>ML682083.1:4730981-4827191 GCA_007922195.1 Podocnemis expansa
CTGCCCTCTAGGGTGTCTACCGTTCCCCCCAGTTTGGTATCATCTGCAAACTTACTAAGTGTGCAATCTATCCTATCATCCAGATCATTAATGAAAACATTGAACAGAACTGGCCCCAGGACCGACCCCTGGGGCACACCACTTGTTACTGCCTGCCAACTTGACATGGAGCCATTGATTCCTACGCGCTGAAACCGTTGTTCTAGCCAGTTTTCTATCCACCTTACAGTCCATGCATCTAACCCATACTTCCTTAATTTGCCAGTGAGAATGCTGTGGGAAACTGTATCAAAAGCCTTGCTAAAGTCAAGGTATATCACATCAACGGCTCTTCCCGCATCCACAAATCCAGTCATCTCATCATAGAAGGCGATGAGGTTGGTCAGGCATGATTTACCCTTGGTAAATCCATGCTGACTGTTCCTGATTACTCTACGTTCCTCCAAGTGTTTCAGGATGGATTCTTTGAGAAGCTGCTCCATGATTTTTCCGGGGATTGAGGTGAGGCTGACAGGTCTGTAATTCCCAGGATCATCCTTTTTGCCTTTCTTGAAGATAGGTACTATATTTGCTTTTTTCCAGTCCTCTGGCACCTCCCCTGTTCGCCACGAGTTTTCAAAGATAATGGCCAACGGTACTGCTATCTCATCAGCCAGCTCCCTCAGCACCCTCGGATGCAGTTCATCCGGCCCCATGGACTTGTGCACATCTAGTTTCTTTAAGCAGTCCCTAACCTGACCTACTGTCACCAAGGGCCTCTCTTCTTCTCCCCAGTCTACCGTACCTAGTGTAGTGGGCTGGGAGCTGACCCTGCTTGTGAAAACAGAAGTAAAAAAAGCATTGAGCACTTCAGCTTTTTCCTCATCCTCTGTCACGAGGATGCCTGCCCCATTCAGTAAGGGACCTACACCATCCCTGATCCTCTTCTTGTTATTGATATACTTGTAGAACCCCTTCCTGTTATCCTTCACATCCCTTGCTAGTCGCAACTCCATGTGTCCTTTGGCCTTTCTGATTTTATCCCTGCAGTCCCGAGCAATGTCTTTATATGCCTCCTTAGTCATCTGTCCTAGCTTCCACTTCCTGTAAGCGTCCTTTTTATGCTTCAGCTCAGTGCAGAGCTCTCTGTTAAGCCACAGTGGGCGCCTTCCACATTTGCTGTGCTTTCTCCTTATTGGAATTGTATCTTCCTGTGCCCTTAGCAGGGTTTCTTTAAAATGCACCCAACTCTCTTGGACACCTTTCCCCTTCAGATCAGCCTCCCAAGGGATCCTGCCCATCAGTTCCCTGAGGGAGACAAAATCTGCTTTTCTGAAGTCCAGGGTCTGTGTTTTGCTTCTTTCCTTCTTTCCTTTAATCATCAACTTGAAGTCAATCATTTCATGGTCACTGCTACCCAGGCTGCCATTCACTTCTACTTCCCTGATAAATTCTTCTCTATTTGTGAGCAGCAGATCGAGAGGTGCAAGGCCCCTCGTTGGTTGCTCCAGCATTTGTACCAGGAAGTTGTCCTCAACACTCTCCAGAAACTTCCTGGATTGCCTGTGCACTGCTGTATTGGCCTTCCAGCAGATGTCAGGGTAATTGAAGTCCCCCATGAGAACCAGGGCCTGTGCTCTAGAAACTTCTGTCAGTTGTCCACAGAATGCCTCATCCACCTCCTCCTTCTGATCTGGTGGTCTGTAGCAGACACCTACCACAACATCCCCCTTGTTGCTCTCCCCTCTAAACTTAACCCACAGACTTTCAACTGGCTTCTTTCCACTTTCATAATGGAGCTCTGAGCAGTCATAGAGCTCCTTTACATATAGTGCTACTCCTCCCCCCTTCCTTCCCTGCCTGTCCTTCCTGAACAGTTTATACCCATCTATTGCAGAGCTCCAGTCATGCAAACTATTCCACCACGTCTCTGTTATCCCAATCATGTCATAGTTCTTTGTCTGCGCTAGTGCTACCAATTCCTCCTGCTTGTTTCCCAGGCTCCTTGCATTTGTGTATAGGCACCTAAGATACCCAGCTGATTGCCCTACTTTCCCATTTTGACATTCAATTCTATTGTATCTACCTCCCTGGATTTTCTTTTGGTGTTGACCTCCCCCACCTGCCTCAGGCATTAGGGCTTCATTAGAGCATCTAAGAAAGTTATTTGATTCCCCCCGCATGTTCCAACTATCCTCTCTTCTATCCCCGTAGTTACAGTCCCGGCACCCCCCAAGTTCCATCCCATCCCCCTGGTCTCCCACATAGTCACTTACCTGTGGGCTTTGGTCTCCTTCCCCCTTCAGACCTAGTTTAAAGCCCTCCTCACTAGGTCAGCCAGTCTGCGTCCAAATACGCTCTTCCCCTTCCTCGAAAGATGGAGTCCATCTCTGCCTAGCAGTCCTTCTTCCTGAAACAGCAACCCATGGTCAAGGAAGCCAAAGCCCTCCTGACGACACCATCTTCGCAGCCAAACGTTCATCTCCAGGATGCTTCAATGTTCTTTGATTCAGATCAGAGATTACTTGGATGGAGTTATCTATTTCTACTGCAACAAGATTAAAGTTTTTAGGGCGCAGTAAGTCGTGGGTGAAGGTAAAATGTCGTCTGTTGCAGTCAGGGTTCAGTTGATGCAAAAACAAAGCAAAAAACCAAAACTGCAGGCACGTGAAGAAAAACACTTCAAAACCTTTAATACTTAAAATGTAAGTGAGGCATAGAACAAAGTTTCATGTATATTATGACAGAATTTAAATATTTTTCCATGGTTTAAGTAAGATTTGTTTTAGTCTTTTAGTGGTAAAATTGTCTAAATTCTGGTTATCAAAATACTGGCTTTTTTAAAGTAAAATGGGGGAATCTTCCTTTTATGGGATCTGAGATTTCCTGAGGGAGTGGGGTAAAAATGCAAGAAACTGTGGGAGCATGTAAGACTCAGCATTGTGGGATGGGGTGGGAATGGGAATAAAAATGGCGCCATGCATGGCTCTCAATCCAGTGCTGGTTATAGAGTGCACAGCTGTATTGTAAATCAATCTCTCTGTTTCTCTCTCAATACCAAATATTTTCAAACCTGCTTTCAGAAGAATACAGATCTTGAAAAACCTTTTGTATGTGAATAAGCATGTGTCTGTGACTGAGTTAAGCAAAGTTTAAAGAAAGTGTATAGCTACCTATTTGATATCATTCTCTTCCTCAGATAATATTGTCCATAATGTAGGGGTGTGTATGTTTGAATAGACAGGAAATTTTATGTTTGTTTCCAGTGGCAGAACTCCATTAGAAGTAAGCAAGTTCCTTACTTTTATCAGAGTGCTTTTTGTTGTCTGCATTTTGAGATAAAACTCTGCTCTTTTATCACTGTGCAATGTACCATAGGTGTACGTTTCCCACAATGGATGATTTAAAAGAGAGATTACATTGCACAAGTAAGTTACGGTTGGTGACTGGTGGGAAATACATTTCAAGGACCCTTTGCATTGTAACCTGGCTGGTGTGAATGATTTTGTTTAGTGTGTGTGTGATTTCCTCCCCCCCGCCCCCCTTGTGTTTTTATGAAACTGCTCAACTGGCTGAACTTTTATAACTGCCTCAGAAATGTACTGGAGAGGTGAGGTAAGGTAAGGTTTTAGACTGCTTAATTTGCTAGGTTGCTGATAACTACATTGTTCACTATAGTAAAATAATTTCTGGTAGAACTCCTTGTTAGTAAGAGTAGATCATTTACCCAATATACTTCCAGTGATAAAGATTTCCCTTCTGTCCATTATTTCACCAAGCAAATGTAATCTTCCTTTCAAATCCACTGAAAGCTGCTATTCACTGTTAAATTGTTTCCTTCATTCTTTCATCTGTTAAGATGCAGGGCCATGGGATAAGAGGAAAAGAAGAGTAGCTTTCAGAAAATTATATATATAGACACAGTGGCAGACTGCCATGGTCTTCAAAGAAACAGATTAAAGAATTGATATTGTAAAGAAAAACAGAATGGTTAACAGCGCATAAAAGGGACATTTCTCCCTGTCTCCTGTCTGAAAATCTGTTAAGAAATTTTATAGATTGGGAAATGGCTTTTGCAATATTGGCACTTACATTTCAACATAGTCTTCAAAATTATCTCACATCTTTCACTATGTATGTTTGCTCAGTTCCTTTGTTTATTCATTTTCAATTAAGAATAGGCAGCTAAATCTCAGTAAATTACCCAAATGCCTCCATAACATTACTTTTACTATAAAGTACATAATAGGTGATTATTGAGACCCCTGGTCAATGTGAGGAACTTGGAGGTCATTTAATTTGTCACAGTGTTAGACATCCCTGAAACTATAGTATGCTATTTGGCATAACAAAAAAGAAGCAACTGGCAACACATTTGCAATGTATGGCTGTCTCCCCTCCAAACTGCAATTATGATAGCATGTAACGTCCCCAGGGAGACAGGTGAGAGAAATGTTTGAAGTTTATTACTTCATGCATGAGACTTCTTAAAGTGCTACGGATGAATTACTGTATCCTGTCAAGTACCAGTGGAACATGTATAAAATAACGTGACACAAAGATGGGGACATATTACAGAATTCCCTTTTACCCAGTTCAAGCAACCACCATCTTGTTTTACACTTATTTGCTTTAAGAGAAAACAACTTCTAACATTTAATTTGAATGTTCTGAGTTACTGTTGTGCTGCTTTATGTAATTTTATACAGAGCAAAACATTGTGATCAATAACTCTTTAAGTGAGTGGTATGTTTTTTCCTACCTAAGCTTTATATGGTAATCTTATTTTACCCAGTGTGCGGCTTGCAGCTGAATATTTCCCATTGCTTGTTCTGATGGTAAATTTTTAGAAAATGCCTGTGTCTAAGAACTGTCTTCAGAAAACATTGTCCACACATTTTTTCGCATCCAAAGACTTTAATGCAGTAGGACGTGTGTGTGTGTGTGTGGGGGGGGGTGTTAAATATTTATCCAGGTACACACTCAGATAGTCCTGCAATTTCCACATGGGCCCCTAAAGTTATGTGCCTGTCATTGGGATGGTTTAGCTTTTAATACAAAAGATCCTGGTAGGCCACAGACTACTTTAGTTCATGGGCCTTATTTTCTTCCATCAAATTCCCTGCTAAAACTTACTGATTTCAAGAGAGGTAGCATTAAACCCCATACATAAGATGGAACACAATTATTTAGCAACAGTGTGGCAATTTAGCACATAAGAAATGCCTTTGTTACTACTCCAGGAGAAGTTCTCGTTGCCTCTACAACCAAAAAAAAAAAATATCTAAAGTTATTGGTGTTCATGGAAAAGCAAAATATTTTTTCATTCTCAATTCAAACAGCTTGTAAAGAGGCATTTTTCACAGGCAGATAGCTATCATTTAACTGCAAAATGCGGTTTCCATATGTGAAAGAGGTTATCAAAACCACCGATTACATGAACAGATGACTTCTTAAGAACTATAAACTTGAAAAATAATGTGGCTTCCCTGCTGGCCACCTTCTAAATTACTTGTGTTGCTGCACCTGTCCTGATTATGAACAAGGATGTCTAGCTAATCCTTAGTCCTGCCATAAGTGAAGGGAAGTGGACTAGATGCTTTTCAAGGTCCCCTCCAGTCCTACAATTCAAAGTATGGTGCCCAGGCTAGCTACCCTTTCATGGGCAACACCTTGCACCATGCAAAAACTCCTCTAAATGCGATTACCTCTCTGTGAGTTGTCAGGGTTCTAACAGATTGTTTCTCAGGAATATTTCAGACCTGGAAATTGGCAGCTTCACTCATCTCATAGGTTGGAGGAAGAGAACTGCTTTTGTGGTGCCTACATTAGGGTCCATCTATATTGCTGCTGGGAACAAATCTCATGGGCCAGCTCAACATACTTGCTACTAGCGTTTGGGCTCTGAAAATAGCTGTTGAGATGTTCCTGTCCTGTGATGTTTACTCCCTAGGCTTTACATCTCGAGCTGCAGTCCAGTCCCCAACGTGCTTGTGTGTGTGTGTGCATGCACGTATGTGCATGCACACGAGCCTAAAAACCAGCCACCAGTCAAATCTGTCACTTAGGAGAAATGCACAGGGCAAGATTAAGCAAGAGGCTAAAGGTACAGGTCACTCAGATCCCCTACAATATCTTAATAGATGTTAGTGAAGCCTCACTGTAGTGGTGGCCTGATCTTGACTGTTGCTTCTGAGCACTACCATATTATAAATAAAGTCTGGTAGGTGTGTAGGGATACTGTTTGTATGGAAGATGCTGCATGAAGAAGTATTGCATTGTTTTCAGGGCAACAATGAGAAAAGGTAGTTAGAACATCTGCAGAGCTGTGGTTAAGACAGTCAAAACTCTGGGGAGAAAGGGAGACACCCAATATAAAACATCAACCTGACTGGATTTTAAAATGGTGTTTAGACTTCTGGGCACTTCAGGCTGGTAATCTGTCTCTTGAATACTTAATCTAGATTATGCCCTCTACGTTGCTAAAACCCCTGTTGAATATGCATTTGCCACAGTGGCATCAGAGTACCAATAAAAGCTGGTACACAAGAGAGATGCAGCCCTTGGGAGGTGATAGAGTGCTGGCCACTGTGGTCAGGAGGAAGGTGATGGTGATGAGGAAGATGATGGCTAATATTTCATGTTCTGTGAGGGATGGTGGGAGCATGCAGCTGTTCAGATATATATATATTCTGTGTTATCTCCACCTTGTGGATAAAGAGTTTTTGATTTTGCTAAATGTATTAATATCCAATTTGTAAATAGAGGAGGGCTCCTGTATGGTGAGTTCCCAGCTATAACCTAATTTTTAATAACGGGGGGGGGGCTGATTTTGGGACAAGAACCTGTGACACCTCAGAGTGATAACTGCGGATCCTTGAGTAATCAATTAGTACTTAATTTATAGATCTGGCTGGAGGAGAAAGGGGTATTTCTACCCCAATACATCTGTCTGAACATCTCTCCCTCATTAGAAATCTGGGAAGTCCTGTTTCACCCTACGCCATCTTATTCATGAAATCAGCTTTGCAGAACTATTGAGAGCTTAATGGCTTTAACTGTACTGCTCAAGAGCCTTAAACTCACATTAGTTTTCTTTAATTCAACTACAGGGAGCACAAAGAGAACTGAGCTCTCTGAGATTGCTTGGATCCATTTTCCAAAACGTCCTTTAGTGTGCAATTAATGTTGGATGGTTGATGGCAACAAGATTAGATTTCCCTGATGTACACATAGTTAGGTCTGCTTGCTGCCTAATGTTGATTTCTGTTGATGCTAATGTCGGATTGAGAATGATGCCTTTATGGGTACTTCTCTGAACTACTTACTTTTAAAACCATATTTTAACAAACAAGTTTGGCAGCTTCCTCTCTCACATGGGAAATCTTACTTCCTCAGCGGCAGCTATTTGAAAATTAGTGTGTTCTGGAAGCTTTTATGCAATGGCAACTGAGATAATGGCTCTGTCTTCCTATGGGGAGAAGCTTAGAGTAGTGGTTCGTTGAATCTTAGGGCTGGAAGGGACCTCATGAGGTTATCTAATCCAACACTGTACTAAAAGCAGAACTACTTCCACTAAATCATCCCAGCCAGGATTTTAGCCAACTGGGTCTTAAAAGACTCCACCACCTTCCTACTAAACCCATTCCAGAATTTCACCACCCTCCTAGTGAGAATGTTTTTTTCCTAATATCCAGCCTAGACCTCCCCAGCTACAATTTGAAACAATTGCTCCTTTTTCTGTCCTCTGTCACCACTTAGAATAGCTTAGCTCCCTCCTTTTTGGAGCACCACCTTAAGTAGTGAAGGTTGTTGTCAAGTCCCCCTCAGTCTTCTCTTCTGCAGACTAAATAAATCTAGTTCCTTCAGTCTCTCCTCATAAGTCGTGTGCCCCAGCACTAATGATTTTTGTTGCCCGCCACTTGACTCTTTTTAATTTGTCCACATTCTTTCTGTAATGGGGAGCCCAAAACTGGACACAATATTACAGATGTGGCCTCTCCAGTGCTGAATAGAGGGGGATAATTGCACCCCTCGATCTAGCAATGTTCCTACTGCTACAGCTCAATATGACATTGGCCTTTTTGGCAACAAGGGTGCACTTACTCATATGCAGCTTACTGTCCACCATAACTCCCAGGTCCTTTTCTACAGAGCTGCTACTTAGCCACTCGGTCCCCAGCTTCTAGCAGTACAAGGGATTTTTCCAGTCTAAGTGCAGGACTTTGCTCTGCTCTTTGATGAACCTTGTGAGATTTTATTTGGCCCAATGCTCCAATTTGTCCAGGTCTCTCTGAATCCTATTGCTACCCTCCACCATATCTACCATTCTCTCCCAGGTTGGTGTTGCCTGCAAAATTACTGACCATTCAGTCTATCCTATCATCCAGATCATCAATGAAGATGTTGAACCAAATTGGCCATTGGACTGATCCTTCCAGCACTCCGCTACTTACTGGTTTCCAACTAGACTTTGAGCCATTGATCCGTACCTGCTGAACCCAATGCTCTAAACACCTTTCTATCCACCTTACGATTCATTCATCCAACCCATACTTCCTTAGCTTGCTGAAAAGAATGCTGTGGGAAGTCGTATGAAAAGCTTTGCTAAAGTCAAAGTATATCACATCGATGGTTATTTCTGCATCCACAAAGTCAGTCATCTCGTCACAGAAGGCAGTCAGGTTGGTCAGGCACGATCTGCCCTTGGTGAATACATGCTGACTATTCCTGACCACCCTGTTTTTCCTCCAAGTGTTTGAGAATGAATTCTCTGAGGATCTGCTTCATGATTTTTCCAGGAATTGAGATGAGGTCGACTGGTCTGTAGTTCTCCAGCTCCTCCTTTGTCCTCTCTCTTAAAGACAGTGACTATATTTGTCTGTCTCTATTGTGTAAGGAAGAATGGGAGGGGCAAGATGTTAAGTGGGTGGAAGAGAATATGCAGCTGTATGTGTTACTTGCCTATGCAATGGCTCATCAGTGGGGCTTGAATCTGAACCTCTCTGTCCTAAAAGACTAGAGTGCTGCCACCACCAGAACTAAATGAGTAATGACTTCAGTTGATACTGCTAGTAGCTGATTATTCTCCTACATGGCAGAGCCTCCTGGAAGAGTGGTAACCCACACTGAACCATGGGTTATACATCTAGAATTCATTCCCAGACAGGGATCTGGAAATGGATCAAAATAAATCTTTAGTTCCTTTTTTTCCTTTTGAAGGTTGCAAGCTTGGTCCCCTACTGCTGTGTAGCCTGGAGTGATGAGAATACAGATGTGACATCAGCCCAGTGTCTAACATGCCAACTGGAACGAGACACTGGGGAGTTACATGATGCTAGGTGCCTATCTGAATTATAGGGCAGCGTGCCATTCCCTTCTGCAATCTGAGCTCGGATATCACTGTCACTCCCAGTCCCTCCCTGCTGGAGCCCAAATCGTACTTTCCCTGCTGTGTGAAACTTACTCCTGGATCAGCTCATACACAGTCTCCTGCAAGCAAGTGACTCCTACCTTAGGGAGTGAGCACCTCTAGCCAGCCACACATTGGATTCTGCAATAGAATGACCCCAGGCCAACACATCCAATCCCAGTTGCAACCCTAGGAACTGCCTTCTTAGAGTTCAGTGCTGCCCACTAGACTCTGCAAGCTCATTGACTACTCAAGTTAGCAAAGGAATTGATATGCACCTGGTCTCTCACACACCCAACCCACATCCACTGTGAGACATGCCTTTGGGATCATAGCATAGCAGAGTTCCAAAACCATGCATGCAACATTGCAAGAAGCACATTATCATGACAATAATGTTCAGTATGTCATTAGCATTCCAAACCCCCCAACAGGACATTCTTCGCATTAGGCAATACGCAGCTGCACTCCAAGGGGAATATGAATGATACAGAAATCATGACTGAAGGGTGTGTGTGGGGGGGTACAGCATGTCATAGGCAGTAACTGAAGTTGCTCAGCTGCCATGTTGAGGAGGTGTTGTCTTAACACTGGTCAGTGTACTAGTTTCAAAGTGTTTGTGCCATTCTAGTGAAGGCTAATGTGACTACAATTGCCAGTGCTGGTGGTTTCTTTCGAGATGCTAGGCCTCTTCAGGACCTAGTTGGCTATCTAAGGGAGTTTTCATTCATGATGGAGACACCACGTACGGCTGCATTGGGGAAGAAGCTTGTCTCATCTGACACCTCTCTCTTTTGCTCTCTCTCTCTCTCACTGCAGCCCCTCTTGCTCCTTCAGTGTCAGTGCTGTTTCTTCATGGGTTGGCCTTACAGCCAAGTCACTACACATTTTGCCCCAGCCAGGGTAACAGTCTCACCAGACCATCTGTCCAGGTACCACTCCAGGCATTCTTTGATTCATGAAGGTGCCTTTTCTTACTGGCTGATAGGGGAACCTTTGCCTTCCTGCTAGCACAGGGACCCTGCACTCAGCAGCCAAGATCTTCACTGTCTCAGCTCTTACTGGCCTTCCCTGAACCTATTTCTTCTCAATTGTACACCTAGCTATACCCAGTGCAGGGTGTCTGCTGCTTCTCCCACCTCAGGTGTTCTCATTCTTTCCTCAGTAGCCCCAGAGAATCATGACAGACCTTAATCTTCCAGGCTCCTGCTCTCATTTCCTGACTATACACAAAGCCCTTTCTACTTTTTCTCAGATGGGCTCCATTGTCAGTTAGTCCTTGTCAGTCAAACCCATGTTCTTACTTGATTGTGGTCCACCAAGTTATTGCAGTCAACTATGTTAAGCATCCCCCTTCTGAGCAACCTTATAAACACTGCCCCTGTAGGAGAAAGTAAAAGGTAAAGTAAGATAAGTAGAAGCACCTAGGTATTGGCTTGATGCCTAGTGAAGCAATCTAAGAAAGTGGGCCTGAATGGCATGCACATAGGGCATGGGACCCTGATAACCTCATCAAAACTGGCACAAGCTAAATATGAGAATGTACTAAGACAAAGATAAGCATGTACTTGAATAAAGAATTGGAGAAAGGTGGTGCTAGCCCGGTCTCATGCAAAAAGAGATAAGGATGTATGCTGGGTTGAAGTGACCTGTACAAAGGAGAGGTTTGGCCAAGTCATGATGCCTTGATGGATGGTGATGCCCAGGGATCTATCAAATTAAAGGGTGGCATCAAAGGAGGGATGCATAGGACAATTGAGGTAACCAGGGACCTATCAAAATTAAGGGGTGGCATCAAAGGAGGGATGTACAAGTCAATTCAGATAAGGTATAAAAGTAGGAGCCCCAGAGCCCAAACTTTGTGCAGCCAAGAGGGTGACAGCCAGTCCTGCTGTCAGTTGAGCTGTTCCATTGCACGGAGAGCACCAATGCTGCCAACAAATCTGTTGATATGGATTGTTTGCCATGGTGGTACTTTGGAATAAAGCCTAGCTTGGCACCTTCATTTCTAGAAAGATCCGTGGTCATGTTGGTTTCCTCGATCGTGAGTGTTGTCTCAGTTTACTCATGCACGCATTCACACACGCAGCCAAACTGATATCAGCGCTGGATAGAAAACAACACTGATAAGAGCACATCTTGCCTGACGTGCCTGACCGTGCTTTGCCTGGCATATCACAGCCCCAAACACTCAGAGGTTCCTTGCAGTCTATGTATCAGTTGCATGTGGAAGGAAGAGATCCAACTTAAACACTCTGGGCTTCTTCTCCCAGCTCTCCCCAGGTTTCCCACTGAAATTTTGGTTCATTCTATGACTTAAATTATAGAAATTACCAAGACCAATGGATTTCAGGAACATTTGATTCCCTGGAAGCTTTGTCTGATATAGATTCCTTTACACCTATGTCACCTACAGAGCCAGTCATAAATTCATTTTTTACAGGAAAACATGAGAATGTTAGTTTCTCTATTCATCCATATTGGAGTCCATTTATTTAACTTTTCCTACAGCTTCCTACTCTAGGTGTATTTTTTGGCACCAGAAAACTGCCCACAGGGTTAGAGGTAAAGGAAAATATGGAGATATAGTCATGGCTATCACTACACTGGGGGGCTATTTTAAGTTGACTTAATAAGGTTGACTGCAAGCCAACTTAAAGTCAACCTTGTGAAATTGACTGAGGAGTACATCTACATTAGTAGACATACCCTGGACCAGGGCTTAGGCCCTGCCCACTGCCCCCTCATGGGGCATGATCCAACACTGGGGCCCAGATCCAGCCTTGGAGGCCTGAACTGGCTCCTGCTGCCACCAGCAGGTAGCTGGGAGCCTGGTCTGGCCCTGAGTCCCTACCACAGGTGGTGGGGGCTGGGAGCTGTCTCCTGCCACCAGGAGCAAGTGGTTGGGAGCTTGATCCTGTGACAAGGGGCTGGGAGCCAGACTGGGCTCCTAGGTACCTGCCAGTGATGGCAGGAGCTGGATTGGGCTCCCAAAGCCCAGTTGGGACCTAGGGTAGGGCAGGGGAGGGGCCCAGGGCTTTCTGCCCTGTAAAGTCAACTTAAAAGCCATGTCAACTTGTAGGGCAGGTTTTATTAAGTTGAGTTAAGCAAGTGCTTAGGTCGACCTAATAAATTCTAAATATGGCCCTGGAATTGCTTAAATCAACTTAATGCATGCTAATTCAACTTAAGCCTACAGTGTAGACAGAACCCATGAGCCTAAAGGGGTGTATTTTCATTTAAATCAATGAGGTTATGCAGCCTTATGTCAGCTGAGACTCTGGCCTTTTTTGTCACCCTAATCTCCAAGGAACAAATCTGCTGTTACCTTAAATCTTAGTAAGCAAAATGCAGTCATACCTATTCTGTGTACAACTTTTATGTAGGCCACCAACAGTGCTGTGTAGATTGTTTCTTTGCTAGGTTTCATGTCTGAATTAGGAATGAATTATTCAGCCATTTACATGCATTGTTCATAACACCCATCTCAATATAGATATTTTGGGAAGAAATGAGTTTTTGAAACTTAACTGAAGGCGTTAAAAGTAAATTGAATTACCTCAGATTTCATAAGCTTAATATTGCCAATGCATTACCTTTCCTGATTGACTTGGTTCAAAAATAGTTACTAGAAGATGCTACAAAATTCAGTGTAACTTTGTTTTCTCACCTGCACAATTTGCATTTGCTTTTATTTAACAATAAAAAAGTTTATAACTTGAAATCTAACAAGAAAATTGCATAGACACAGATTATCAAAAGCTAACTTTCCCTTTGTACCTTTTCTTTTCTAACCATAGTGTGGCTGGAATTGTGTGTGAATTAATATAATTCATAAAAGCAACACAGATAGCAACAAGAGCAATTACAGCAAAATATTCACTGTCTTTTTAATCTCTGAGGTTATAGAAAATGCTGTTCTCTTGCAAATTTAATATCTGAACAAAAATTACATGGTATGTAATGTTGGACTTTTGACCATGATATTTGTCAAGCTGGCAATATTTTGCCAACAAATTATACTGGGGGTACGCGCCAGTGAATTTTCATGAGTTAGAAGCAGCCTGCCAGTTGCTTTCCAAGTATTTGCAGTGGTTCTGATCCAATGTGATTAAATTCACAGTCTGTAATATCTGCGTGTGAATAGTACTTCCTGGGGTTCCATTTAGAGAAGCTGATTATTGCTGAAGGTACACTATTGTGCTTCAGATTGTCTCAGGTGAGCAGAGAGCTTGATAAAATCTGGAATCAAACTGCCCTGCTGGATGTTCTAAATAAGTAAATTCTCTGATTGCAGAACTATTTGAAAGAGAATAAACGATGATCACCGGCCTGCTAATTATACAGGAGGAAAGTGAATAGCTGAAATGTGACTATTACATGCGCTGAGAGCTTGATGCTACAATAGCATAGCTGCTCTGCTGTAGCATTTTAGTATGGACAGTACCTATGCCAAGGAGAGGAGTTCTTCCATTGCTGATGGTAATCCACCTTCCCAAGAGGTGGTAGGTAGAAGGGATGAATTCTTCCATCAACGTAGTGCTGTCTACACCGGTGGGTATGTCAGCTTAATTATGCCACGTGTGTGTGTGTGTGTGGGGGGTGTCTTACACCCCTGATCAACAGAGTCAAGCAGACCTAATTTTCTAGTGTAGGCCAGGCCTCAGACTCCTTTAGAGCATAAGGATTGCCATGCTGCAGCAGACAAAGTTTTCTGTCTAGCCAGGATCTTGTCTTCAAGGGTACAGCTACACCGGGATAAAAGATCTATGGCTCGGCCACAGCTGGCCTGAATCAGCTGGCATGGGTCACAAGGCTCAAGCTGAAAGGCTAAAATATCACTCAAGTCATTTGGCATCTCAGCATCCCAAACCCTGGGCATCTATGCAACCATTTCTTTTCAGCCATGCAGCCCAAGCACCATGATCCAGAGTCAGCTGCAGATTTTTAATCCATGTGTAGACACAGCCTGATGTTGTTAGTCAGGCTGATGGAGTGTTAATCAGTGTCTGTGTGCATGAGCTCATTGTGCTTGGGCTGTCCCAGCCCGTGCTTTTACATGAGATTCATCCAGAGAAAAGAAGAATGACAGTGGCCTAGCTAAATGCCTGTAGCAACTTGGCCAGAGAGAGGAAGATCACCTGCCTTCTCTGAACAGTGAATGACCTCAGCCTGGAAAATGAAGGCTATAGGGGGTTTGAAACAAGTACACAACATTAAAAAATGAGTAGGTGAGCACTTCAGTCTTCCTGATGACTCGATTGATGATTTGCTCATAGCTGCACTCAGACAAATGAATAACAAATCGAGGCTTCAAAGAGAAACTGCAGAATTGGAATTAATATGCAGATTTGACACTGTTGCTTCCAGGCTAAATAAGAACTTTGGATTTTTTTCTCATGACAACAGGTGATATGACACCATCTTCCTCTATGTGCTGCTCCCTGGTGTTTGAATCTTAACAACTGGTTTGATTTAATGTTACAGCGTGACCTGGTCCCATGACTTCTGCTCCCCTGCATTTATTTTCCTCTCATTCTGTAAGTTCCCCCATCTTCAAAGCATCTGACAAAGTGGGATTTTCTCCCACAAAAGCTCATGCAATAAATCAATCTGTTAGTCTTGAAGTGCACAGGACTCTTTGTTTATCATGCACCGCAGTGCTCTAGAACCAGTTTCAGTATCATCTTAGCTGGTATTCGTCTGGGTGTCGTTGACTAGTTTTGTTACCTTGGCTTTATTATTGCAAATTTAAAAGGGATAGCCGTGTTAGTCTAGTCCAGTGAAAAAACAACAAGCAGTTGTGTGGCACTTTAAGACTAACAGATTTATTTTTTGCATGAGCTTTCATGGGAGAAGATCCCACTTCCTCAGATGTTTCGAAGATGGGTGAACTTACAGAAAGGAATGAAACTAAATGCAAGGGGGTGTAAAACATAGGATCAGGTCATAAAGTAACAGCAAATCAGAGCTGTTATTATTATTGCAGTCTAGTTTACTACTGATGCTTAATAATAGTATCAACAAAGCTGCCAGGAACTTTAATCTTTTGCAAGACAGACTCTGAACAACAACCAATTGTCAGCTAAAGTGAAAAATCCCTGTCTGAGATGTGCTTTATCCATTCTTCTATATGGCTCAAAGATGGATGACTTATACAAGACAGACCAAAAGACTAAACAGCTTTTCTGTCCGTTGCTTGCATAAAACTCTTCAAGTAAGATGGCAAGAGGGTGAGAAATGTGGAAGAGTTAAGTTGTGCTGGTACATGATTCTTGGAAATGCTGAACAAACAAGGAAAACAAGGAGTCCTGTGGCACGTAAGGACTAACAAATTGAATTATCACATGAGCTTTGGTAAGAGAAAATCCCATTTTGTCAGATGCTTTGAAAATTGGAGAACTTATAGAATGGGAAGAAGTAAATGCAGGGAAGTATAAGTCATGGAATCAGGTCACACTGTAACAGCGAATCAAAGCAGCTGTTAAGATTCAAATACTGGGGAACAGCATATAGACAAAGATGAGGTGAAATCACTGTTGGAATGAGAGAAAAATTCAATGTCCCTATTTAGCCCTGAAGAAACAGTCACATTTGCAAATAAATTTCAGCTCTACAGCTTCTCTTTGAAATCTTGAGCTGTTATTCATTTGCCTGAGCACCACAATTAGTAAATCATCAATGGAGTGATCAGGAAGATTGAAATGCTGACCCACTGATTTGGGGATGTTGACGATTTAGCAAAGGTGGCTTGGACATGTCAAGTGAATGCTGGATTAAAGGATCACAAAGCAAATGCTGTAGCCAAGCTCTTGACAGGTCTAGAAAGCAAGGCTGACCACTTCACCCATTTCAGGCTACTTACAAAGATGACATGACATCCTTTGGGCTCTGTGGAGGATTGGGAAAGTGTCCAGAATGCTGCTTTAGCTGGTGGATGGTCAGCTCGTCAACAGATTGTGGCCTTGAGGTGAATTGGATCAAGCTTTTGATGCCCAGCATCAGAAGGGGAATGAATCTGCTGTGTGGAATCAGAGTATTGGTAGCACATAGGTGTGCCCTACCTGGGGATGTGACTGTCATGCCAATGCTACATACTGTGTAATTTTTGTTAAGACATTACATTTGCAAGAGAACAGCATTTTCTATAACCTCAGGGATTAAAAAGACAGTGAATATTTTGCTGTAATTGGTCTTGTTGCTATCTGTGTTGCTTTTATGAGTAATATTAATTCACACACAATTCCAGCCACATGGTGCTTAGAAAAGAAAAGAGAAAGGGAAAATTAGCTTTTGATAGCCTGTGTCTATGGAATTTTCTTGTTAGATTTCAACTTATAAATCTTTTTAGTTTTAAATACAAGAACATACAAATTGTAAAGGGAAGAAACTAAAGTTACACTGAATGTTGAAGTACCTTCTATTAATTATTTTTGAACCAAATCAGTCAGGGAGGGTAGTGCATTGGCAATATTAAGCTCATGAAATCTGAGGTAATTCCATTTACTTTTAATGACTTCAGTTCAGTTTCAGGAACTCATTTTTTCCCAAAATATGTACCTTAAGATTTGTATTATGACCAATGCATGCAGATGACTGACTAAATTGTGCATTAAATTGAGCAGTCTTAAAAGAACTCATCAGTGCAAACGCCATGCTCTGTAAAGAGTGATGGTGTCAACAACTGATTGATTGCAAATGGACTCCAAACTGGATAGTCTGTGGTGCACCAACTGATACACCAGAAGGGCCTGCCTCTCCCCTCTTCTAAACCTTACGGCTATGTCCACATGTACAGAGTTAATTAGATTTAAGTTAAATTGAAATAAGTCAATTCAAAATAAAACCATTAAATTGATTTAATTTAAATTGAATCAAGCAAAAACACGAAATCAAAATAGCAAGGCCAGACATGGGACTTTCTATTTTGATTCAGGAGAGGGGCACCATGGGACGTGTGGCAACATGGCCCCCTCGCTGGGCCATGCCCCCACCCAATATATAGGAAAAGGAAGGCACTCTAGGAAGGAGAAGGGCAAAAGTGTTAACTCAGAATAATGGTTATTTTGAAATAACATATCCAAACAGCATTATTTCAAAACATCCATTTCAATTTAATGGCTATTTCTATTTCTTAGTAAGTTTTACCATTTTGAAATAAAGTTTGTTGTTTCGAAATGACAAGCCTTGTCATTTCAAAACAACGAAATGTCGTCCGGGCATGACTTTCTTTAAATCGAAACAACAGTCGTTGTTTTGAATTAAAAGCAACGTGTGAACATAGCCTACATGGTTTCTTAAGCCTGAACATAAATCACCACCAGGTCACTATGGCAAACAAGGCAGCGGGGATTAAATTGAATGGCAAAGAGTTTGAATGGTGTTTCAAGTGATAGAAGCTGAGGCTAGGTTGTTATTCAAGGGAAGTATTGGTTCCTGAGAGAATCTGACTTTTTCCCTTGTATCATGTGAGTTCATTAGTAAGCACCTATAGTTTTAATTTATTTCTCATTTTAAAAAGCAGTAAGTGACCATTTTTGCTGCCAAAAGTTAGCTGTTGTTCTTGTAATTTTTTTTCACCTAGATTAGTGTAAATCTCCTTGCTAGTCTGCTCCTGGATTTACAGAGTTCTTTAAATAATGCCGTTCAGTTTGTTGGTCACGGCTGACATTGCCATGTTATTCTGTTTAGAGTTGTAGACTCACTGAGATTTGAGTTAAAGGCTTCCTACTGATAGTCTCAGACATGTATTACTTGTGAAGCTTGAAGTTTGCTTCAGGCTGTCTAGCCTTTGTGCCCTGTTCTCATCCTCTGACATTGCTAGACCATTCTCATGTTTCTAAATATCCAGTATTTATAGAGATGAAGCTTGACATATCCTCATTGGTGGTCATGTTGTAGAGAACACCTGTTATAAGGTGACTTTAGCTGGGGGCCAGCCAGCCCTAGTTGTTAAGGAGGCTCACCTGAGCAGGAATCTGTTGATTCTCCTACACTGAGTAACAGGGAGCTGGACAGAGCATTCTCCAGGGGGTACGTCTACACTTACAATTTAGTTTGACTTAATAAGGATTAATTCGAACTAAATCAGTGCATGGCTGCACTGGTTTTCATCACTTCGAACTAAGGAATTCCTTAGTTCGAAGTAATGAACACTTACTTTGAAGTTATAAAATCTTGCTTAACTTTGAAGCAACAGTTAATTCAAACTTATAAATTTGACTTAACCCAATGGAGCTGTGTTAATTTGAACTAATCACTAGTTTGAATTAACACGGTTTGACGTTTTTGGTCCCAGGGTGCCTTCCTCTTTCTATGTATTGGGTGGGGGCATGGCCCTTCTCGGGGGGCCATGTTGCCACACATCCCATGGTGCCCCCTCCTAAATTGATCTAGCAAGTCCTGCCCATGGACATGCTGGTTCAATTTGGGTTTCTAGGGGGGACATGTTAGTTGAAATTAAGTTAGTTCGAATTAACCATTATTAGTTTGAATTGATTAATTTGAGCTAAGTTAATTTGAACTAACTTCTTAAGTGTAGACGTAGCCAGGGAGAATGGAGTGGAGGACCAAGGCTTCTGAGAACAAGTACCCGGGACTTGGAGTGAGATGACAGCAGGAAAGGCCTGGCAGTAACTGATAAGGAGGCAAATGAATGGATCTCAGCAAAACTTTCTTTGGAACTGTTTTGTTAATAAAGTCAGACCCCAAGGTGGGATGGTGTTGGATGGGAAGGCTATGCATAGAGTTTAAGGAGCCACTAGAAGGGGAAAAGCAAAGAGGATACTTGCAGGGTAGCTCAAAGTCTATTGAGTAGAAGGCAGATATGCTATCATAAGCCTGCTGTGGTACAGGGCTGGCAGTGAGCCCTCTAAAGTTTAATCCAAGAATTACTATCTCATTATACCTAGAGACAAAGTCAAGTGAGCTGATTTAATGAAATGACCTGGACCCAGAGTCATGGGGGGGCTTAAACAGTCTTTTGACAAGAGTAAACCACTAAGCATTAATGTATCGCTCAGTGCTTTTTTTAAAAAAAATGCTGGTGATCATATCTTGATAGCAAATTTGAAAAATGCCTCTCCCACCCCTCTTCTTCTTGCACTCTCCTGGTTCTTCCACCACTGCACTCCTTTTCCCTGCTGACCCTGCACCTGTAGCTGGGCAGCAGGCCCAGCAAAAAAAGGGTGCTGGTACTCCGTATCCCATCTACCATCACAAAAAAGCACTAGTATTATTTACTTGGTGCTCTCTGTGTTTGGTGCACTATTTGCAACTGTTTCAGCCATAAGGAGAGATGATGAAAAGAGAACACTGAGGAAAAAATATGTTGTTTAATTGTGATGCAGTGCCTGTCACTATTGGAGCATCTTCCTGGTCCAGTATAAAAAGAATTGCATGTGGTAGCATTTGCAGATATCAGTAATGACTTGTCAGTTTTTCTATGGACAAGACACATAAGTTGGCTGTAAAATATGGTTGATGGTCTGGTTGCTGAATGGAATGATGGCCTAGGGATCATCCATATGCAGATAAATGATGATAAAATCCACACTGCTATACACAGGGCTCGAGCTAAGGCTTTACCTCTCTTCCTCGCCTCTGCACTGATTCTGTACAATTACGGATTTCACCTGAAATGTACCATCCACGGAAATTGCCTTCAGTTCTGACAGTCACCTTTCTCATCAGTTTGCTTGGGAAGAATGTGTGGCATGTGACATAATCTGCAGCTAGACTCTGCAGGCTACAACCTCATCAGATCCTATCTGCAAAAAGGGTTGGGCCTTGGATGGAAAGCTCTGAGCAAACGTATCTCCATGATGTGAGGCTTGCAATTCTCGGCAGTCGCATTCTCTGTCCCAGGCCAGTGGTGATCCAGTGTCCGCACATTGCCAGTGGTCCCATGCTCCAACTGGAAAAGCCCTTTGAGATGAGAAATGCCAGTGAAATGCTCTTCGATTTAGAGAGCATGAGTCCTGTGGCACTTAATTTGGCATTTCTTGGGAGTCCCTTGCTAGCATTCCTGGCTAACTCAGTCTTTAGCTCTAACATCTATAAACCTACCTCTTCTGACCTGTATTAGTCAGGCCAGTTCTAGCAGGGTGTATCTAAAGGAATCAGGTCAAGCTAACAGCAAATCAAAGCAGTTGTTAGGATTAAATCACTGGGGAACAACATATAGAGAAAGGTGAGGTCAAGTCACCTGTTATAATGGGAAAAGAATCCCTAGTCACAATTTAATCCTGCTTTCACACAGTCAGACCTGCGTATCAGTTCCTGTTCTGCTGTTTCTCTTTGATGTCTTGATGTGTTGCCCATCTGTTTGACCACAGCTGTTAACAAATCATTCAGAGTGATTAGAAAGATGGAAGCGTTCAGCTACTGGTTTGTGAATGCTGTGATTTCTGTTATCAGTTTTGTGCCCATTTATTCTTTTGCGCAGAGGTTGTCTTGTTTGTCCAATGTAGAAGGTGTGGGCATTTCTGGCACATGATGCATAAATCACATTGGTGGATGAGCAGGTGAATGAGCCCTTGATGGAATAGCTGGCTTGATTAGGTCCTATGATGGTGGCTTTTGTGCAGATATGTAGGCAAAGCTGGCATTGTGGTTTGCTGCAGGGGTATGTGTCTACTTTAATGTTTCTGTTGTTTGGTCCATAGTTGCTGGTGAGTATCTTTGAAAGCAGGATTAAATCATGACTATGGATTCTTTTCCCATTACAACAGGTTGACTTCACCTTCTTCTATGTGTTGTTTGCAGTGTTTGAATCGTAACAACTGCTTTGATTTGCAAGGAGTCCTGTGGCACTTAAAGACTAACAGATTTATTTGTCACGTGAGCTTTCCTGGGAGAAAATCCCACTTTGTCAGATGCTTTGAAGGGACCGACGAAGTGGGATTTTCTCCCACAGAAGCTCATGTGATAAATAAATCTGTTAGTCTTTAAGTGCCACAGGCCTCCTTGCTTTTGTACTAGACTAACACTTGCTGTGGTTTGCTCTTTCAGTGTTACCTGATCCCATGACGTACACTTCCCTGCATTTTTTTTCCGTCCCATTCTGCAAATTCCCCCATCTTCAAAGACTCTGACAAAGTGGGATTTTCTCCCACAAAACCTCATGTGACAGATAAATTTCTTAGTCTTTAAGTGCCACAGGACTCCTTGTTTGTTTTGCAGAACTAGTCTAACACGGCTACCCCTGTGGAACTTGGCAATATATTTTCATTCTTTTCTTACATTAGTCAATAGAGTAATTGAAACCATACACAACATACAGGATGACGGTCATTCCTGTTTATTATCCACAGCTCACTCTCAACAGATCTGTACCCATTTACAGTGGGTTTGAATTTGGCCCATGATCCCTAAACCTCTCGATTTCCATCATTTTCTCCACAGTAGGATTCTTTCAACCACACTGATATTATGGGAGTTTTTAAATCCAAGTTATTAGGTCCTTTTCAGTGAGTCTCTGGCTGCTTTTATGAATTCCATCCTGGGTTTGCCTTTGGCTGGCTATCAGCAAGTGCACTCATGAGCAACCGCCATGGATCAAGAGCTAAAATAATTAGCTGAAGAGCAGAGCTCTTCATGATAATCCCAAAGGCATTTTTAAAATTACAGTTCTTAATTCAACAGATTGGAACTGTCCTGTTATAGGTGAACAATAGATCTCCAGGGCTTTGCCTTGGGTTTTAACTGATGGCAACATGAAGCAAACCACCTACACATTTCAAAGAGGCTACTTGAAAGCCTTTCATATATTGACTTCTCAGAGTCCTCAGTTCTTAGCTACCTTTATTCCATCAAATGATTCAGTGGAGTTTGAATCTGTCTCACTTTGACTCCAACAGTTTGGGAGGGCAGCATTTCACCCCTTCTGTGCCATGTGCTCTCTGCTGCTGGCTTGTACCATGTCTTAGAGCGGGAATCAATCAAGAAGAAATACAGTGCAGCTCCAGTTTTTATTTTTCCTCTATATGTTTCCATCTAGGTAACAGGATCCTGTCTTTATCCGGCAGCTCAGATAATGTGGCCACCTATGTTGCTTGTTGGGTTTGAAAGCTAAGTCACCTGGGCAGGCTCCCAAATGTCCTTTCAGCTACGTGAACAAACAAACCAACCAATGAACAAGCATTTTCCCTCTCCTCTAAATATCAGAGACTCGTCCACCTCCCCTGGCTGGGGCCTCTTCTGCTGAGCTCCCCCCCATTTTAAGGCTGGGGTGGGGCTGCCTGACCTCACAGCTGTTCTTTAACCCTTTCTCACCTGGAGCAGCTTTTCAACTGTGCCAAAGTGGTTAATGATACTGAAATAATGGGAGTGTAACCTTTGACAGGTGGCACGTGCCTGCCTCAGTTCCTTTTCTTCTAAAATAGGCTAAAGTCTATCACCTCTTTTTTATTTTGGTTTCACACCTAAAAGGACTTTCCAGCACATGAAGAAAAGCTGCGACTCTCTCTCAATCTTGGTCTGTAAACCTGCTGTCTGAGTGCCTGTCCTCTTGGGTGTGTAAATACATTGGCAGCTGCATGCTAGGGAATTCTAGAGCCTATTGTCCATTTTCATTTTCTCCTTGTGCACTGGCATTTGCATCTGATTATAAGGCTGTGACGGGGGAAGGGGTTACTGAATAGGTGGAGGCCCTTCTTGCTATGGGAAAAGAGAAATGCATTCACTTTGGAAACCGAATCAAATATGTTCTATTTAATGATTTCCTCACAGAGTCTTTAGCATTTCAGAGTAAGTTTTGTACCGGGAATATCTAGCAAAGTCTTCCATGACTATCTGGGGGATCATTTACCATAGTTTCCTCTATTTAATGTGAAAGTTCAGTACATTCTTTCTTTAGTTACGTAAGGAGAGAAGCCTGTAGATTTCAAGCATTCATTAGGGAACAGTAGAGCATTATGGTTTGATGGATAGCTTTACTATTGCTCTCGAAATAATTGTTTTGCAAATGGAATGTACAGGGAACTCATCAGCAATGCTGCAATGTGGTAATGCAGAAAAATGAATACAGCTGAGCCTCTGAACAGCAAAGTTATCTTTTGCAGTCTGAATCAAAATGCCACCACTCATCGACTGAAGTATGACACACAAGCCACCATCTTCTAAATGCATAAGGACATTTTAGATGTATATGCTTCCTGTGAAAGAGAGGAAGCTATACAGAGTGAGATTTCTATGGAACTCAACGGATGTACATCAAAGGATGCTTTGTGAAAGATGAACGCTGTAATGACCATTCTGAGAAGAAGTGCAATGCATGTAAAATATGTCACAAATTCCAGAGAAGACTCAGGAGATAAAATATCCTTCCTGGCTTAAGAGACCGAATGCTTCCTGTTAATTCTAACGTGAGGCTTTTGAGGGTCTGTGTTTCTCAATCTTTTCTCACTCCAGAAAATGAAATAATATGGTGTATTTCAGAGGCAGCAGCTGAGAGAAGGGCAGGCAAGGGAGAGCACCCTTTCTTTCACTAAAATTCTGGTTGTGGGCCAGGAAATCATTTCATTTGCAAAGTACAGTTATGGGAGTCTATGATCCATCCTCTCAATGATTCATTAGGAAAATAACAAATGTTTCTTAACTAGTAATTAAGCATGACTTTTTATATTTTTCTTCCTCTAGCTAATAATGCCATAGCAACAGTGTGTCCGAATGCAATAGAAACACTTTCATTTTTATTGTGTTCACAAAGCCACTCTGAGTCATTTGAGCCCAGAACCTGCAGTTAGACCTGGGTGGATAAATCCTTGCTTTTGTGAGGAACCCAGCCAGTGACTTTGTGGACTCTGCTGCAAAACCTGGGCCTTCCCAGTGTGATGGGATGGTGTCACTGATGACACCACCTTGGTGTGGCATAGCTGCCTCTCCCCACTGGGTGTCTCCTGCCTCTGCTGCCCCATCTTAGCAGTGACCTGCCTCTTTCCCTGACTTGGCCCTATGGCCAGACCACTGAAAGTCTCCCCACTTCTGGGGTAGTCCACGAGCAAAATGCAGGGGAATTAATGCAAATAAAGTGTGAAAGGAAGAACTAGAGGGAAATGATTCCTGCTTGGGGCACATCACAATCTACCTCTTCCATCTCTGGGCCATGGCTGTCTAGGAGGCTGCTGCCTTCAGTCAGCTCTTTGCTTAGAGGCCGGAGGTCTGTGCTCTTCCCTAGTCTGCCCCAGCTGAGCTCCTTGGCTCTTTTATCTTCTTCTCCAGCAGGTGTGCTGGGGTGGAGTTGGCTAGCCCGGAAGAGCTCTTTAATTCCTGGTTGCCCAGTATGGGGTTTGTACACCCCAGCACACCTGGCAGGAAAAATGTGGTATTAATATCCATTGACGTCAGGGTTTGGCCACTCAGCACCATGGTCAAGATTCATTTCTAAAGCTGGCAGCCTGAAGTTTGGCCTTTAAATACCTTCTTGGGTACCGAATTAAGTGGCCTGAGGTGCTGTGTGGCCACTGACTTGCTTTGGAGCTGTTGGTGGTCAGCATCTTTGAAAGATGGCAATATTAAGACAATAGCTTCCTGGATACACAGACCACAAGATATCAGATGTGCTGCTTTGTTGATACTGAAGAGTACAGGAGGGCAGTTAAGGTTTTGCATTACAGGGCAAGTCTGAAGCTGGCATATGTTGCTTTTTGGCATCTGTTTCAGGGCACGGAAGTGGAGGCCTTATGGATCTCTGCAGTGATTGACCAACTGTGTTGTCAGGCAATGCAAAGGTGGCAAGAAATAGAAGTAGTATAAGGCAAGTTCAGCAGTGTGTTGCCCTTAATTCTGTTAAACATCACAGCAAGCATTTATCATTTTATTGCCAGCATATTTCTGGAGCAGGAAGCTGATGGTCTGAAATGCAAGTGTGGCATTTCACACAAGGAATACCGTATACTGGCTACACTCTTCCAACAATCATGTGAAATGTCTAGGGGCTAGGATGCTTGTCTGTGCTAGGAGATATGAAGCCATGTCAAGTATGTTAGCATATCAAGAATAGCTGCAATGAATGCCTCCACTAACGATAAAACATGGGGCGTCAGCCGGAAGAACTGAAAATGAGGAGGCTGATCTTTCACCTCAGATTCATCCAGGTGAAAGTACACAGACTAGGACCTCTCCACAACTTCCCTCTGTGCTTGCCTCTTCTGTTAGGAATGTACATCTCATTCACTGACTTCAGTTCAGCACAAAACAGTCACACTACCTCACTTCTTGCTTCATTTAGCCAGCAGCATGTTGCAATCAGGGAGGAAAAATAATATCCCCTTCTCTTCCAGTGTACTGTAACTTGGTTGATGCACCCCATATAAAGAGATGATTTCTGTAACTCAGATGCGTGTTATCAGCATGGATATATTCATGACAGCACTAGCACCAAAGAGGTAATGCCTTCCAGGTATAAAGCCTGCAGCTTCTGAGCCCTATATAAGAGACAGGCAAGGGACCCATCAGATTGTTAGCACCTCAGGGCTGCTGCTCCTCTGTACAGATGGGTGCTTTCTCTCCCCAAATTGCTGGTCAGCTGTTGGGGTCTAATCATCACACAGCAGTTTTGCCCTGGTGTAACTTTCACTGGTGGAACGAAGAAGGAAGTAGGTGGAGTTCAGAGGGGAGATGCAACAACGCTCTATGTAGCTGTTTGGTGTGTCTGCGGTATCTTCCTAATCATATCATACAGCTGAAAAATGGTGGGGTAGGACATGAGTTATCTCACACAGATGGAGAGGGAGCCCCCCTCCCCAACTCTCCCGGCAATGGTAGCTTCTGACATTGTGGCATGGCTCAGGGATCACGTGGTATGGTGTCATGTCACAGTGCACTTACTTACATTTGACTTGGATTGGCTCTGTCATGACACCCCTCCATCAGGATCAATGCGGCCAAGCCTGCATGGCACTGATCCCATACCCCAGGTTGCAACACTCAGGATGGATGAGATGAGAGCCCCCACCCTGGAGGAAAGGGGGTCCTAACCTGTCACCCAGTGCTACCCCCTCACCCCCAAGGTGCAAAATTTGGCTCTGCTAATCATAACTTCATTAGTATAAATGGAGCTTCTCCTGATCTGTTGGTTTTTAAGTGGAGGAGAATCATTCCTTTATCTATAAAACAAACAAGGAGTCCTGTGGCATTTACATTAACAAATTTATGTATTACATGAGCTTTCATGGGAGAAAAATCCCACTTCATCAGATGCTTTGAATATGGGGGAACTTGTGGAATGGGAGGAAATAAATGCAGGGAAGTGTAATTCATGGGATCAGGTCACACTGTAATAGCAAATCAAAGAAGCTGTAAAGACTCAAACACTGGGGAACAGCATGTAGAGGTAGATGAGGTTAAAAAAATCATCTCAAATGAAATATCCCAGAGGAAAATAGTTTGAAGTCCATTGACGTTTTGGGACCTACAATATTCCACATTGTTATAGTATTAAAATACAAACTTTGTTAAATATTTATTTAGGATGCAAAACCAGAAACAGCTACCTGACATAACCACACAGACTCCAATAAAAAGCTCTGGAAGTCCTCTTGCTCTCCCTCATGCCCTCCACCGTCCCTCAAGCATGCTGGGAGGAGAGGATTGAGGCCTGTAAGAGATTTCACTATGATGTGTTCATTTATGTATGGGAGTTTCTTACAACACTGCCAGTATTCATATTGTCTGTCTTTTATGGAGGGGATTCTATTTTTACTTGGCTGTCTGTTGTTTATGGGGTTTGGTGCTCTAAGGCACCAAACACTTTTCCCTAGTCAGGAAAGGATCTCTTTAATTCTAGGCACACAAGCAGTCCATTGACTTGAACCATACAAACCATTGCTGACTGTGATTAGTATGCTGCAAATAAATCTGTTCATGAGGGATAAAGCACAGATTCAAGTTTCCACTTTTTCATGTTGGATTTACAGTACTAACAGGAGCCTGAAGTGATTAGAAAACCAGACCCACCAAACCTTACCTTTAGTCACTAAGATGTTCTGAATGGCATGCACAAAGAAGATCTGCAGAGTAAGAAGTTAACATTTGCAGCAAGGTGCTTCTCAGACCAGAACTGTGTTTTAAGTAGAAGGTCAAGTTGCTCCCATGTGGGTTTCAGAAGGAGAGGGATTTGACAGGGGGCACGAGCATGATGGGATGACAGTCAACTCAAAGAACTACGTAACATCAGCAATTTCACCCTGGACACTTGTGTGGGAGAGGAGAGCAGTGTCCACATAGCTGTGGCTAGGCTGACCTTTGGCTCCGATGCAACCTGGCCTTTCCTATTATACTGCTCAGGTGGCAAGTGGGGAGAGCAAGCTGGGCTGGGTTAAAGTTTTGGTGCCAATTTCTGCCTACTGGAGTCAGTGTGGAGACACGAACCAGACTGGTTCTGAATCCCAATCTACTTCCTAGCCTACAAGGGGAGCACCATGCCAGAATGGGGGAGAGTTAAATGCCCATGCACCCCACCCCCATTTTTTATCTGAAGAAAGAAAAGTGCAGAATTTCTGTCCCCACCCCCTGGTTATTTTTTTCCCCACCCAGAAAAAATAGATTTTGCTGGGGAGGCCCTGTAATTATAGCTTTTGCCCACCAGGGGCTGCCATGGCACCAAAAGAGGGCAGCAGGCTTTCTGCAGAAGGAGCTGGCTATGGAGAAGGAGGGGGGGACTTTGGGTTTGATCGTCCCGTTTCTACATTTTGGAGTATTCTGCTCAGTTTCTCTTTGGTTCCCATGAAAAAGTTACAACTGAGTCCTCCTACAATACTATAAACTCTCACAGGGCTTGAGATCAAGCCTCCACTGTCGAAGCTGCCTGGGACACGTACTCAAATACATGGGGTCTGATTCTGATCCCCCATTTGTGTACATCAGAAGTGAGGTCACTGTAAAAATACATGGCAAGAACAATGAGGCTCATTATCTCTACATACACTGTATCTTTGCCATGCCACAGTCACGGAGCCCATACACTGGGTATCTTTCTGCTATTTACTTTACTTTTTTTGAAAAAAAAAAATTGTGCCCATTCTGCTCTGTCTTTCTCATCTGGGCTGGATTAGAAATGCTCTGTTTGCTGTTCAATTAAAATGGCCTCTCAAATACTGGGAAGCTCAAACAGTTTGAGGTTTTCTTTTAAACAGATCTGTCTGGATTTGATGGGCTTTGCAAGCTACAGTTTCAAAGCAGCATTTAATGGGATTTGCACATGGAACTCTAGCTTAGCACTCTAAAACAAATTTCCTGCACTCTCAGATTCATTTCTGTGATTCAGGCATGTCGAGTGGCAGCGTCACATGTCACGTTAATACTGGCGATGGAGATAATGAGGCTAGGTCACCAAAAATGACTTTGTGAAAAGCACACATTAAGGATGCTGGGCTTTTTCCTTCTTTGTTATTTCTTCTAAACTTCTTTATTTTCAAATGAAGGCTTTCTTCTACTTCCATCTCCACTTGTGACCTATAACCAGGTACGGCCATTCGCCCCACATTTTACCAAACAAAATGGTAACCCTCTTAACTGACAGGTATTCCCATCATGGCAAAATCATTCTTTTCAGGTCTGCCTAGTAATACATTTTTAGGGTTGTTTCATTTTTTTTTTCTTCCTCACCACCAAAGCTGTTTAAGAGATGTGGACACTCAAGCCCCATCAATTTCCACTAAGAGATTTGGGAACCCATTTCCTAAGTGATTTTGAAAATCTCCCTCTTTAAAAATCAAATGAAAGATTCATTGGTTTAATTAATCTAGTCATAGTAACAGTGTAGCCTACTCTGGGTGTGTCTTCATAGCAGCTGCAAGTTTCAACACTGTTGCAGCTGTCAACACACAATTTGTCAGATTTACAAAGGTAATTAGGAGCCTCAAAGTGCAGATAGGCACTTTTTGTGCTGGACACCTTGGCTTGTTTGGTTCCTAACTCCCTACAACTGCTTATGTAAATCCAGCTAGGTCCCCATCTACATCTTCAGACACACAAATATAATCTTCCTAAACAAAGTCCATCTTCCTAATTGTTCCATTGATGACTTGTTAATGATGGTTGTCAAGAAAATCAATGGGACGTCAAGACTTCAAAGAGAAACAGCCAAAATCGAACTAATATGCATATTAAATTATGTGAGCAAGGCTGAATCATGACTATGGATTCTTTTCACATTATAACAGGTAATTTGACTTCACCCTCCCTCTGTATGCTGTTTCCTAGAGTTTCAATCCTTATAAAGGTTCTGATTTGCTGTTGCAATATGACCTGATTCCATGTCTTACACTCCCCTGCATTTATTTTCATCCAGTTCTTTAAGTTCTACCTCTTCAAAGCATTTGATGAAGTGGGATATTCTCCCACAAAAGCTCATGTGATAAATAAATCTGTTAGTCTTTAAGTGCCACAAGACTCCTTGCTTTTTTTTACAAATATAATTGGAAGTCTACCTCTTAGTCCTTTAGCTCAGTCTCCTGTCTGGAAGTTCTGTGCTCAATCCCTTGTGTCGATCAGAATGATACTAGCACTATGCCTTAGGAGATGGATGTTCAAGTCTCTCTCAAAAATCCAGTTAGATGGTCATATTATTGCTTTCATGAATAATCCCACCTGAAATCATAATTAACTGCTGATCAACATTAGTAAGGTTAGATGAATGAGGCCTACAGTCAATGGTGTATATCAGGCATTATTGGGTAGGCTCAGACAAGTATCTGGTCAAGACCTTGTTGGTCCTGAATAGTACAATCAAAGTTGGAGCACATGATTATTCACTTTTGTGCTGGAAGAAACATCATCCAGGCGACTTTTTTCTAAAGAAGAGGTCCAGGAGTTGTTACATGTTCTGTCTTGATCAATTTGCACAGGATCCCTGCATCATGGAACATTTTGAAGCTAATGCTGGATTCCTGCCATTTTTACAGATTGGAATTCACCAGATTTGTGCTCCAAACCAAGAATAACTTTCAAAAGCTAAAGACAAAGGAGTCCTGCTGCAATGCTGTATCTAAATAGGACATCTCTGTCTTAGACTAGGGTGAACAAGGCCAACTTCACTTTTCAGTGTGTATCTCAAAACTGTTTTGCATCCCATTCCAGCAGAGAACCATGTTATGTGGGTGACTCTAGGCAGATGAGTGTTCAATTAATATCCATGTGCTGCTGCTTGAACTGAAGTTTCCTGCACTGGTACCAATCAGGTGCTTAAAGTTGCACATGTGCCTAAAAGCTTCGGATTCAGTTTTTAATGGTTTACTAAATCAAGCTGTATCATGGCTGGAAGTCTTATGATTCAGACTACAACCTCAAACTGGAGTAAATGGCACTGAAACTGAATTGCTCAGCTTTGCATGCTTTGGAATTTTGCCTGCAGATAAAGATGCATAGCATGTGAGCATGTGCATTCATGTGTGGGCTTGCAGCTTTCAAAATCCACATAGGATTGCCAGGCTGGTCCTTGCTTAGATGGAGACTCTTAAGAAAAAAAAAAGCACAATATCAGAACAAAGAAAGAGACAAGAATTAAATGCTTCATTTTTTTTCTTTTTAATCCATGAGTCAGAAATATTTCACTGCCTTGCTTCTTTGGCTGCAGCTCACAAACCTCTCTACTTGGTGTGGAAAAGCACAGAAATGTTATGGCCCTAAGAAATCATTCAAGAGCAGGAGGCTTTCCTTCCCAGGTTTCCTTTCTGCCCATGGCCATGTGGGAGGCCTGTACATGCCATTTTAAAACTGCTGGAGCCAAAAAATTTGGGGGGCACAAACTGGAGAATGGAAATTGTTTCCAGATTGCATGGAACCTCAGAGAAGATTCAATCATTGTGATTTTTTGGTGAAGATTCAGGATGATTTTAACTTGCCTTGAACTAGATGACTCTGCTGAGCGCAGTGCCAAGGGAACAGCACTGTAAGAAAAGTAATCCTTTCACCAGAAACCCGGCCACAAGTTTATTACTATTGTGCCTGGTGAGAGAAAAGTCCTGTAGTTCTGACGTAGGTATGTTTCAGCATGTCTTCCCTCTCCAGAGTATATCCCCCCCTTGCCTCAAGTTTTGCTGATTTCCAAGACCACCTATGGATAGAAAAAAACCCCCAGAACACCACACTTGCTCAGTGCTAGTTCTGTCCAGCCGTGTTTTGAAGACATATTATTCAGAGGTGTCTGGATGCCTTTTAACAGCTGTCACAGCAACACTCTAGAAGCAGTCACACTAAATGCCTCCCAGGTTTCTCAGGAAAACAGCATGACACAACGAAATGACTGCTGCTGGGTGCACTGTTCAAATACGTGCTTAGAAAATAGTATGTGATTTCCCCACCCCGACTGGCTGTTCCACCTCTTCCTTGCTCCCCCTTTGCTGTACTGTACTAATCTCTCGCTTTGTTCCTTACCAGAACACCTCAACAGTTAACTAACCGGCAGTTCATGCAACACATGAAAGCTCATGTGAGAAATTTCTTAGCCTTTAAAAATGACACAGAACTCCTCTTTTTTTTTAATGAACCAGATTAACACAGCTATCCCTTTGGAACTAACCAATTACATGTTGCTGTTATTCAGAAGAAAGAACTCTGTCTCTGCCACCTTGGCATTCTTTTAATACAATGTAGTAGTGCAGTTGCTCCACTATGGTACTGCAGGGGTTAACTGGGACCAGGAGCAGCAGCCAGTCAGAGGCAGGCAACCCCATATATAAAGGGAGCGACAGAGGTAGCAGGCCAGTCTTCCTGGGAAGCTGGAGGGAGAAGGTCCGTCTCCCCTTCCCTCCCTAACTGGCTGAGGGAGTCAGCACCCTGGAGAGCTCCAGCAGCATTACTGGAGGCATGTCCCAAAGGGGCAGCCCTGGTAGACTAGCTCAGTGGTTCCCATCCTTTTTGAGTATGAGGACCCCTTTTTAACTTCAAAAGCTTTGTGGACCCCCAGTGATAATAGTTATTATTGGAGACTGACTGCAGGCAGTGATGCAGTCAGTCTCTAATAATAACTATTAATAATAATAACAACTATTATAACTATTAATAAATATTATACCTGGCCCCTGATGGCTTCCAAGGGATGGGGACATATCCAGGGTGAAGCTGCTCACAGCTGGCAAATACAATTCATTTAGAGCAGAGGTGCAAACTCATTCAGTGTGGTGGGAAGGCACATTGGAAGGCAGGACACCGTTCACAGGCCATGTGGTCGCACAGGTTCCCCAAACCTTTCCCCCTCCCTGTTCAGAGTGGCATGGGTTCCCCTTCCCCATCCCTTTACTCTTCCCCGTAGCCCCCCTACCCCACTCTGGCTCCCTGACTCTAGCCTTGCTGTGCCTGGATCCTGTCTTTGGAGTTCACTGCTGCAGACACCTTCCAGCCACACCCCAGGCAGCAGCTCCATGGGCCAGATCAGTGCCCTTGGGCTGTAAGTTTGCCATCCTTGATTTAGAGCCCTCTCCAACGTAGATCACCAGCCAGCGGCGGCTGGGGTGGATGTATTCACGGACCCCTTCCAATAACTCCACAGACACCTGGGGTCCCTGGACCACAGGTTGGGAACCACTGGTCTAGTTCATTCAAACAAACAAGCAGTCCTGTGGCACTTAAAGACTAACAAATTTATTTATTACATGAGGTTTCATGGGACATAATCCCACTTTGTCAGACCTTACAGAATGGGGGGAAATAAACGCAAGGAAGTGTAAGTCATAGGATCAAGTCACACTGTAACAGCGAATCAAAGCAGTTGTTAGGATTCAAATACTGGGAAACAGCATACAGAGGACGATGAGGTCAAATCACCTATAGTAATGAGAGAAAAATTCCAAGTCCTTATTTAGCCCTGAAACCATGCAGTCAAATTTGCAAATAAATTCTCTCTCTTCAGCTTCTCTTTGAACTGTTAATCAGGCATTCATTTATCTAAACAGAGCAATTAGTAAATCATCAATGGAGTGATCAGAAAGATTGAAATGCTCACCCATTTGTTTTAGAAAGTTGTGATTTCTGATGTCAGCTTGTGCCCACTTATTCTTATGCACAGAGATTATCCTCTTTATCTGGTGTATAAGGTGTAGGAGCATTTCTAGCATATGATGGCATAAACCATGTTGGTGAAGTAGCAGGGGAAAGAGCCTTTGATGGAGTAGCTGGTTTGATTAGGCCCTGTGATAGTGTCTTCTGCGCAGAAATGTGGGCAAAGTTGGCAGTCTGGTTTGTTGTCGGGATGTGAGCCTGCTTTAATGGGTCTGTAGCTGTTGTTGAGCTTAAGGTTGGGTGCTGTCTTTAAGTGAGGAAAGGCCTATCACCCAAGGCTTCAGAGAGTGAGGGATCATCTTATAAAATAGGCTGTAGATTCTTGATGTGATGTAGTGGTCTGACTAGGGGGTTGTAGGTGATGACTAATGGTGGTCAGTTTTCTTTCTTAGGCTTCTCTTGTAGTAGTTGACTTCAGGGTACCTACCTGGCTCTGTCAGTCTGTTTCTTTACTTCTGCAGTTAGGTACCATAATTTTAAGAAAGCTTGATAGAAATCCTGAAGGTGTCCGTCTCTGTCTGAGCAAATGTGGTTATATCTTAGGGCTTGGCTTTAGACAATGGATCCCATTGTGTGTTTTGGATGAAAGCTTGAGGGATGTACGTAACTCTACAAATCAGTAGGTTTTCAGTATAGGGTGGTGCTTTTGTGTCCATCCCTAATTTGTACTGTAGTGTCCAGAAAGTGGATTCTTGTGCAGAGTGTTCCTGAAGGGCGTAGACTGCGCTGGAGTGGTTTAGAGGTGAGGAGCCAGGAAGGGACAGGGACTTGCTCTGGCATGGTGAGGGGCTGTGTGTGACTGAGGCTGTGGGTAAGTGGCCCAGGAAGTTGACTGGTGAATAGAGGACTGGAAGGAGGCAGAAGCCTTGGGTGAGGCACTTACGGTCCGTGCAACAGGGTCGGGAGAACTGGGCGTGCCCAGGCCCCTGCCCACTCCCCAAGCATGCCTGGACCAGCATGGAGCTTGTGGGTCATTGACTCTTTTTAACTAGTGGCCAGGAGTCATGAACTGGACAGCACCCCAGATGGGGTGGACTCAAGGAGTTAGCTGCAGATGTAAGGTCCCAGGATTAATCTTGGCACTAGAGTCTGGCATGCAGAGGCAGAGCACTGACCACCTGGAGGGGACCACTTGAGCAATTCGCCAGAAACGCCACCAAGAGATGCCCTCTGAGTGAATCTGCTACATACAAAAACAACTGCAATTTTGTTCTTTAAGTGTTGTTGACTGTTTGCTGCAGCCACTCAGCTGCTCCTCCCTTCTGAAGGAGCCAACTTGTAGCACAAGCAGGGACTTATCAGGGAAAGCAAGTTACAGTGAGTGAGGACTGGTCAGGTTGGGGATTTTACCAGGGAAGAAACAGCAGGATGACAAGTCGTCTTCTCTTTCCCACCCATGATCCAAAAAACTGGGGAAAGGGAAAAAAACAGAAGATGTCTGTAAGAGGCCAGTGCTGATATGAGTGTGTTTGCCAGGGCACCAAGCAGCCTGGGGTCTCTTGATATCAGTCTGCGAACCATGTTTAAAACTGTTTTAATGTTGAACCCTTTCAAGGTCATGTTAACCCCTTTGACTCTTTAGCCCCAAACATTCCCGATGAATTAGTATAACAGCCCACTGTCCTTCCTCACCTGAAACAATTAGACAATTTCTCACTAAAGGGACAAAAGCAGCCACATGTGTGTCTAAATACACTTTTGCTGAGGTCCCCGGGCATCATGTTCACTGGGGTCCACACTTCTGCAAAACAGTTGCTGCTCAGTGTTTTCAGTAATGGGAAAAACAGAGAAATACTTTGTGCTTACATTACTCAGATTCAGTTTATTTCCAGGGGAGGAGGGAAGACACCATGGTTTTACTGAATAGGTTTATGCTAAGGTTTTTGAAACATGATTAGTGATTTTTGGATGCCTTTGTTTTAAATGCCCAATATAAGCCATCTTCAAGGTCCTCATTTTTCAGCAAAAATTGAGACACCCAGAATTTCTAATCACTTTAGAGGATATTGTTTCTTGTGCCTGTGAAACCTCATAAAAGACTGGTGGTAATTACAAAACCTAATAGTAACATTTCTGGATGCTCACCTACAAGGGAATCTAATATACTTGGTCTCTAGTAACACAATGTTGCATTGCTAAAAAATCCAGATGTCCTTTTATTGATGAAGAAAAACCCCTGACATGCTCTTAACCAAGGGGAAACCAATTATCATTTAGTCAGATGAATCAGCAGGCCTTCCCTCCCACCTCCATCTCTTGCTGCAGCTAATGAAAACATAATGGCTGTTGAAGTCATCAGCCACAAATTTGTTTTTGAATTGCACATTGTACCAAGCTCAGCTTTAATACCATCTTCCTGGGAAATGACAGGCAGAAATAAATGTCCTTCAGGATGATTTATACCCTGGATTAGGTGCAGGTTGTAAAACTACAACAAGTTTAAATCACTGTCAACCTTGAAACAACAGCAGAGAAGGTGGTGACCCCAGTTAAAAAAACAAAACTGTTTCGCAACAGGTTGAGCTGTGTGCTGTCTTTTTAAAAATAAAGATCTGTGACTTTGGTGTCATTTGTCTTTAAATTAAATTGGGAGTGGGGACAGAGTGTGCATTTATAGCCAAGATGTGTTATTAGTACATAGTCATTATACTGTTAGCTGGAAATTTAGGAAAGTTAGGAAACAGCATTAGAACAATTTGGTAATTTTTATTCTAGCCACTTGTAAATTAAAGTTCCTCTCCAACCTTTTTAGCCAGTTGTCAGCCTATAGCTATGTACTTGATGCCAGTAAGAACTCTGTTTCAGTATTCTAATATATAACTCAACTGCATTGTATGGGCTGAGAGTAATTCTCGGGTCTTTTTCCTGCTAGAAAACCACACCTGCCTTTTTAATTCCTTACCATTAAGTGTGTGCCTACATAGGATCTAACTCTGCCACTGTTTGTGGCCAGTCTGCCACTCTTAGGTTGAGTAATACTTTATTGCATGAGTGGTCCTATTTAGCTTGATATCCACACATATTTAGCAACCACACCTGTAGCTGAAGTTGATGGGAGTTGCTCTGAAAACCGGACCTCATGCATCTCAAGTAGGAGAATGAGAAAGCGAAGGCTCACTAATTATTGAACTCTTGAAAAGTTTGAACTCATTTTCTAGGGTCACAAAGGCTGTGTCTACACTTAAGAACACTAGTTTGAACTAAGTTAGTTTGAATTAATTAATATGAACTAATTTTGATTAATTCGAACTAACTTATTTCAAACTAGCATGTCCAAACTGGAAACCTAAATCAAACTAGCATGTCCATGCACAGTACTTGCTAGTTTGGCTTGGGGGGGGGCATCATGGGAAGTGTGGCAACATGGCACCCAAGAAGGGCCATCCCCCACCCAATCCTATAAAAAGAGGAAGGCACTTTCTACCTGTGCTGTGCACCCTGGGAGGAAGAAGGTCAAACCATGTTTAATTTGAACTAATGGTTAGCTCGAACTAACATGTCTACATTGGATTAGTTTGAACTAATACGTTCCAACTAACCATTAGTTTGAATTGAAGGCAGGTTTTACTATTTCAAAGTGAGCTTTCCTTAGTTCGAACTGATGAAAGCGAGTGTGATGTGCACTACTTTCGTTTGAATTACTCCTCCTTAATTCAAGCTAAGTTCCTAGTGTAGACATAGCCATGGTGACCCAGGCTCAAAGCTGTTACTCAAACCCATGTCTCCTAGCTTGCAGCCCTGGACCCAATCCAGGAATGGAATGACTTAATTGCGGTTGGCCCTGGCTTTGAGCAGGGGGGTTGGAGAAGATGACCTCCTGAGGTCCCTTCCATCCCTAATCTTGATTCTCTTCCTTTGACTATTTTTTTCTCCCTGTGTCCCTTGAAGTGCTAGGTTGGGTTATGTACCTCAATACCATCTGACTGCACTTCTGAATTGATTTTTGTAACTTGCCTGTCTGTCTGCAGAAGTCTCTTCATAATCCAGAATCACTGGCCATAACCCATCATTGTGAATGCAAGAGCTGTACTTTCATAAGCTCCTTTCCATGGTCAGTCAAACTGGAACAATCAGATTCCAGTTGCTATGGAAATATAGTGTCCCCTCAAACACAGGGGATTTGTTTAATTAAAATGTTTTTTTCTTATACAAAGCGGAATAATAGGAGAGTCATTACTACCTTTCCTGGCAACTTCAGATTAATATCACCTTGCAAGTTCTACTAATTTTATCATCAAAAGAGAGGCAGTCTGAATATGCTGAACAAACTCTCTGCAAGTCAAAACTTCTCCAATGTTTTTTTAATTCTCTCTTCCTATAAAAATCTCAAATTCCTCTTTGAACCCTATCTCCTAGTCAACTCAATGGACTGGGGAGAGTGAGAACATGTCATGATGGGAACGCATATCCAAGATGTAAGGTCTGTATGGTTCTGAAAATGTGAGTGGGGTAGAGATCTCCCCGCAAGGGCTTTTTCGAAAGGATGAGAATTTCCCTAAAACTCTTCTGAGAGAGAAACTTTCAAGATATGGAACTGTTCACACCACTCCACAAAACTATGTGCATGCCCTGGCTGGGATTAGAAATGCCCTTATTTACACATACAAACATGCATTTCCATTGCAAATGGCAGTCATGACATGATGCAACATCATTCTGTTTTGTGACAGCCGTATTTGGACATGTATGCTCAGTTCCTCATACACACATACACAAAGGTCTGAGTGAGTTGCCATTGCACTGGTTGAATTTGTGATATGATGATGGCAGCTACTTGAGATATCCCAGGTTCAGGTACTCAGATCCTGAATAACAGACCTTGGGTTGCACTCATACAAGGTTTCAGTCATTGTTTGGGCCTGTGATCCTCCCAAGAGGATCAAGAGGCTTTGGTCACCCAGACATTGGCCATGATAACTGACCATATTGTAGGATGTGTTAGGCCACCACTTGGAAATGAAGGCTTGGATGCTGACCATTACAGTGGGGAAGAAGAAGGTAATGCAGAGAAATGGGCAAGTGAGTGCGACACAAGGAAATTATATAGGTATGGGCACATGGCCAGGAAGAGTGGTGTTTGCCAGGTGCCTAGACTTATCTGACACTTCGCACAGAAGTCAGAGGGGTTTACCTCTACTCTAGTGGGAGAAAAGTCAAGCTAGTGATGAATGTTTTTGAAAATGTGCCCTAAACTCATGGGAAAATTACAAAGGTTCAGTGGCAAGTGACTCTGTGCAAAATGCTAATGTGATCTGGTGTGATCTGACTATCCATAAAATCAGAGAATAGCATAGTCATAGAAGCCTGGGGGGAAAAAAAAACAATAGACTGTGTAGTAAGCCTCAGTAATGTGGCATTACCCTGGTGAATTGTGTTTGTGTGAGTGAGTCAATGACAGTCCTCCTGGCTGTTCCAGAAGTGTGCGCTTAACTTCGTGTCACAGGGTGACTGGCTCTTATGGAGAGATGGGGCCAGACCCAACTGCAACACACTTAGCTTGCCCCCCCCATGTGGAGAAAAAAGCCAAACACATGCCTACTGGTAAATTGGTTTTCCGGGTTGGAGAATAAAAGAGGAGCCTGCATAGAGCTAAGAGGAAAAGGATGGCTGTAGTGAGGATCTCCTGGGTGCTGTGGATTGGTAGTGAGCACAGAGAGACCCAGAGGAGCCTAGAAGAGCTGGAGGGGTGAGAGCAAAGCCCAGCAGACAGGCAAAAGAGTTCCTGAAGTTTAAAGAGGCAAAGCCTACAGAGTCTGAGATAGGATGGTCTGAGCCAGCTTGAGACTAGGAGTCGGAGACTTCAGCCTGTGTTTTGTACTTGAATATTGTTATTTGTGGAGCCAGCAGAGAAGGAGCTTGACACACGTATACAGAGAAAGGGATCTGATATACACATAACTCTTTGCTTTGGTAGTCTTTATTGCTCTTACAGCAAAACTGAAACAAACACAAAGGTGTGGCTTTGTACTGGGGAGATGGAAAGGCTGGAATATTTAAAGGGAAAGTGCATCATAGTCCTCCACCCAACTTAAAAACAAAACAAAACAAAACAAACAAACAAACAAAAAACAACTTTCCAAGCACACATACATTAGCAGCATTGTCATATTGAGCTCCTTTAGAGAACTGAATAGTACAGGAATGCGGAAAAGAAGCACCACCCCTTTTTTAATATATCCAGAAGGTAACAATTGAATTTGATGTTTTGGTCTAAAAATTGAAAGTAACAGGTGTAATAGATTGGCCAGTAAAGGGTCAGCAAGGCAAAATGGCTACTCTATAACTAGGTATGGAACTTCCAAATTTGAAGAAAATAGAATATGGCTAAGAGGACCATCGGTGTGAGTCAGTAGACCATTGGTCTGACTCAGTAGGACTTTTCATATCTTCTTGAATTGTAAATACCAGGAATGGAGCCAGGATTCCAGCAGGGACTGCACCATTGCTAAGTGCAGAGAAAAAAGTAGTCTCTCTCAGCTTACTTGAGAAGCCTCCGTTCATGCGTCCTACAATCACAGTAGCTCTTTTGGTCATGGTATCAAACTGGAGCCCATGTTCAGCTGATTATCCACCACGATTCCCAAATCTTTTTTACAGGATGGAGTTTCTGCTCCATCTTAAAAAGTGTGGCCTACATTCTTTGTTCCTTGATGTGTATATACAGTACAGTAGAACCTCAAAGATACGAACACCACTGATGAACTGACCGGTCAACTGAACACTCTGTGGAACTGGAAATAAGCAATCAGGCAGCAGTGTTGGGGGGTGGGGGGAGAAAGAAAGAAAAAGCATGTATAGTACTGTGCTGTATTACATCTTACAGGGTGACATGAAGAGCAGAGGGGTCTGTTTTGTTCCTGTCAGCCAAGGGTGCTGTTTCAGCCCCCTCGCTGCCCCACCTCTCCCCACTTTGGGGTGGAAGCTGTTTTCTCCATCACCTCCCATCAGGAGGATCAGTCCAGAGCCTGAGAGAGAATCTGCCGTGGGGTGCTACTGTTGCTGTTGCAACCAAAACGGCCTACGGCTGAAATGGGATTCCTCTGTGCTCTGGAGGAGTTTTAATGGGCCACAGCCTGTTCACCAAGGTGGCCCTTGATTGCACTTCTGGATCCTGCCAACATCTTGGAGCGCAAGGGGAAGAGGAGAGGGGAGTGCTGGCAGCTGGCTATCACCAGCCACCTGCCATGTGCTGCCTCTGGGGCCTGCAGAGAACAGAGCAGGCAAACCCTGGTGAGAAGTGGCTGGGTCCTGTAATGCCAAGCAAGGGTGCAGAGCAAGTTCCCCTCCAGTTCAGCCCAAACTCAAGAAACAGGACTAAGGCAGGGAGATATTTGCAAACCAGGCAGTACTGCCAGGTGCCACCTTTGCTGAGCTCTCTCCCAGCCTCTGCTGGAAGACATTGACTGCAGTGTGCTGTACCGTGATGTTTTGTTCAAAGTTAATGAGCATTTCAGATTTACGAACAGCCTCCTGGTCTTTGTATCTTTGAGGTTCTGCTGTATTTTCATTTAGCTGTATTAAAATGCACATTTACTTGTGTCCAGTTTACCAGGAGATCCAGATCGCTCTGTATCAGTGACCTATCTTCTTCATTATTTACTTGTCCCCCATTACTATGTCATCTGAAAATTTTATCAGTGATGACACTAAGTTCTCTTCAACATCATTGATAAAAATGCTAAATAGTATAGGATGAAGAAATAATCGGTCTGGGACGACTTGCTTGATAAGGATTTTCTGTTTATAATTACACGTTAAGACCTATCAGTTAGCCAGTTTTTAATCCATTTAGAATATGCCATATCAACTGAATATCATTTTCAGTTTTTAATCAAGATGTTGTGCAGACTCAAGTAAAATGGCTGAGAGAAGGCGAAGTATATTGCCTGTATCAACCAAGATGTAAAAATAACCAAATTAGTTTCACAGGTTCTAGTTTCCATAAACTCATGCTGATTGGCATTAATTGTATTACCCTCCCTTAATTCTTTATTAATCAAGTCCCTTAAGAACTGCTCCATTATCGGGCCGGGGGTTGATGACAGGCCTATAATTAATTGGGGCATCCTATTTATGCTCTTTAAAATACTGGCATACCATTAGCTTTCTTCCAGCCTTCTGAAACTTTGCCAGTGTTCCAAGACGTATTGAAAATCAACATTAATTGTCCAGTGAGCACTTCAGTCAGCCGTTTTAAAAATATCTTCAGTGCAAGTTTTCTGGATCTTCTGATTTTCGAATATCTAACTTCTGTAGCTGTGATTTTAACGTCTTCCAGAAATTCTGCTGGAATAGAAGGAATGTTTATCCCCAGGTGTTGCAGTCAGGGCTGGATTAACTGGACTGGGGACCCAGGGATGCCTCCCCCCACTGTGATGCCTGCCCTGTCTGGAGCCCCCCCCCCACTACAGGGGCCCCAGGCTGCCTCTGACTGTGAGCCCCCTCACCTAGGCTGGCCCCCGCCACCCCCATCACTGGGAGCGCCTTGGGTCCAGAGGCCACTCCTGCCCCAGCCCCACTCCCGCCAGCCTGCCCAAGAGGTGGGTGGGTCGGCTGGTGGCATGCGGCACGTCAGCCGGCCCTGGGAAGGCCCCAGCGGAGACTTTGTCTTGATAGAGCCAGCCTTACCCCTCAGGTGGAGTGAAAAGGCATTGGCTCGCCTGCCCCATCCCGGGGGGTGGACCCACTGGCCCAGGGGTGGGGGGCAGCACAGAGCCCAGCCTCTCCCTCAACACCCCTCACCACAGTGTCTGCAGGACTGAAACGCTCTGAGCACTCTTGTCCTGCCGGTGCTGAGCTGGGGTGGAGGGTGGATTATTGCAATGGTTTTAGGGGATAGATCCTGGGACTCCCCTTTCTGCGGGGGGCCCAGGGCTTAAACCCCTAAAGCCCCTGTGATAATCAGGTCCTGGATGAGACTATATCATCTGCTATCCCCCAAATACTGAATAGAAATATATACTGAGCATTTCTTTCCTTTCTGTGTAATTATTGAAAAATCCACCATTTCGATCCAGTAGTGGACCAATGTCAGGATTGTTTTCATTCCTATATAGTTTGATCACTCATTCTTATTGCCTTTAACTCTGCAGGCCTCAGATTTCTCCTGGGGTGCTTCCTCTTGTCTTATCTATTTTCAACACATCCCTGAGTTCCAGATGCCAGTCCCCACTTTCTGAGCAATCCTGAGCTCTTAAAGATACGAACATTATGCATATTCATCTATACTGACATCAGGAGTACCCACTGCACGTGCTCCTCATGAATACATGCAGGGTCATGTAAACAGCCAAGTTCTCATGAGCACAAGAAATACACTAACTGTGGTGATTGTCGTGGCACAATGTGCCTCGACCAAAATGTTAGTGTAGACCTAGCTGTGCTGGAACTAGACGTGTGGAGAAGGGGGTTGGTGTGCAGCAATGCTCCTTGGCTTGAAGTGGCTTCCATTATTTAAAGGGTTCACAGTTTGGTTCAAAGGCTCAGCATCCCCACTATACACATTGTTCTAGCCCCTTGGTGTAGACATGGCCCGATAGATAACCCTGGGGGCCTGACAGAGCATTTGAAAGGCAGGTTCAGAGGACCCTCCAAAGCCAGAAGCACCTTTGTTTATTTGAGACTGTTTGTTAAGGACCTTTTGGAATGAGGGTTTATAATAAACCATTCCCAAGGAAGGGTTCATTAAGTCAAGCATCAAGAGTACCTGAAGTGGGTTATTTGCTTCCAGAGGAGGGAAACGGAGGATATTAGTGAGGAGGAAAAGGTAACTCTGACTGCTCTAACTGTAATAACAGCTGATGGGTTACAGCTTTTCTTCTTTATAAGAAGAGCCATGTTGTCTAAAATTGATTATTCTGGGTTCACATGCCTGTATTTCTATATGGCCCGTAGGGTGCTTTTCCTTGAAGAAGGCAAGCATGCTGCAAAGAATGGGATCCAATGAGGATAAAAGCAGGCAGTGCTGAAGCTTTGTGGTGAGGCAGCTCTTCTGAACATGGGGATGCGGTGGATGACCATGTAAGAGCTACGATTAATATTAATATCACCACTTAATGCTTTTTATTTTCCCATAGCACTTTCAGAAATTGTCTAAAATTCTTTTTTGAAAGGACTGTTCCTGGTTGTCTTTAAACCATTTTTGCACAGCAGTTAGCTAGTTTACCCTAACAGACTAATGCTTTCATGAATGTTAATATGGAGTTAATTGCACACATTCAAAATTAAACATAGTTGTCTTTGTGTTAGTTTTTTAGCAATCAGGTCTCCATTGCAGTCTCACATACAGTACTGCCCAATTGCAGTCACCATCGTCGAATGGAGAATGGTTTGCTGTTTTCCTACTGTGTACATGCCTCATTCCAAGCTGTGGAAAAGGCACTGCAGCCTTGCAACTTTCTGTGAAAGCAATAGGAAGTTTGCACAAAGGATCTATTGTAGTGCCCAGTGAAGCAAATGGGACATATCTGCCGCAGCCTTCAGTGGAGTGTGGTCTGGCCTCAAGAAAGGAAAAGGCAGGCTTATAACAGAGACAAGAGCATGGTACGGGAGGACAAGGGGATGTTCCCTATTGTGCGTGTCTTAATGCAGATTTCAGCATATGCCCAACTAAACTACTAACATCCCACTTTTGCTCTACGAGAAGAACTTTGGAGTGTTAGCAAAAGTTTTTTTTTTTTTAATTGCCATTTATATGCAGGATGACTGCCAAAGTGTAAATGTGTCAAGTCTATAGTGTCATGTCACAAATTAAGCTGGTATAGAAGCATGATTAGCTAATTGCGGTTAATTACTTTGAAAACATAACACCCCAGTCCAAACAGAAAGTGTCATAAAGAACTGATTTTCGCCACTTCGTGTCTGACATGGTAACAGGGACATGATTATTTTTCTATGAGTAATTCTTTGTTTGCTTAACAGGCTGATACCTGCTGATAAGCTAGCTTTACTTTCAAGTGATAAATTATCTTAATTAACTTTAATTGTTTTGAGACAACTTTATGCAAATTGAGACATTTAAAGAATAGAAGCAGAGTGATTTAGCTGAAGTTGGGAAGGTGCCTGGGGAGCAGTGAACTCTGCTTACATCTGTGCTCTTCCTTCTCTTGAAAATAAGAGAGTGCATCCTACAGTCTAAAATGCAAGATTACTGCACTAAGCTGTGGCCTCAAAACATACAGCTTTCTCTACATTCAACAGAGGAGCATGAATAAGAATTAATGGGTGTTCATTTTCTGTTCCTGCCAAATGTCTTTCTAGAAAAATCATTGATTTCTCTTATGCAAAACTGCACTGGCAGTAAAATTACTTGCATGTGCCAATTAAAAGTCCACACAATCAGGACAGTGTGTTCTTTACAACTTTATATTAAGCCAGAGACTTGCTAGATTGCCATAGTTGCTTTAATATTTTCTTAGCAAGAAAGAATATTACTCTGCCAAAACTTGTTTTCATTCCTAATAGGGTCCAATAGTCAAAATACCAAGTTATTTAATGTTCTGAAACATTTCAGTTTGGAACTATCTGAATGTTTGCAGCTAATTCAACTTTAAACAGCACCTGCATGAGATGACATGGCGCCTCATGGGAGCTGTAGTTGAGATCTCCATGATCTGCTTCCTCTCTATGGGCTGGACGTCCCGACCAGACTAAATCTCTCGTAGCACACCATGGCTGTGTGAATCCCATGATGCACTGCAAAGCTCAGTCACAGGGAGCGGAGAATTTCTCCACATCATGAGAAATGAAGTCTGGCGTGGAGTCTGGCCCATATGAAAGAATGAGGACACAGAGTAACTGAACAACAATGCTCAGAAGAAATTGCAACACCACAGATAGATGCACTTTATTATCAAGTCTACCCAAAGCAAAATAATGTGTTTACATTTTCATAACAGCTAACTGGGAAATTCTGATTTAGTCAAAATTGCATTTTCTATTGTAAAAACTACTTCCATGGAATATCACTAACAAGCTTTTCTGTTTTCATTGCATGCAGGGATGGTGTAGAGCAGGGGTCTGAAACTCAAATCACCATGAGGACCATTTGAGGACTAGCTTGTTAGCCCAAAAGCCGTGCCACTGAAGCCTTTTTATTAAATACTATTGCAAATATCAGTAACAATAGTGTCATTGTGGGCCACAGGGAATAGCTTTAGGGGCTGCGTGTTTGAGATCCCTGCTGTAGAGGAAGTGTTAGCAGGTATATTTATTTATTTCAGGTTAAGTTATGTCCTTGTCTTACACAGCTGGGCAGAGATGTAAGGAGGAATTCAGTTCCACCAGCAATCACTTGGTTGGCATATGCTCAGGTCTTGGGCTCTGATGGGGACTGACATCCCTGCATTCTGGATAGTGCCCCAGAGGAGCAAGGGAGGAGGTGCTTACCTCTGCTCCACACGTACCAGCCAGTGTATGGGGGAGCAAATGGCAGCCTTTCAAGGGCTAGAGTAATTCACCCCCAGAACTGTTCCTTCCTAGGGAGGACATGGCAGCTATGGGAAATCCTTCATTGAGGACTGAGACTAAAGTCCCGGGCTATTAATTATTTTGAGGCAATGTCATGTGTCTACTCATTGCTAAGCACAGCTCCTCCACTGACCTTGGTGGGTGTGCTTTCACAGTGGATGGCACTTAGAGCTCACTTCAGTGAGACCTTATTGACAGGATGAATGCTACCAACATTGTCAAAGACAAAGACTGAGATAGGTCCTGCTAGGAACTGTCCAGAGTCCCTCCAGAGTAGGTCAAGCACTACGTATGGGGTTCAGTTTACTGCGTGCACTTAGCATTGCTGTGTATCACCCACCTAGTAAATGCTACAAAAATGTTCCTTTTCTTTACATCTTTTCAGCCTTATTTTAGATTTTACCACTCCCTGTCTGAAATGTTAACGTTCACAGTATTAGCATGTGTGCGCATGTGGAATAAATGACTAGGTTTAATGCTGACGAGCTTAGCTCCCATGGCGCTTGCCTGCTATTGCAGTAGGTACTGTGAGTAGGTGTTTTTAGTGCTGGATTAAATGCCATTTGGGTATTACAGCTGCTTCTCTGAAATTAAAGTTAGGCACCTAAGGAATGCCATCCATAGTGCTTTTTCTTTTTTTTTAATGTCAGATCGCAAAATGTTAACCAGTTGAACCTAGCGTATTACTTCCCAGGGATGGACTGCACTCATCATGATATAAACCTAATAATAATTTCTGTGGAAGAAAATATCATCATTTCATAATTCAAGAAGAAAGTACAATATTAGAAAGGGGAAAAAAAGAGAATTCCTATAGACTGTCTAAAAACTAACACTGATTACTGCAGAAAAATAACATTGTTGTCTTGCCTTAGTAATTAGGAAAAAAAAATCAATTGCCAGGCGTGTGGGTTGTTAGGTGATGCATAGAGGAAAAGATACTAATAAACTTCTATTAAATCTGAGCATAACTATACTTACACACACACACACACACACACACACACACACACAGAATCGCAGAGGGCTTTTACAGAGCTGTGCTAATCTTAGTGTGTCAGATAAAATTTCATCAGTTGGCACAATGTGCTAATTTGGATTTAAACCTGCATTTGTTGTGCTCTTGTCATTCCTATTGACTGCGTGATTCCCAAGGTCGCTAAGGCCAGTGCGGCTGACTGGGTATTGGCAAAAGTGGGATTTTTTTTTGCCCCCTAAAATTTCCTTGGTGCCTCATACCAATCTGTCACAGATATGGGGCAGTGCTTGGATGAAGTAACTCATGCATGGAGAGCAGCTAGCTGAAGCAAGAGGGACAAGAGGCTGGTTGGCAGAGGAATGAACTTTGAGGACTGTGCAGCCAAAATGCCCTTAGCTTGGCTGAAGGTTCACACATGACTGGTCAGTTCTGCCTCTAAATTCAGCAGCTGCAATATTATTCACTGATGTTGAATAATTATTCACACTGCAGCTGTCTCGGCTAACACTTCCAACAATTTTTGGATGGCTAAAGGCCTCTGTCTCCATCTGGGGGCTAGGGATCAGGGGCCTTGGTTATTCAGATCTGTGTCACCTCTAAGCTGTCCAGTGTACCTGGGCATGAAACTCTCAGGTCTTAGGAAAGTCCAACAAGTAATACTGCAGCACATCTTCTCCACTGTACTAGTGGCCCTGGTGGGATATCAGCCATGCTCCACATGGACATCCTATAGAACAGCGAGTGACAAGAAAGTTCTCGAGTCTTCTCCTTAGTGGCCAGAGCAGCTGTAAGAGTGACTCAGGAGGAGTACAGCTGAGAAGTCTATCCACAACAGAGGAGTTGTCCACCTTAGTTGGGCAGGAGATGGAGCATTTTTGGAGACTAGTCCAAGGCTGTGGAATGGACTCCCGCTGAAATGAAGGGCCATCACTAACTCATCGCCTTCCTCTCCAAGAGCAAGCCAAAATTCTTTGTCCTTGCTTTTGCTGCTATAAAGATAGTGCAGCAAGCACATATCATTTATATGCACATCTCCTCCCCCACAAAATAAAAACAAAACAGTCCACTGTACACATGTCCCCCCCCCACTATGATGGTACAATAAAGAACACACATATGGCAAATATTAATCATGTCATTTAATGCACTGCAGGAGGATACTTGGATAGTCTAATTATGACAGCAACATAACTCCCTGAGCTTGTATGGAGTAGTCTAGACCAGGCTCATGTGAATAAAACACACTGTGCAAGAGAGAGCGTGTTTGCTGGTGTGACTTAAGACATAGAGCCACAGGGCTAGAAGGAACTGCAGGGCTCATCTAGTCCATCCATCCCTCCTTCCATCTGCCTGCCAAGATGCAGGAGTTGTTGCAACTGACCGACCAAGACTGATGGCTATTGAGCATCTTTTTGTATCTAGCATCTTTTTGAAACTTGCCAGTGAATTAGATTCCACAACTTCCCTCATTTTCTGCTCATAGAAGAGGAAGATGGTTGGTAGTTCTATATTGAGCAGATAATCAAATCATGCAGACTATCTTTCTTTCCAGCATCACTATGCATATGTCTCCTTGACTGACTTGTTGCCCTTTCAGGATGTCATCTCAGTGAGAGCAGAAACAGTTACTGAACTGACTTGAAATAGTGTAAACATAAAATCAGGTAATTATCTTCATTTCATTATTTACTTAGATAGAGAAAACAATACAAATACCCATATAAAAAGCTAAAGGTGCCCTAGTTATTAATGGGACTTGCCATCACTGATGTGCACCTAGCAGTTTATTGTAGGATCTTTACCCAACCTTCTAGTCCACAAGAAAGGTGTTTGTCATGATAATTGGTGTGTGCACCAAAAACACCAGCCTCTCACTCACTAGCTACCTGCTCCCATTTACCCATCAGAAAACTGCAAACCAAAACTGCAACCTGTCTTGTGCAGGCTGGCACTTGTTAGCCAGCATGTCTTCTCTTGGCTTTTCCAGAAGCTAGTAGATGTTCATTCTTGTTCTCAGTTTTCAGGCACCTAGGAGTCCTTTCTCTATGCCCCTTCCTATCATCAGATTGTTAAAATTCTGGATTTAGTTTGTTCCATTCTCTTTAGCTGTAGAGGGGATATAAAATTTTATGAAAGATTCTGGAGTGACAGTGCAGAAACCTTTCTGAACAAGGTTGAGGCCTGGGGGTATGGATGGGCCATATAGTGCTACTGTCCTCATTGTATGTGTCAGAACAAGTACACTATGGACAGCCGACGTGCATGCTGCTTCCTTGTCCGTATGCTTTAGCCATAATCCGGAAGGGCTAGAGGTTGGCCTGCAAAAGACTGGTAGAAATGTGGTCCAGGGTGGGAACCCTCTGCTTCATATTTGGCTCTGTTGCTTATCTGCTCTACCTGCTTGGACAAGTTACTTCTCTTTGTGCATCTGCTTCTCCTGGCCCTGCTGTCTGTGAAGGTGAGAAGCTCTTTGGGGCCTGTACTGTTTTCACTGTGTCCTTGGAAAGTTGCCCACACTGGGGGGCTGGTTCTGGAGGGGGGACTGCTAACTGCTACTGTCACATTTTATTTTCCATGGATATTTGATCCTTTTGCCTCCAGGCTGAGCTTGTGCACCAAGGAGCCGCTGTGCTGTTGGTGGTTTTTTTGGTGTGGACATTCCTGGGGCAGTCCTCATCTTAGCTGAGTAATGCAGCAAAATGCAGATGAGCAGAAAGAGGGAAATAACCAGATGCATTGGCATTGTGGACTCCAAAACTGACAGGTCAATAGGCCTAGGAAGCAAAAGTAAAGAGCAAACCCATGATTTCTTGAATACATAATAACTGATGACAGTCCAGAGTGCTAATAAAAGCCACCAAGAGAGCTAGATTAACCTGGAGGGTGGCGGGGGGGGGGGGAGACAAGGGAAGAGTGACAGAAATCAGACTCTATACTTCGCTCTATACTAAGTTTCCTAGAAGTCAGCAGATCTTCCACCATTAGCATCATAGCCCAGGTGTGTACCTCCAGACAGTTACATCTCTCTCCTGGTTTTTTGACAAATATAGTCCTTGTGCAAAAGCCTGGCCTCAGTTACATGTACGTCATCCTGGGAGAATCACTGGGAGCTGGGCAATTCATCTTTAATGGAAGTCTTCAGTCTTACATTTGTAAAGCAGGCTTAGAAGCTGTGCCTAACAGCTTCTGAACTGAAAGGGGGGAGCAACTAATCTGCATGGGACCTGTATTAGCATGGATACAAAGAGCACAATTAGCTGATTAGTATACTGGTGCAAAGCATAGTGGGTAATAGCATTTGGGATTATTTTTCTCGCAATTCTATCAATATCTGTAATTCTACTCCATCGAATTATAAAATACTGTCCTTGTGTAAACTGCTACTTTCTGTTTGTTTCACATATGTATGGGTTAGCTAAAGGGTAAAAGCCACCCTTACTTAGAAGAAGATTTGTATGCAAGGCTCCTGCATGTTTTGGCCTGAAAGAGTAAGAACAGAAGTAGGAGAAATATATTGTTTCAATGTTTGAGGTATTGTTTGGATTCTTTCTTATTGTTTTTTTTTTTCTCCTTTTTTATGGAAGTAACTGTTACTAGCTGTTAAAAAACTAAGAGAGTTGATAATTACTTGGCTGATAAGTTAAAAAAAATAATAGGGTGAAGCTAGTGAATGGTGAGAGCAGCAAGGTGAGGGACCAGAGGATAGCACTAGCAGACAGTGAGAGCGGTAAGCTGGTGGATGGATAGTAGGTAGAGCCAGTGGATAGCAAAAGTGGTCAGCAGTGAGCTGGGTGACATGAGTGACTAGAGGGCAGCACCGGTGGCCAGCGGGTGGAGCTGAAGAACCGGTTCTAGAGGATGGAGTGAGTGACTGGTAGATGGTATCAGTGGACAGCTGGTGTAAGACACTCCCTATGTACCTTAGTGTTGGTTGGGAGCCTAGGTAGCACTGATTGTCCAGATCAGTGTCAGTTTTCCCATTAAGTTTGTATGTTTTGTTCTGCAGTGTGGGCTATTGGGAACTTCGCTCTATACTAAGTTTCCTAGATTAGTGCTGATCTCTGTTATTTGGCCTTTTGCATTTTTGTTTTACTGCTATTAAAAGCTCCATTTACTACACTCAGCCTTGTGCTTTCAAGTGGGGAAGCCTGACCCTTTGGGGTGCCCAGGGAACAATGCAGGATTCCCAGAGATCTGGGTGGGGGCTTGAGCCAGTTGGTGGTGCTTCATCATTGGGAAACCCCTAGATATAGAACCTGGCCCTTGTTCTGCCAGCCTGCCTTGTCAGAAGGGTTACACATTGAAGAGTATTGAGTCCAGGCCATCCCTTTCCTCTTCCTTTGTGTCTGAGCTTAGCTCCCACTGTGCTTCTTGGACAGTCATATTTGATAATGCTCTTGTAATGTTTGTCTGTGCAAGGTGTGGCTAGTCGTGCGGTCCTGTTGCTATGTCAGCCCCAGGATATTAAGCCAGACAAGGTGGGGTGGGCAGTATCTGTTACTGGGTGAATGTCAGCTGGTGAACAAGACGAGCTTTTCTCCAGGTCTGGTCTGGCATTGTTGCATGCTGACATTGGATCATCCACTCCGCAGCGGCAGTTGCTGTTGTAAAGTCTTGTATGAAATGGTTCCATACCAGCAACCAAACCTTCCTGCTACACGGAGCAGCTGGTTTCATGATAAATACAACTCTGCTCTCATGCTGGAACAAATGCTAACCAGATGGGTAAGAGCCATTTTGTTTTAGGGAAAAAGAAATGGACAGCAACAGCCAATTACTGCTGCATGTGGTAGTGGATTCTGCTTGTTCTGTCAAATGCAGGTGTCCCCTGTCACCAGTGTTGCAGATGTGCCAGCGCTCCGACTGCAGTGAATGTGTTTCTGAACAGATTTACTCAAATACTCAGACATCATTTTACTGCTACCATGACTTCTTTTGCTGTTTAAATCTTGTACTATGTAGGGGTTTTATAATGTCATGTTATTTTCCTGCAATTGGATGTTGTCTGATATGAAGTGAAGGCATGTCTATATAATTCTTCAGGAATAATATCCATATCAAGGGAAAGTGGCATCATTATTTCTTGTTTGTCTGTATCTCTCTCTTCAGGACTGGGATAGGTTATTAGGTCTGTACAGCAGCTAGCACAGTCGGGCATTGACTGGAGAGTTCAGGAGTTATCAGTACAAATAATTAATGTATGTCATCACAATTTCAGGGCAGCTGCCACTGTAGTTACACTGTGTGGTTCCCGAGGATCAGACACTTAACGTTTTGAGCTCCCAGCCTCACCTCTTGAGTGGAGACTCATTTCTCTCTCACTCCTGATGTGGGTTTTAGGGTTGCAGAACTCCCTGTTTTACACTGGGATATCCTCAGGAAACCCAAAGGCCAGTATCATTGGGCTGCCAGATGTTAATACAGCCAGTCTCTGCCTAAAGCCAGGCAGGACCCAAATCCTCCTTTAAGTTGTTTCAAGATGGAGATCCTCTGGCAGAAAGTCCCGGATCCTTCCAAGAGTCTCCCTTTGTTTCCCTTTGCCTCATTTCTTCCTTCCTGGCCTGAGATGATCTATTTGTCTCTTCTGAGCCACCTCAATTATCATATCTTTGTCTCCTCCAAGTACTTGCTTGCTTACTGCTGTTGGGAGAAAGCAATGTCTCTCCTCCACCCCATCCCAGCCATGTTACACATCTGTACACATGCATGAGGCTGCAGGAAACACATCATCATAGTAGTCGTGTAGAATAGGTTATGAGCATCCATAATTAGGGTTATAAGAAGTCAGGCAAAGGAGGACATGTCTTCCTTTTTACCTTCACATCCTCCATCCAGCAGGCATTTTAAAAATACATGATTTTGTCTGGCTTTTTATTTACAGAGGTTAAAGTATGCTTGAATGCCCCAAAACACCTTATTTTTAGGGGGATGCATTCCAGGGCTTCCTAAAAACAGAAGAATATTACATTAATACTATATTTTCTCCATGTGTCCTCTGATGTCCTCCTTTTTGTATTTCTCTGTCCTCCTTTCCATGCTTTGGTATCTGGTAACGCTTATCCATAAAGAAACCCATGTTCTAACTGGCAACAAATCATACAGTCTCAGTGTATAAATGAACAGCAAGATCATATAGATCATAAACCAGGGTGCACAGATGTGCATCCTGTGACAGCTTGTTACACACAGCTCTTTCTAAGTAAAAACTTCTATTCTGAAGATAAAAGTGTTACAGAGAGACCACACACAAAATTCTGTAGGCATGCCAAAAGCTCCCCAGAAGTCACTCAGAGTCTTCTGGGCCCCCAGTAGACAAAAGTCTTTCCAACCCTTCTGCAAGATTTAGGGCCATTGGACAGAAGGTTCTGTTTGTTTGCAGGATAAGAAAGAAGGCAGTTTGCATACAGCCTTTTTATGCCAAAAGCCCTTTCTCTGTGCACTGGAGTCTGGAAAATCCAGTTTGAATAACTACATACAGGAGTCCCTGGAGTGGTGCCTCTCTGGATGTGTTTAAAACTTAGGTGATTCACTCCCCTCCCACACACACGCTGTTTATGCTTCCTGAAAGGACTCTGATACCCATTCCTAATATAGAACTTACTTCTCCCTATGATCCTTGGCCCACAATGATGCATAAACTTACTGCAACGAGACTGTGTGAGGTTGCAATATTTGTCACAACAATGTCACACTTGGGTAAAACCCATGTTCCTCATTTGCAGTAATGGTGTCTCCCTGTCCTTCACACAGCAGGATAGCTTTGAATGAGGCTGTTCAGTGATCCTAGGTGAGATTTCAAAGCCAATTTCTTTGCTGGTACTTGTTTCTCTGGCACGTATGATGCCAACAAGACATAGCGTCTGTCTGTCAACCACATGCCGTTAATGGGAAATGAAAAGCAGGTCACTTAAATCCAGAGCATGCCAATCAACAGACAGGCCAATCCCAGAATGGGGTGAAATAAACAAGTGGATAAAAATGATGGGTTTGTTCACAGCATCAATTGCTGTATCTCACCTGGGATCCTAACATGGAAACCGTCATTTCCAGCATTTATAAAACTACTTCACATCAGCTACTTAGTAAGGGTAATAGCTGGGATGTTTGACACTTTTTATGCCGGGATCAAATTGGCCTAGACCCTACTAAAACCTCCTTTTGCACCATTTCAGGGAGGCTTAGCAAGTATGTTCTTGGTTTCAGATTTAGGCCCCAATAAAGACTGACACTGCAACTATCCTGTTTCTTCAGCATGTTTGTTTGGCGACAATGAGGCTCTGATTATGAAGCCTTCATCTGCAAACTCCAATCTTCCTCTGTAGCAAAACAGACTACAGCCATGGGGTGCATGTAAACAATTGATACAGTGGTCGTATACTTATGCCGAAGTGAAGGCTAAGATGAGGAATCTCCTAATGAGTCTGTGGTAGGGCGTATTAGGCTCCAAGGGCCCTGTAGGAGGCATTGTGGTCATATGATTCTCTGCCCCATGAAAGAGCAGTAGTGATGAGTCCTCCAGGCTGCAGGGAAGCAATCAATCAGTGGGGCAGTCAGTCAGGGCCCAGCAGGCTCATATAAAAGGAACTGCAGGACTAGAGACATTCAGCTGCTGGTGGAGATTGGGAGGTGGGCACGGGTGTCGCTGGCACCAGGCTTATGGGGGGTGAGCCCCGAGTCCCAGTGCCTGAGCCCTGGGTCTGCTGCTGGGCTGCCCGTGGTGGTGGCATGCTTATGTGACTTGAGCCCTGAGTCCCAGCACGCTGAGCCCCGGATCTTTTCCTGGGCCAGTGGCACTTCTGGAGGTGGGGGGTGCAAGGAAGGAGCTCCTGGCTGACTTCCGGGACTTGGTACAAGATCTTCAGCCGTGAAGCAGGTGAAGGGGCTGCATGGGAAGTGGCCCAGGGAAGTGCACTAAATTAATACATGGGATGCAGCAGGGAGCTGCTACATGTGGGGTCCCTGGGTTGGGACTGAGCATAGTGCATGGTCCCCAGGACCACCCTGTCACCCCTTTACTGGCTACGGGGAGCATGATCAAAACCCTGAGCAAGAGATTTTAAACAGATTCAGAAAAGGGGTTGAGGATGCAGAAAAGACATAGCTCAGTCTCCTTCTGGGTGCAGGAAGGGGAAACAACTCAGCTGGACTTAAGGGAACTGAAGACATCATCTCCAGGGAGGAATCCCTGGGGACGCTGCTCTGGATCAGAGCAGGACAATGCGTGAGTGAGCCCAGAAAAGGCTGATGAGAAGTAGGGGTGCTGTGATAGGCCCTGTGAACAGTTTGAGACTTCAGCCCAAGACAGGGCTGCTGGCAGACAGCCAGCATGGTCCTGTGATAGGCCCTGTTGCACTTGTAGCCCAGAAGGGTCTGGCTTGTTGCATGCATCCAAAACGTGTGTGACCTGGGGCGAGTCAGGGAAAGCCATCAAGAAGTTAACTGCTGGCAGGGTCACTGCCGACAAGCAGCACAAAGCAGAGAGTCCAGGCACTTCCCCAGCAGGAGGTGCTCACGGGTGGTGTGGGGGCTGCATCAGTGTCATTCAGGTATGTGCATAAACATCAAAAGCCAAGGAGACAAAGGGAGTGTTTCTCTGTAGAAAGTCTCCAGTTACTTTGTATTAGAGGCAAACTCTGACTATGTTAAAACAGGCTGCTTCCACATCACAAGGAAAGAGACCCCGTGCTACATTCAATGGGTATGTCTACACTGCAAAAGCAAAGGTGACTTTATTAAGTTGACTTAATAAAGCCTACTTAAAGTCAACTTTAAGTAGACCTTGTTAAGTCAACTTAGTAAGGATACACTCCATTAAGTCGACTTTATAAAGTCAACTTTAAATGGGTGCCCTAGCTTAATCCGGCTTTATAAAGTTGACTTAATGGCCCCACTGCACTAAGTCGACTTTATTAAGTTGACTTAGTAACTCCACATTGCCTTAAGTTGACTTAATAAAGTCAACTTAACTGTAAAGTTGACTTTACCTGATGCTAAAGTCAACTTTATTGCCCTGCAATGTAGACAGAGCTTTGTTTAATTCTACTTAAGGACCCTTAAGTCGACTTAAACACACAGTGTAGACGTACCCAATGTGGACATGTGAAGGCACAGCTCCACTAGCTTCAGTGAAGTTTGGACATTATCGGCTTGCTGGGGTTGGAGTCCATGAAATTTTCTGATGTCAATAACACTAGTAGACAGAGGAAGACTCTTGATGCTGAACTGGCCTATTAGTAGTAATTGTTAAGATGAGCCAACTAGAGTTTATTTATAAATGGCTATGTCTACACCTACAAAATTAATTTGAAATAGTTATTTCAAAATAACTACTTTGATTTTAATTTGAAATAACTATTTTGAATTAGCACTATTTCAAATTTATTTCAAATGAGGAGTTCAAGGAAGACTCTCTAATTTGAAATTATGTAGGAGTTATTTTTTTGAAGTAGAGTCTCCACTAGACTGTCTAATTTGAAATGGGGAAGGCAGGCAAAAGAATAGGGCTATTATTTCTAAATAAGCCTATTCTGTGGTTTAGAATTGCTTATTTTGAAATAATAATTTCAATTTAAGTGCTATTTTGAAATAAAAGTAGGTTTTATTATTTCAAAATAGCACTTCATTATTTCAAAATAAAGGGGAAAAAAGCTTAATTCAAAATAACAAAATGCATGCATGGGCAGGAAAAAAGTTATTTTGAAATAAGCCTCCATATTTCGAAATAGCTTCTAAGTGTAGACATACGCATTGAGTCAGATGAAATGCCCAGGTAGATGAAGAAGAATGAATAATGGATGAACACTTTTGCTAAATAAACATAATTATATGTTTCTAAATGTATTGAGGGTGGGGAGAAGAAATTACAAACAGTCAAATTACTGCAATTTTCAAAATATAAATGCTTAACAAAGAGAGGGAAAATTTATGGGGCAGTAGTAGGAAACCATGGAATTTGTGTTCTTGCCCTGCTTTAAAATGTAACACGTTTTCATAGAAACTGGGGCAAGAACTTTGCTCTTGGCTATACAACATGTATCATATTGGCTTATTGTTTTTGTCCATTGCATTAAATAGCCTGAGCAGAGACTGCTGCCTTTGCGGTCAATGGATGAAGCAGGTACGTGCCAGCTAAAAGATGGGATCAGAGATGCAGATTATGTTGGACATCTAGGTTCCAGTTTGGCTTTGGCCTTTGGTGAGTTAGGAATACAAAATGTGTATCTTTTCCCTGCTAGTACTGGGAAACATTAATGCACATCACAAAACCCAGTACATAAATGAATATAACTGAACCCTGTAACGGGCAGAAAAAAAGTCATCTGCTGGTGAACTTGCGTAGTGTTACATATTAATTTCGTAATATATTCCAGTTTGTTTCCACTATCCTAGAAGAACTGGGCAAATTGTGATGATAGAGAGAAATTACTCGCCTTACCCACAAAAGTATCTGTGAAATTTTGAAAACTTTCTTTGAAACTATTTTTGGTCAAAATACCTGACAACTGATTCACTGCTCCACAGTGTTCAGTTGAGGTGCAAAGTGTTTCAGCAAGTAACCATTCAAATTTAAGCTTGATATTGCTTCAGCCATGCTTGTCACATCTATTCCAGTGATTAAGTTTTACTTTCATGAGTGCTTGCTGCCAGTAAATTTAAGCAAACACATTTCTAGGGGAGTATGCACGGGCAACAAATTTCTTCTGGTAGTCATCCCACAGCTGTGTATTTTATATTGAATGGGATCTTGGCTTTACAAGGCACAGGCAATAGGGTTCTCCAAGCTCTACACTAGTATCCTAGCACACAGGTAATGAGATGAGACATACAGGAATTTGAACACATCTTTCACAATGAGCCCATGTGTGCACAATTACTTTGTGTGATTGTGGTGAGAGACAGCTATATTCCCAGTCGAATTTAACAGGAATCTAATTATTCCAGTGAAAATGGTATAGAACTCTTTTTCAAAAGCAAACAAACAAAATACCATAGTTCTCTGTATTAGCAACTATAGGCACAGGATGGAAGGAACATCCTGTGTCTTTGATTTCAGACCCCCTGTTCTCTTAAACAATTCTGGCACATAATCCCAGTAAAGGATGTAACCTGTCCCAGTCTCGGAGAGAAGCCACACCCCATCACTGACACACCTATGTAAGCAAACTTTAGGCAGGAGATTAGTTTTTCATGGCCCGTTTTTTTAGGTGAAGTGTTTGTTTATTTTTAGTTCTACAAATTCTTTGCAAACAATTGCAAGCAGCCAGCAAACAACACAACCCCAGCTAAAGACTATCTCTGTCTTGCCCTGCTTGAGTGCTGGGGTTGTATTTTTTGCTGGCTCCTTGCAATTGTTTGCAAAGCATTCATAGAACTAAAAACAAATAAACCCTTCACCTAAAAATGTTGGATAAATTTGAATAAAACAGGAAATTGAGATCTGCTCCCTGACATTATTCCAGCAGATGAGAAAGCTACTTTTGGTCTTTTCCTATATCCAGAACAGTTATTTTGCTAGTACCATTAAGAGTAATGTTCCCTAAGCAAAAATTACTTCACTTCTAATTCTGGACAGATTGTACATAGTAGAGAAATGCAGTTTATAATGGACTGATGTCAGACCAAAGTGAAGTCTAGGCACAGTGAGTTGCAACCACAGCATGTTGAACCCATGGGGCGAGTAAACTCTCTGGATTGTGAAATGCCATTGTGGAAAAGGAGATAGACTTCGGAGTTCAGTATTTTAATGCTTGTGTGCCTAATTAACATGGATATACAGTTTGTTAACAACACTGGCATGCATCTATTTAAATTAATTAACAATGTGCATATTAAATTGGTGGCTGTTTGCAACAGAAGTAGCAATCTGAAGGTTTTGAAGTTGCAAAATTAATCATCCCTGGCTATGGAGTAAAGTCTCAAGGAACAGTCACGGCTAATGCTGTGAATTAATAAGTGTTTGTTCATACTGAGGTCTCCAGTAAAACTTCAGTAGTTACTATGAGTTACCAGAGTGCAGCTCTTCCCAATGTGTAGAGTAGAGAACTAGAGTGTCACAATTAATTTGGTGGGATGAACTTGTATGTTATAAGCAGCCAAACATGGCTAGGGACAAGGAGCAGTTTCACCATTTCTGTTTGTTTGAGGAAATGCTCAGATGGATCGTTTTAGCATTCCCTGATCTGACAAGGTTGACATCTCAACCACTGTACCACTTTTGAATCAATATTGATCAAATGGTAAGGGCCTCATTCTATGTGAATGTTTCCAAGCTATTTGTGTTGCTTAGATTTAGTACTTTCCAACATAGCAACAAGGTCAACATCTGGGAAATGAGACTGTCTCTTTAAAACCCTCAAATCAGCCTTGAAATGTTCATCTGTGTTAACAGCTTCTTTAATACAAATCTGCACTTGACCATGAAAGCAAAAGGCAATTAAAAATTCTTATCAAATATCATGTGACTATGCAAGCACCATACAGTGTGGAAAGTTAGTATCCAACATACATTCTCCAGTGTGCACAACATCCCATGCTGATGGCAAACCGCAGTGGCATGCAGTTGGGGGGAAGGAGATATACATAGCTAATACTCAGGAATTCCCCCCTTGACCACAAGTGAAGAATGATGAGTGGTTGGTCTGTAGGAGGAAAAAGATGGCTTCTATTTCCTGATCTACTGATGATGCATTATATTGACTTAATAATTCCTCATTAACATGCTGAGATTTGGTAGGTTCTCATCCTAAACTCAGGCCAAGCATTACTAAAATTGCAGTGTGGCTTGGGTAGACTGAATTGCATATGTTTAAGAAAGATGAATTCAAGCTGGAACAGGCTCACAGAAAGGCTACAAGGATGATCCATGGAATGGAAAACCTGCTTTGTGAGAGGACACTTAAAGAGCTTGGCTTGTTTAGCCTAATCAAAAGAAGGTTGAGGGGAGATATGATTGCTGAGGGATAAATACCAGGGAGGAAGAGGAATTATTTGAGTACAGCACCAATGTGGACACAAGAACAAATGGACATAAACTGTCCACAATGAAATTTAGGCTTGAAATTAGACATAGGTTTCTAACCACCAGAGCAGTAAAGTTCTGGAATAGTGTTCCAGGGTGAGCTGTGGGGGCAAAAAACACAACTGCCTTCAAAACTGAGCTCAATAAACTTATGGAAGGGGTGATATGATGAGACAGTCTAGTCTACTGGTGGTGGATATGTCAGTGACCTGAGAAGGGATGTTAGATGGGATTGGTTCTGAGTTATTACAGAGAATTTATTCTTGAGTGACTGGCTGGGCAGATTTGCCCACTTGCTCAGGGTTTAACTGATCACCATATTTGAGGTTGGGAAGGAATTTTCTCCTGGGGTACATTGATTTGAGCTGTGGGATGTTTTGTTGTCTTCCTCTGTAGCATGGGGCATGGTTCACTTGCTGGTGGATTCTCTGTATCCTGAAGTCTTTCACTCTTGATTTGAAGACTTTTATGGCTCAGTCATAGGTTCGAAGTTTATTGCAGGAGTGGGTGGGTGAGGTTTTGTGGCCTGCATTGTACAGGAGGTCAGACTAGATGCTCATATTGGTCCCTTCTGACCTTAGAGTCTCTACGTCTATATGATTTTTGTAGCTTTGCTAACTATGTTAATAAAACTATTACAAAAACTGAAGGATTTTCCAAAGTATCAGTGTTGCACCTCAGGGTTCTCAACTGAACAAGGAAGGAGTCCTGTGGCACTTAAAGGCTAACAAATTTAATTCTAACATTATTTGCACTGGTATACAGAGATAATACAGAATGCGTCTCTGAGCACCCTGAAATGTTAATTGTCCTCCTCCTCCTCCTCCCCCCCCGCCCCCGTGGTTGTCACCCTGGCATCTCCAAGAGTTACATCACCCAATGCACAAAGGCTGGGTTACATCTTTTACAATGTGTTGTACTGATGTGGGGGTTTCATCTACTCCTCCCTGTTGTATTTCTTCACTCTGCAAATCCTTGAGTGGGAGAGGCCCAAAGCTTGGGCTCTAACCTGAGTCTGAAAGTCTAGACATCATTGAAATGTTCCAGTAGCTGGAGCCCCATGAACTCTAGTCAACTGCAGGTTTTTCTTTGCTGTGTAGGCATTGCCAATCCTCCAGCTGTAGACCTGGTATAGAACCACTGCCTTAAGCACAGAGGTGTTGTGAAGTTGAATACCTTAAACAGGGTGAGGTGCTCAAATACTACAGTAATGAGGGTAGCACTCAGTCAAGAGACCTCAGCATTGAACTATATTTGCATAAACCCTTTCTTAACCTAGATCATGATCATCACACTCACATTGCGAAAATAATTGGTTTAAAGTGTTTGGGGTTAAAATTCACATTAGTCTTGAATGCAGGGATGAGGAACAGCTATTATTATTCTGACTGCATGATTAAAGGGCAGCAGAACTGTACTTAATATAGCCTAGTGGTGAGGGTCACCCTAACGGGAACGTTACTTGCTGATTGAGGGGTTCTGATCCATGACCCAAGGAAAAATCTGAGGAGGGAAAAAAGGTGTTTCTTATATGGTTTCATGGTCTAATATTTGAAGATGGAGCAGGCAAGACTAGACTGTAGAGCCCTTGTTGTCTCTCGGAGATCGTTAGATCCACAGTCACTTATACAGTAAGCTAAGTGGACTGACCATCAGACCTCTTGTGGAAACAGTGTTTCAGTGACAGGACAGTGCAGAAAGGCAGCTATAGGGAGGTTCCTTGCTACTCAGGGTAATAAAGAGCAAAATCAATAAGAACTCCATGAGGTGGTGGGTACAGCATCACAGCGAGAGAAAACGATGAGTAGAGGCAACAACTACAGCAGAGACAGGAAAAAAAAAGGACCCTTCCAAAAAAAAAGTCTGAGACAATAGCTAAGCTGCAAAGCTATCACACAACCACTTCTTCTCATGATCTGGAGTGAGGGATCAATAGTGAGGTGGCAAAATTTGCATATGATACAAAACTAGCTAGCTACTTCAGTCCAAAGCAGACTGCTAAGCATTACAAGGGTTCTTTCAAAACTGGGTGACCTGGTGATAAAATATCATTTGAAGGTGATAAATACAAAGAAATGCACACTGGAAAATGTAATCCCAACTATACATACAAAACAATGAAATAAACAAGGAGTCCTGTGGCACTTAAAGACTAACAAATTGATTTATTACATGAGCTTCTGTGGAGGAAAATCCCACTTCATCAGAGGCTTTAAAGATGGGGGAACTTACGGAATGGGGGGAAATAAATGCAGGGAAGTATAATTCATGGGAACGGGTCACACTGTAACAGCAAATCAAAGCAGTTGTAAAGATTCAAACACTAAGGAGCAGCATAAAGAGGGAGATGAGGTCAAATCATCTGTTGTAATGAGAGAAAATCCAATGTCTCTGTTAAGTCCTGAAGCAATGCAACTGGATTTGCAAATAAATTCAGTCTCAGCAGCTTCTCTTTGAAGCCTTGATTTAGCATTCATCTGTCCAAGCACTGCAAGTAGCAAATCATGAATGGAGTGATCAGGAAGATTGAAATGCTCACCCATTGGTTTCAGAGTGCTGAGATTCCTGATGTCAGATTTCTTCCCATTTATTCTTTTGCACAGAAACTATCCTGTTTGTCCAATATATAAGGCAGAAGGGCATTTCTGGCAAATTATGGCATAAATCACAGTGGTGAATGAGCGGGTGAATGAGCCTTTGATGGAGTAGCTGGTTTTATTAGGTCCTGTAATAGCATCTTTTGTGCAGATATGTGAGCAAAGTTGGCAGTGTGGTTTGTTGTAGGGGTGTGTACCTGCTTTAATGGTTCTGTTGTTAGGTCTGTAATTGCTGGTAAGTATCTGTTTTAGGTTGGGGGGCTGTCCGGAGGTGAGAAGAGGTTTGACTCCTGAGGCTTGAGTGAGTGTGGGATCATGATGTAGAATAGGCTTTATTTCCCTGAGGATCTGCTGGAAAGGTCTGATTTGGGGGTTGTAGGTGATGACTAGAGGTGTTTTGTTTTCCTTTGACTTTGGGTTAACTGTGTGTCTCTGTCAATCTGTTTCATCACTTCCACAGCTGGGTACTGTAGTTTTAAGAATGCTTGATAGAAATCTTGAAAGTTTCTGTCACTATCTGAGGGATCAGAGGAAATGTGGCTATACCTTAGGGCTTGGCTGTTAACAATGGGTCATGTGGTATGTTTTTGATGAAAGCTCAAGGGATGTAGGTAACTATACCAATCAATAGGATTTTGGTATAGGGTCATGCTTATGGCTATGTCTACACTGCCAAGTTAATGTGGACTAAGGAAGCTTCGTCTGGACTAACTGGCCCATGGCCACACTAGGCTTTGCCTAGTCCAAATTAAGAAATTTCTTAGTTCAGACTAGGCAAAGCTTAGTCCAAACTAATAAGACCTGGTACTTAGTTTGGACTTCTGTGCTTAGTTCGAAGTTTAGTTTGAACTAAGCAAAGGCAATACAAGAAATAATGGTTAGTTTGAACTTAAAGAGTTCAAATGAAACCATTAGTTCGAACTAGTCGTGCATTCTAGTTTGAACTAGAAAGCGTGGCTAGTTCAAACTAAAAAGCTGCAGTTTGTCCAAACTAGTTTGAGCTTAGTTCAGCCTAGCAAGACATAAGACAGAAAATGTTGTCTTGCCTCTTTGTAAATCTGTGGCATGCCTGTAACTTGACTGGTGAGTGAAGATCTGGTCACCTCACCTGAGAAAAGATATAATGGAATTGGAAAAGACACAAAAAAGAGCAACAAAAATGAGTAGGGTATGGAAAAGCTTCCAGAGAAGGAGTGAGTAATAAGACTGGGACTCATCAATTTGGACAGAGATGATTAAAGTGGAATATGAAAGGAGTCTCTCATGACTTGTGTGGAGAAAGTAAATAAGGAAGTGTTGTTAATTCCTTCTTATAACATAAAGAAAATGAAAAAGTAGTAGGTGTAAAATGTACCAAAGGGAGTATTTCTTTACAAAAAGCTTGGTCAATCGGTAGAACCCCTTTCCAGGGGATGTCATGAAGGCCAACACTACAATGGGCTTCAAAGAGAATTAGATAAGTCCATAAAGCATAGATCCACCAGTGGCTGTTAACATGGTGGGCAGGGGTTGCTGTTTGCCAGAAGCAGGGAATGGGTGACCAGATGGGTCACTCAATGTCTGCCTGTTCTGTTCAATCCCTCTGAAGCGCCTGGCACTGGCCACTGTTGGAAGACAGGCTACTGGGCTAGCTGGATCATTAATCTGCCTGAATATGGCCTTTCTTATAAGTGGCATGTTGAAGGGACATTCAACCATTGGACTTTCACACCACAAGATGGGAAACTGAAGCAAAGGACACTGCCTGTGATATTGTGCAGGGTGCATGTTTTACTGGTTGTTTACACATTTGTGAGTCATTGTTACAACATTTTCCCAAATGAATGCTATGTTCTCTTCTCTGAACATTTCTCTGTGTGCTTTGTGTTGAGACTCAGTGCATTCAAGCAGGGAAGTATTGATTTTAGAAATGCCCAGTGTTTGTGTTTAGTTTTCCCAGGTTCTAGGCGGTGGTTTGAGCTGGCTTGGTTTTGTAACAATAGAAGGAATCCTTAATATTTTAATCTAACTCTTGCTGCTGCCAACATCACCTGGAGGAAAGATTTGCTTATGTTTATTCAGGTCAGTGCTGTCAAGCATAGGACTTTTATATGGCGGACACTTCCCTTCCGTAGTGATTGGCATCTGTAAGCAGAATTCAGTGGTTGCCATTGTTGTGAAGGCTAAAGGTGTGGTTCCAGTTTACGTAGATGTGCATGTGTTAGCCCTGCTCTGACCTCCCTCTCTAACAATAGCTGTGTAGCCAGTGCTGGAGTAGCACACATATGGGTGAGTGGTGACACAGAATAGTCACCCCAAATATCAAGCTGCCTCAGCTCCATGAATACATACTTGGGGTGGCTAGTCTGGACAGCCATGCTGCAGCATACAGCCTTTTATTTTTATTTAAAGTGAATTTAGTGATGATCTGTGGCTTCAATGGTGGCCACCATTTTCAGCTCGATGGAGCAAAAGATGCCTCTGCTGCTTGCTTCAGGCTTGACGTAGATAACTGACTAAAGAATGATGCAATGCCACCAAATTATGGAAGAAGATGTTCTGGGAGTGGGATTGAGGAAATTAACAGTAAGAGTCTAGTTCAGCATAGCAAACAAGGAGTCTGGCTTGAGAAAGTGGGATTTTCTCCCATGAAAGCTCATACAATAACTAAATTTGTCAGTCTTTAAAAGTGCCACCAGATTCCTTGTTTGTTTAAGAGTAATTTGTTTGCTTACAAGATGCCCAGGAGTTTCATTTTATCATTTGTTTATTGTGTGATGAGAAAATTAACTCAGATGCTCTGTTATATATAATCATTTTGTGTTGAGTAGGTTTCAATTATAGGGCAATCGAAACCTATTCAACATACAATGATTATTTATAACGTGGAATCTGAGTTAGTCATATCATCGCACAATAAATGAATGATAAAATAAACTAATTGGCTACACTAAAAATAGTTGCGTGCCAGCTCAGACAATAGCTAACGCAAGGACATTTACAGGAGCTGGAAAACAAATTGCTAGCTCCAAGTGTAGACAGCCCGTGTCTCTCTCTGCTCAGACTGTGGTGGGCTAGTTTGCCTTTGATTTGGTAGAAATTCATTACATGCTGCTTTAGCTGCCATTAAGGTGACTTTGCTGGGTGTATCAGCAGCTTGCATGAAAGAATGAAGTGCAGAGGAATGAAGATGAGCCAGTAAAGGATGAGCTCCTTAAACTAGCCCGTTGTTTAAAGAGCTCTGTAATTTTCCATGAGCCAGTACCATTTAAAACAAATCAATGGGAAACAAAAAGATTAATGTGTTGCAGGGAACAGAGTGAAGATGATGAGCTCTGTGATCACTTTGGTTACCACTAGAGAATATTAATGAACAGATTTGGAAACCTGGGATAGGCCAATAAACAAACAATCAAATAATATTGATGGGAGCCCATTCACATTCACTTAAACACCCAGCTGAAATGCAGCAGGAAAATGCATATAATCTCCTCGACAATATCCTGGAGACTACTATGAAAGAAAGGGCTTTGTAGTCTCTCTTCCCACCACATCCCCTACACAAAGCCTGAATGATGAGGCACTCCCATCAAGGCCAGAAAAGTGGAATTCACCCCTCATCCCTCAAAACCCTCCAGCAGTCTGGGGAGGAGATATGTTTTTGTAGCTGCTTTGCCAGTTGATGGGATGAAATAGCAGTTGTTGCCCCTTCATGGCCCATACACTGGGGCACTTGGCCTTCAGAGCCATGTACGCAGATTCCACCACCTCTGTGATGGTGTGTACAAACCCCACACAAGGCAACAAGGAGTTAACAAATTACTCTGGTCCCAGCCAGTTTTTCCCTTCTACACCTGCAGCAAATGCTCTTGCCTGGTGGAGGATTTAAAGACCAGATGCTCAGCTGAGAGTGAACCACAGAAGACAGCAGACCTTCATCCTTGGCTCCAGCAGCAGAGAGCAGGCCAAAATCTCTAAGACAGCTGCCCCAGAAGACTCTCCCTGAGAAGAGGAAGGAGTCACCCCAGAAATAGTCTCAGAAGGCACCTTTCTACCACATATGGCTCTTGGAGATTGGTAATTCCTTTTTATTTTCTTGGTTTGGACTCCCACAGCAGAAGAAAGCCTTGGATTGAGCTGGCCCCCAGGGTCAGAAAAGGAGAGATAGGAAGTGGACTGGGGGGAGCAGCCTAAAGCTACCTCGGTTGCTAAGCCATTGGTAGCCCCAAAGTAGCCTGGGTCAGAGCCTGATGGAGTGGAAAGGGCTGGGTTCCTTTGCCAATAACTCCTTCCCGTACCCACCTACACCCAGTGACAGGCCATAGCGCTGAGCATTAAGCCGTGCTTGATGACCAGCCTCTGAGTGAGGACTGTCACAGCCCTGTTCCCAGCCTATCTTAACCTACCCTCAGTGCTGGCCTCCCTGTGTAGTAGCTGAGCTGTGATGCCTTGTCCATGAAGCATCTTTCTTAAGTGTGGATGGGCAGTGAGGTAGGCTTTGACTTTCAGCATCAGGGGGAAGTTCATCCTCTATGAATATTGCATGCCTGAATCAGTAGAACAGCAGAGGAAAAGCTCAGATCTCAGAATATTTAATTTCCCAATTTACCACCACTGGCTGTGAAATCCAGAGTGGCCATTTCGCAAACTGAATTCATAACTCCTAGATAAGAAAAGACCTCTTTACAGAAGTGCCGCTGGCCTGGGAAAAGACCTGGGGCTCAGTGCACTGGGACTTGGGGCTCCTAAACCCGGCACTAGCAACACCTCTCCTCTTTATGTGCTGGCACAATGCCATTGTAACTCTGCATCACACTGTTGACTCAGCAATAGCACATCCAAATGGCTAAGCTGTGAAGATCACTAAAGTATTGATCACTTCAGCAGGCCAAGCTGACAAGTTGTTTGACAACACACTGACTTGCTGTCTTTACACACACAAAAATTTTTGGTGTGACAAGAGATTTCCCTTCCATTTGGTAATATACACATGGAACAGTGATCACTGAAACCCTGATAGAAACGAATACAAGATTTAAGGATACATGGAAATACTGGAATCCTGCCTCGCTGTGGAAAGTTCAAAAAGGTCACAAGTAAAACACTAGTGAGGCAGATAAATGTGATTGGCAAAGCTACAGTGACAATGATCTAGGTATAAAACAGTCAAATCTAAAAGCACTTGTACTGAACATCATTTTTATGTACAGGTTATTTTTATGTCTGTGTCTTCAGATGTGTTTAAGCATGAATATCTAAATGCCCATAATGGTGATAACTTTAGCAAAGGGTTAAAGGTGTAGCTAAGGTGTCTCTTAGATATGGCCTCTCAAAAGTGACAATTTCTACTGCAGATATATACAAAGTTTAGGGATCTTGGAAGAGGTCAGTCATTAACTCTCCTTGATGAGGATATTGGGTACCTTAAGCAGGAAAACCAATCCAAAATACTCAGCTTGTTGGTGACAAGACAGCAGGGAATAAACCTCTTCATGATACAAAATATTTTGTAACAAAATTATAATTTAAGGTTACTGTAAACCAGCTTTCTTTCCCTTTTCTGAATGCTAATAGATATTCACAGTTACCTGATGCTTTGATTGTGGTATTTCTCATGGTTGTTTTAAGGCTTAGTCCACTTCAACATGTTAGCCAAGTTCCAAAGGGGCAGCTGTGTTGGTCTAGTTCAGCAAAAGATGCAAGGAGTCTTGTGGTACTGAAAGACTAACAAATTTATTTATTGCATGAGCTTTTGTGGAAGAAAATCCCACTTTGTCAGAGGCTTTGAAGATGGGGAACTTGTAGAATGGAAGGAAAGTAAATGCAGCAGAGTGAAAGACATAGGATCAGGTCATACAATAACAGCAATCAAAGCAGTTGGTAAGATTCAAACACTGGGAAACAACACATAAAGGAAGATGAACTGAAATCACCTGTTGTAATGGGAAAGGACACCATAGTCAGGATTTAATCCTGCCTCCACACAATTGAATCTGCATATTAAATCAAGCTCAGCTGTTTCTCTTTGAAGACTTGCTGCCCTATTGATTCGCTTGAGCACCATTGTTAACAAGTCGTTCACACAGTGGTTAGAAAGATGGAAGTGCTCAACAACTGTTCAGTTGACAGAAGAATCCTTTTGTTGACCGAGTGACCCTTTGGAAAGGGGGATTATCTACTTCGACAGAAAATCCCTTCAGTCAGTAAAGCATGTATCTGCACTGTAGTGTTGCAGCTGCAGAGTAGACATGCCCTTACTTTATTGTTTTATTAAATGAACTCTTCAGCTCAAAGGAACTCCAAGGGAATGTCTACTTTCACCCTGTAACAGGCTTCTCCCTGAATCCGGTCTGGTGTGCCACTGCGATCCCCCAATTCACACTCCTGAACTCTGATTCACCCCACTTTGTCAAGTGAGCAGTCATTCCTGAGTCAGTCCACTCCAGCCTCTCATGTGCAATCAGTCCGAGCAGTGGGTGTATGTCCTCTGGGAACTCAAGGGACGGTCTGCAAGGAAGCACCCCCAGCCCCAGATACCACAGTGGGAGCCACTGTCTACAGAGATTGGGGCCCACTCCCAATCACAATATACTCAAGTCCATCCATGTAAGAAATGGATTGTGCCCAGCCTTCATCATCCAACACCCTCTAAAGATCACATAGCTTTAGATAAAACAACTACTAGTTTATTGATCAAATTATAATTTTAAGTGAGAATATGGCAAATCATGGTAGAATCACAATATAAATGAGTCAGGAGTGACCACAAGGAACTGGAAGGTAAAACATGCATAGTAACCTAATATCTCTACCTAAGCTGACCTCATTGTTCAAGTTCATGCTCAAGTCAGGGGTGACCAAACTAATGGAAGCCAGGAGCCACACAACTTGATTATTAAACCTTTGAGAGCCACATTGAGGCATATAGCCATATACTTCTACCTACTCCAAAATTACTAAGTTTAAAATTCATTGCACACTTTAATTTTATCAAAAAAAGAGAACAAATATTGATCCTGCTCGTGTCAGTTTCTAATAATTACTTATGGTTACCATGAAAATTAGGCCTATAGAGTAAAAACTTAGTTGCTGCTTGATGTAGAAGACTGCAGGCTGGTGGTGAGTTTTTTAAAATCCCGACTATGCCGGACTTCTCCTCACCATCTCCAAGCATGCTGCACTTCTCCCCACTGTCCCGACCACCTCCTGAACTCCTAGGCTGAGGCTGCTTTCCTAAATTGATTTGCTGACATTCTTCCGGGAGCCACAATTTTTCATTCAAGAGCCACATGTGGCTCCCAAGCTGCAGTTTGGCTATGCCTACTCAAGAAGTTTGGCTGTCAGATGTTTACACAGCCAGTCTCTGTCTGAAGCCAGGCAGGGCTAAGAACTTGATGTTTTTTCAAGATGGAGATTCCCAGGCAAAAAGCTCCACATCCCTCCAAGTGTCTCTCTTTGTTTCAAAACTCTCCCAATCCCTCCCTTTCTGGGCAGAGGTGATCTCTTTGTCTGGTCTGAGCCAGGGAACTCAACTAGCATGTCTTTGTTGCCTCCTCCAGGTACTTTCTAGCTTGCTGCTCTGCCTGGCTCCCACCACCCTGACTCATGTTACACATCTGTGCACATACATGAGGCTGCAGGAAACACATCATCATAGTAACCATGTAGAATAGGTTACGAGCATCCATAAAGAGAGCTTGCATGTTGTAACTGGCATAGAAACATATAAGCCCAGTATATAAGTGAACAGAAAAATGATATAGATGATATCCTAGGGTGCACAAATGCATATCCTGTGACACATGCACCAAGTGACAGGGACAAAAAGTGTGAAGGGAAAAACCTCATCTTTGGCCATGGATCTGTACTTATCTCCTCCCCATCTAAGTGCTGACTCTGCAGTGCAGCTTTATAACTTCTATGTTCCTGTAATGCTGTATGTACACTTTTCTCTTCCATGGCATTGGACAGATATTTATATATTAATTATTGTGATTGTCACTGAGTATCGGTAGGAATTTTCAACTATCAATTTGGGGGAATGTATCAAAGACTGTAATTTTCAGATCTGTTTGCTGAAAGACAGACATCTAACATCACTGTCTTCTCTAAAGAGATGAAATCTACACTTTAAGAGATATGGAGATACTGTCTTTCTAGGGTAGCAAAAAAAGTGATGTATAGGGTATGGGTTATTAAAGACACAATGGCCGGGTCAAGAGATTCTTATAGACTCTAAGGTCAGAAGAGACCAATATGATCATCTAGTCTGACCTCCTACACAATGCAGGCCAAAAAACCTCACCCGCCCCTTCCATAAACCTCTATCCCAGTGGTTCCCAGCCTTTTCAAGGCCGGGGACCCCTTTTAACCTTAAAATTTTTGCAGCCCCCTGGCCAGAAGTGGGATGTATCTGTGCCACTGCAAAGTGGCAGTGCCGTCAGTGGCAGAATCCGGCCCACTCCACTCTGGTGTCCACAGCCCCCTTCCTTTGCCCCTGCTGGGAGCAGAGCCGCCATGGCCATGGCCCTCTGCCCCTCTCCCCCTTGGAGTCTTCCTTGGCCACCTGCCAATTCTTCAACCCCCCCCACTAGCTCCCTATCCCTGACTCCTCGGGTCCTCTTTTCTCCCCCCTTACCTGGCTGCTGGAGCTGCTGCACTTGGCTGTGCCACGGGCTTCTCTCCCTGAGCATGCCTCTGAGCATACTCAGGGCAGGAATTTTAAAAACTACCAGCCTGGGGGAAACTCTCTGCCAGCCAAAGACTGGGTCTCCATGGCAGCCCCAGACCCCAGTGGAGTCCAGTCCCAGCTCCCAGCATGTCTGCAGACCCCTTGCAGTAATTCTGCAGGCCCCCAGGTTTCTGCGAACCACAGGGTGTGAACCACTTTGAATGAATTTTTATCACGCCTCATCTTTCTTTTGCTCAATTCGGAGAGAAAATCCTCAGTTTTAGACCTACATGAACAATTCTGGAAATACCCTTGGACTCAAGATGGCCTTCTGGCTACAGTCCATGTCCCTTCCAACCAAGCCATCCTGAAATTGCGCAAATCAAAATGGCAACGTATTAGGTGGCACAGTTGCCATTCCAACGCACCCCCTCCCATGGTTGTGGAGCCACAGCAACTTTTTCCTCTCTTTCTCCCATTCTCCTCCAGCCATGGGAGTGTCCTGCTCCTCCAGACAGAACATGTTAGCATCCACCCCTTCCTTGGGCTTCAGAACCTTTTATCAAACTGCAACAAAATGGCCAGACCTTCAGCCCAGCTGGAACTGGCAGGCTTTCTCTTTCTTACGGGCACATCTGGACTTTCATGATCTTGTCCCCAGGCCTCCAAAACCCCCCAGATGCTGCTATGTTCTTCCCCTTGCTTAGCTTTTCCTCCGCTACCTCAGACATGGCACAGTTTATCAGGCTTCTTGCCTCATTCAGGCTTCCAGCTTGCTCTGGAGAAACCTGCAGGCTCAGTATCTTCAGTCTTCTTCCAGCTCCTAAATGTGTTTGTCGTTAAAAGTGCCACAGGACTCCTTGTCTGTTTCACCTCCGAGTGTCTCTCCTCTCAGCTGGGCTCACACGGCTTTTCGTGGAAATAAGTCCTGCTCTTCTCACCTGAGCTTTATTACTGGTTACCTCTCGCCTGCCCTTCAAGAGTGAGCAGACCCAACCAGTGGCCACTCAGGCCCATATTGACCCTGTCATAGTGCATGTGGGGTGCATACCTCCCTCACTCATCGAAGCTCAGCAGCAGTTTTCCTGCAGGCCTAGAGACAAAGCTGTCCATAAATGAAAGACTATGTTTGGGACATCTGAAATGCATCTTACAAGCATATTTTTACTACACAGTAGGTATCTCTTTTTCTCAGATGTTCTGACTATCAGATTTAATTGTTATGCACCACACTTACAACTATTTATTTTTCTAGTGGCTGGAAAAACAAATCTGCACCCAAAATGGGAGCTGTTAACACAATTCTATCTTCTAGCTTTGCAGAAAGTATTTTGCTAACAAAACCAACAAGTTAATTTTAACAGGAAAGCAGTAACAAAACTAGGTTGAAGTTTAATCACAAGAGCATGGCAGTTGGTCAACTGGATATTGGCAGCAATATATCTGACATCTCATATTGGAAGCAAGACTGTAAAGCCACAAGGAACAGTGAGGAAAACCAATAGGTTTGTAAATAAATATATTAATAGGATTAAAATTGGGACCTAAAAACATGGTTTTTTTTTCCTCAGTAGAGAAGGACTACAATATGTGGCCTGCTACTACATCAAGTGAACCTACTCTTCAAACAGATCATCTGTTTTATGAAGAGATTTTCGTATTATGTCTGAGATACATTTTAAGGTTGGTGCAGATCTTCTATTAATTAGAGGAAGAATTGCGGATATAACTAGAGCTGAGATTTTGTTTGTTTGTTTGCTTAAAGTAATGGTCCAAACCAAGAAAAAAATCAGTTCAATTCAAACTGGAACTGAAGTTTTCAAAATTTCTTTAAATAGAAATCTCAGAATTTCAATCTGAATTAATTGAAACATTCTGAGATGACGTGAAATGATTCTTTTTTCACTCTTCAATTCATTTTGAGGTGATCAAAACACATTTGGTTGATGCTAATTGACTGCCTTTGTTTCATTTCGGTCACTCTGGATGTGTTCACCATATTTTGTGGGCTTTCATTTTAAACTGGCAAAATTTGGTATTGAAATATCATTTCAAATAGAAAAGTTGTGGCAAAAAAAAAGTCTTCAAAATGGAACATTTTGAAACAAAGTACATGGGCTTTTTTCTTTTTTAAAGCCTGAATTTAATTATTTAGTTTCGGGTCCTGAAAGATCTATTTTCCAGTGAAGAAAACTGTTGAAAACAGATTGATTTATCACATGTGATAAATAAATCTGTTAGTCTTTAAGTGCCCCAGAACTCCTTGCTTTCTTTGCTTTACTAGACTAACATGGCTGCCCCTCTGGAACTTGTTGAAAACAGTTCACCTAGCTATAACTCACCTCAGTCTGAGTGGAAAATATTCCTGCTATGATTCGGGTGGTTTTTTTTTTTTCTTTTCTTTTCTTTTCTTTTCTTTTCTTTCTTTTCTTTTCTTTTCTTTTCTTTTCTTTTCCAGTTACTATACAGAAATTGACAGCACATTTTGCATCGTGACTCATTAAGGAAAATGTCTGTTTATCAGAAACTGGCATTTCATTGTGACCATCTAGTGCTCAGAGAACTTTGCTTTCCTCCTCTGTCACTGCAAAAGAATGAAGCAAGTTGGAGGTTTACCGGTATGTGATTTGCACAGCATGTGACAGTCTCCCAGCACTGTCATCCGTTAGGATTTCCAGGTGTGAGTGTTTGCAGTGACAAAGGACTTGTGACCACAGGCATCATTCTCAGTGGGTATGTCCAATCTAGATGGGATGGAGGATTGGAGGTGGGTGATTTCAAGGACTTTTTGAGAAATGCATGTGTCTGTTAGATTTTATCAGCATGGTTTTACTGCTCTGCACACAAGCTTAGTTCAAATGCATCAGCCTTCCTGTAGCATCTCCATCACTCACAACACATTTCATCTGGAAAACCTGCTCCTCACTGTGTTTGTAACTCACTGAAAACAAATGAGTCTGTCAGAGAGAAAACAATCTGCATTCGTCATTTCTTATCTGCTGGGCCTGCACGTAGCGCACTCAGTCACTGATCACCTTATGGATGGTGGGGGTAGGGGGACGTCGTCAAGGACTAGATGCAAGCTGAGGCCGAGCTTAGTCTGTTACTTGGCTCAGGCCAGACTCTTCAATCATGCAATGTTTATTTTGGTTCAGGGGCAGGTGTTTTGCTAAGCGATTCTTGCAGTGGTGTTGACCATAAAAGCATGGGGGTTGGAGGTAATATTAAATCTTTCACAGTCTTATCTGATGGCAGATGTCATCTCAGGATGGTTACCATGATTAATGGAGCCATCCTTTACATTTGACTCCCAGTGCATGGAATGTCAACACTGTCATTTTTTCCTCTTTTCATGCTCTAGAAAACTTGCTGTGTCCAGCACTGCTCCTTTAAAATCTGGGCGGGAGAAAAGCAAATCTAGCACAAAACAGACTTACTGTGTGTTAACTTTCAATCACTGGAATATTGGCCAGGGACCTGCCTCAGGAAGGCACCTTAGCAGGTCCTTCAGCTTGCTTGATTTCAATGGGATTTAAACATGTGCTTGAAGTGCTTTGCTGACGTGGGCCTTACTCAAGCCTACCCTTTTGGAGATCATGGGAGCAGTCATAAGTAACCACTTCCAGACTGAGCCAGACCGGACAAGTTCATAACACAGATTCACAACGTAGCCTACGTGCAAGTGCGACCAACACCTCCTCTCAACTCTGGTACCACATTGATGGTGCCTACTCTTGGCTTTCCTCCTTTGCCCACCTGAGACTTCCCACCATTGCTGAGACCATTGCACCGACAGTGAGTGCAGCAGTGGCTGCTGTGTTAATGTGGGGAAATCATTGGTGACCATTGGCATTTTTACCATCAGGTTGTCTACAAGTCTAGAGGGCATAGTGGTGGGAACTCCCCGATGCTTTATCTACTCTGGAGCTGGCTTCAATTTTAGATGGACAAAACTTATTTTCACTGAAAAATGCAGATTCAAGTCAAAACATTTGATGAGTTCACTGAATTATTCTAGTTGGAAACCCTTCTCCCACTGCTAGAAAAAGCCTGAAAAGTTCTGAACCTTTCATTATGACATCTTGAAAATTAAACATTTCAGGTTTTTATTTAAAATGACTCTCTTTGTTCAAGTTTTTATTACAATTTTATTTAAAAAAATTTGAATTGAACTGAACTGAAATGTTTTGTCTCAGGTGGGGGACAAATGTCTGTTTGCTGTGAACGAAAATGTACTTCACTTTCTTCGTTCACTGTAAAGTTTTTAATGTTGTGTCAACACAAAAAGATTTCTCTTGGGATTGGCCACTGAGCCTAAATACTCTTGTTCACACAGCTCTAGTCTGTGGTAGAGTATGCATCCTTGTTACTGCATGGGTAAGTCCTCAGCTGCTCACTTTGGGAGCTTGAGAGGGCATTGGTACTGCTCTGGTGACACAAAGAAGCAAAAGCATGATCCATGATATGACCTGTTATTTTCAGGGAGCAAAAGATGTCATTTTCATACAGTCATTTATTGTAAAAGAGAGGACAGTAAATGACTATAGTTCAGCAACACGTGGTTGCACTAGATCAGGCAAGGCCAAACTGTGTCTCGCGAGCTCCATGCAGCTCTTCAAAGAAAAAGTGTGGCTCGCAGAACAGCATGGCAGGGAGAAGTGTGGCATGGTCAAGGATGGTGCAGAGAAGCACGGCATGGTCAGAGGCAGTGCAAAAGGCACAGCATGGTCAGAGACGGTGGGGAAGAGGCGGCATGGTCCCATACAGTGCGAAAATGGTGGCATGGTTGGGGACTCAGGACGGTGTGGAGAAGCATGGCATGGTCAGAGACAGTGGGAAAGTAGCAGCATGGTCGGGGCTTTGGGGATGGTGCAGAGAAGTGTGGCATGGTCAGAGAGGGCAGGGAGGAGTGGTGGCATGGTCAAGATGGCAGGGAGAAGCTAAGTTTTTACTGTATAGGTAGGCCTAGTTTTCATGGTAACCTAAAATAATTATTAGAATCTGACATTAGTACAATCAATATTTGCCCTCTTTTTATGATAAAATTAAAGCTTGCAATGAATTTTAAACAGTAATTTTGGAGTAGGTAAAATATGGCTATATGTCTCAGCATGGCTCTCAGAAGTTTAATAATCAACTTGTGTGGACCTTGAGTTCCGTAAGTTTGGCTACCCCTGCACTAGATTGTATCTCTCAGAAAGACATGTAAGGAAGATCCACAACTAGTGTAAATTGTCATAGTTCCACTGAAGTCATTAGAGCCATGACAGCTGACACTAGCTAAATATCTGCTCCCTAGCCTTAAAGTAAGGACTCCAAGTGATGAGAAATTTACATCCCCTGATAATGAGTTTTCATGGTTAATTGCCTCCTCTGTCAAAATATTGCATCTTATTTGCATTTGGAAAATTGTGGATTTCAGCTTCTAGCCATTAGACCTTATAATTTTGTCTATATAGAAAATCATAGAATTGTAGAAGATGAGGGTTGGAATGGAGCTCAGGAGCTCATCTAGTCCAACCCTCTCTCAAAGCAAGGCCAACCCCAACTAAATCAGTCCAGGCAGGGTCTTGTCAAGCTACACCTTAATAGCTTTCAATATAATTAAAAAAAATCCATGAAATCTTTTCAGTATTTTCAGGAGGTACCAGTCATTGGGAAGTACATTGATGCCTGTATTAGGTAGGTGAGAGATACATCTCCTGTGTTGGATGGCAGTTTTTCATGGGATCCCAGAAAATATGGTTTCAAATTTTCAATATATGTGAAAATAAATCCTTAGCGCAGCAGTAAGAGTACTGGCAGTCACGTCCAGCTGTCGCATCACGCTTCCCCATCAGTCTTAGAGCCTTTCCCAAGAACATCTTTCCATTGAAAACCTTGTAGGCCTCATACAGTCCCCAGTGAAGTCACTGGGAAAGATTAAGCTGGTCCTTCATGAGTGGGACAGGGAAGTGAACTGCTATATGTCCCCAGAATCAAAATGTCTGCTCCAGAAAGTGAAAATGCATACACATGGAGCTCTCTGGTGGCTTTCCATTATGACGATGCTCATATTAATAACAATACTTGGCTCTTTATATAGCACTCAAAATCTGAGTCTCAAAATGCTATGCAAGCATTAATTAAATTTTCACAGATAAGCAAAGTGAATCTCAGGGGCCTTAAGTAATACATATTAGTTAAAATACTTAGAAGATAAACTAGATACAATGATGAGGTGAGGTAAAGTGGTAGGGATTTTGTATGACAGGAATCCAGTTTTCAAACTTGCACGATCAATCATTATGTTCTAAGTTGCCATTAGAGATATCTAAGTTCCATGTTGGGAACTAGAATTGGGAAGTGGATGCCCTAACCTTGGCCCATGAGTTTGAAAAAATGATCTCTTCATGGCTGGTGAAACCTATGAATTGTCAGTAATCAGAGTTAACGGACAGCTAATCAGAGAGCAGCGATTTGCACACTGTCAGTTTGACTCCAATTGTACGACATCCCTGTGAGACACCTTTTTAGTTAAAGGTATTAAGAACAACAATGTAAGATGACCAAGTGGCCTTCACTACACAGGTAACCTTCTCAGAAGCATTCTGATTAAAGGCTGAATGTAGCACTTCTATTTCTGCTCTTTCAAAGCGTGCCGAGGGGAAATAAGAAAGGAGAGAGGGAATTATAACGAGATAAACACAATGCTTCCTTGTCAAATCATTGCACCTCTCTCTCTCAGACTCCAATCTGGCAGCTTGAGAAAAAGGCAATTCTGCAAGTTTATGTTCCATAAACACAGAGGTAAAATGCAAGCATTCATTTAACACTCGAATAACTGAGTAACACTTTAAAATACCATAAAGCAGCAATACTAAGTTAAAACATTTACCCAAGAACATACTTTGTGCTTTTTGCAAATACTGAAGTCAAGCAGATAAAGTTAGAGAAATATTAATGAAAAACTCTTTCTTGGAATAGCTACACATGCTCTGTGATGTTTCAAAATTTGCTTTTTGGAATATCTATTATAGGGCTTTCTTAAACTTTGGAAAACAAGAAATCTCTGGCCTATGCTTGATCTCAGATTTCTATTTTTTTTTTTTAAAGAAAAAAAATCAAGCTGATGTTTCTGGGATCAATCATTCTATTACTAGGGGTGATGTATTCTTGAGTCTGAAGTTGTTTTTGCACATAAAGGCACATCTCATTTACAAGATGTTTCTCAAACTGCTAGGGGATCACTAGAGATCAGCCTGTACCATTATCACAATGCCAGTCAATAAGATTTATGATAAACTACCCAAGTCCCAACTTGTCCTTAAAAGACAATTGGAGGATAAACAGAGAGAGTCTTAAAGTGCCACACAACTGCTTATTGTTTTTTTTTTTTTTACTGGACTAGACTAACACGGCTATCCCTTTTGAAATTAAACAGAGATACTCAGCCATGCACATCTCAGTTCCTAGTCTTGCTGTCCTGGGATTGGGTTCAGGACATTCTGGACCTGGCAGTAAGGATTTGAAAATGCTGGCAAATATTGGTAAGGCCTATGCAATGAGAACTGCATTAGAAGGCTCATGCTTGTAATATCTGTAGCTTATCTTCACCTGGGTCAATATCAGTGGGCCCTTTGATCTTTGGGGTAAGGCGATTTGAACTTCATCTCCTGATTTTGACCCCTTGGATACAATCCTGGCCTGGAACCTCACTCTGCACTCCCCTAGTACTTTGCCTCAGGTTTGCCTCTGTAAAAGCAGAGACAATATATAAAGGGAGCAAAAAAGATTTTAGTTTTCTCTCACTTCGAGGACGTAAAGTATAGGTAGGACTATGTATACCAGTAACTTGGGTTGCCTAGTCGAGTAACTTGATTTTTGCTCCTAGTTGGGGACATATCAGTTAGAGATGATGGAGGAGGAGAAAGACCTGGGTATGGTTGATCATATGACTGAGTCATAGATTTGAAGCAGCCATGAAAAAGGCTAATGCGTCCTCAGATGTATCAAGCAAGATGTTTCCAGCAGACACTGAGGAATATTTGTGCCATTACACAAGGCTTTGGTGCGACCTCATCTGGAACATTGTGTGAAATTCTGGTCTCCCACATTTAAGACAGATGAATTTGAACTGGGGCAGGTGCAGAGAGGGCAAGTAGGATGATCCAGAGAATTGAAAATCCAGCTTACAGGAAGAGGTCCAAGAGCTTGGCTTGTTTAGTGTGTCCAAGTAAATCCAAAGTTTTGCTCTCTATAAACACATCAGAGGTTTAAACAGGGAAAGAGAGGGAGTTATTTAAATTGAGCACCAAAATTGACACACAAACAAATGGAAATAAATTAGCCATCAACATGTTTAGGCTTGGAATTAGATGATGGTTTGTAACAGGAGCGCCCGTGGCCCAGGAAAAGACCCAGGGCGCTGGTGCTGGAACTTGGGGCTGGAGCCCCGTAAGCCTGGCACCAGCGATGCCCCTGGTTTCTAACCACCGGAGGAATGAAGTTCTGGAGCAGCCTTACAAGGGGAAGAGTGGGGAAAAGTACCTAACTGACTTCAAGATTGAGCTTGATAAGTTTATGAAAGCAATATTATGATTGGTCTTCGCATAGTGGGATGTAGCTGATCCATGACTGCTAGCAGTAAATGTCCCCGGTGACTGGAGAGAGGACAGTAGATGCAGAGGGTTCAGAGTTACTATAGAGAATTCTTTCCCAGGTGTCTGGCCTGTGGGTCTTGCCCATATGCACAGTATCTAATTGATCACCATACTTGGGGTCAGGAAGGAATTTTTCCTGAGTCCAGATTGGCGAGACCTGGGTTTCCCCCACCCCCCTCCCTTGCAGCATGGAGCACAGATCTGTTGCAGGTTTAAAATAGAATAAATGATGGATTCTCTGTAACTTGAGGCTATAAATTGTGACCTGTGGATGTCAGTAACTCAGTCAGAGGCTATAGGTCTACTCCAGGAGCCAGTGGGTGAGCTTCTGGGGCCTGTGATGTGCAGGAGTTCAGAGCTGATGAACATGATGGTCTCTTCTGGCCAGAGAATCTGAGTGTACATAAGAGAACTGGCAAAGGTTATAAATTGCTAAAATTAAGTTTGTAACAGGAAAGCGTGTCATTTGTTTGTAACTACATCTGTTTCTCTTTCTTGCTTAGTATCACTTAATCTGTTCTTTCATTTGTTTCTTTAGTTTATTAATAAACATTTTCTTAGTTTCACTACGAACTATCTCAGTGCTGTTACGTCAAAGTCGTTTCGGGTCTTCAGTCAAGTAATGCTTTGGTGTTTACAACATCTCTTTGGAGGCAGTGATTTAGTAATTTCTGTGAGTGTCACTTTGAGAGGAGGCATGGGGAAATCTCTGGAACCCAGAGCATTGCTCCATTGAGGGGGAAAAAGATACGGGGCACAAGCCCCATTGCTTCTGCCCTGGCTCAGCTCCCACCTCCCCTTCACCTGGGGCCTCCTTGTCCTAACCTTGCTCCTTGTCTTGCTCCTGGCTCCCACTGGGGTCTCCATACCCCAGCCTGGCTCCCTTGAGGGCCCTGTGCCCCAGCCGAGCCCGGTTCCTCTCGGGACCCCCCCTCTTGTTCATCCCTGGGTGCAGGGACGGCACCTTTTCCTAAAAGTCACTAGGCCCCAGAGCCTCCTCACCCAACACTGGCCAGGGGCCACATTCAGCTGCTGCAGTGCCCAGCTTCCCTTTCCTTTGCCCATTGGGGCCTGGCCCCACACAGCTGCCACTGAACAAGCTGCCTGGGCTGCAGAGGGAGGGATTTAAGTTTCTCTCCTCTTCTCCTGCCCTGGGCTATGAGCTGCCAGCATCTCCTCCCACTGCTCCCAGGTGGAGCTCAGGGCAGGTAAGTTGTCTGCGCCTGAGTGTGCTGGGATCCACGGCTCAGGGCACTGTCTGGCACATTCACGGTCTCTGTCCCATGTGCCAAGAAACACCACTGCCCTGTCTGGAGCTGGGGTTCACTGGCTGTTACCTTCAAGTCATGGGTTAGGTTGGCACAGTCTCCAAGTTGGCTGATGAGGCATACAGGGTGAGGTAGCAGAGAGATGGTGCACAGTTTACTCTCCAGCAAAGCTCACGGTCACTGAGGCAGAGGTTATAAACTGGCTTATGATTCTGAGCATCCCGAGCAAACATCACAGTTTCCTGGCTCATGATTCAAATAAGCCTGCACTTCCAAAACCTATAACTTATAGTCTCATTGGGTGATCCTGCCTGGGATAAGGTGTACTTAGTCCCAGAGTGTCAAAAGTATTTACAGACCTAACTCCCACTGAAATCAGTGAGACTTGGGTGCCTAAATACCTTTTGAAGATTTAGACCCTAGCCTCTCCAGAGGTGCCTAAGTTTAATTTTGAGCTTGTCTGATTAAGAAGGTAAGCCCTGTATATAGAAATGTAAAAATGAATTTTTCTGCAGACGCAAAACAAAAAAGGAGTCCTTTGGCCCTTTTAAAGATTAACAAATTTATTTATCATGTGAGCCTTCATGGGAAAATAGCCCATTTCATCAGACACTTTGAAGGTGGGAAAATGGATTTTTTATTGTAATAAAGTACTGAAAATATATAACTATATATCTTGTATAGTGCAAAGAGAACTGGTTTTGGAAGTTTGTGGCCCATGGGCCCACACCAGTCAGGCTCTGCAGCCCCCATGTATGAAAACTTTGTGCACCTCTGGTTCAGGCGCAAAGGGAATGAGAGTAGTGTGTAAAAACAACGAACAAATGATGATAGTAACTTGCTCTTTGTCTAGCAGAACAAATTTCTGAACAACTGATTAAAGCTTTAATTTAAATGTGAGAGGCAGAGTCTGCAGGCTTTGCAGGAAGCTCATTTCTCAGCAGTACAAATGACTTTGAATAAGTGGAAGACCAGAATTAACATTTGTCCTGCCATTCAATCCTGCCATGTACATTGGCCAAACTGGACTGTCTCTATGCTAAAGAATAGATGGACGCAAATCAGATATCAAAAATGGTAACATCCATAAACCAGTAGGAGAGCACTTCAATCTCCCTGGACACTCTGTAGCAGATTCAAAAGTTGCCATACTTCAATAAAATATCTTAAAAACAGATGTCGGCATGAAACTGTGGAGCTGGAACTCGTATGCAAACTTGAGACAATCAGATTGGATCTGAATAGGGACTTGGGATGGTTAGCACATTACAAAAAGTAATTGTCCCTCCTCACATATTTTCACTTTCTAATCAACTGTTGTGAGTAGGCCTCAGCTACCCTAATGGAAGTGACCTTTTTAGTACTTGCCCTCCCCATTGTAATGTTTCTCACCCTTGCAGGTTATGTATACCTTCTAAGTGTAGTTTCCACTTCATGCATCTCACGAAGTGGGTTGCAGCCCATGGAAGCTTATGCTCGAAGAAATTTGTTAGTCTTTAGGTGCCACCGGACTTTTGTTGCTTTAACATTCATCATGTTTATCTTAATAAGTAGTAATAGAAATTTTCCAAACGTATGATATGCATTGATTATCACAGGTTCTTTTGGAAGGCAATATACATCATAGTTTCTCTTGGAAATTCTTCTTTTAGGGTTTGACATAACTCAAGGTGTCAACATATACTTTTAATGCTGATTTTACATATTTACCAAACAAGTGCACTCATTGATTCACCATGATGATAAGGTGAGAAAAAGCTTTAAAGCTGGCAAGCAATCATTGAATATTTACAAAACATAGAAGAAACAAAGAGATGAAAACAAAATCAGTGGATCTACTCAAAAGTCTAGTCAACTAAAAGCAAAGAAAATCCAAAAATAGGCAGCTAAAGTGAATAATTTCTGCCCAACTCGTAACCTGTTGGATGAATAATCATATTTGACCACACACTAGACCCAAAACTATATTGGCAACTGCAACTTAATCATTATTTTTAATAAACCACATCACACATTTCCTAATCATTCCTGTAGAGAATGCCATCCAAATGTCTAGTTACTGCCTAGCAATGAAACTTATAAAAGCTGCCAAAACTCCTTTCATGAAGAACTTGGCAGCATGTGTCCTGTTAATGGTCACTTGTTTGTCTTCTCAGAAATGAATGCCCTGGGATTATGGACTTAACACACTTTAGCTAAAAGTCAGCCTTTAGCATAACTACTTCCATAAGGACTCACAACAATACGACAGGCCCTTAATCACAGTAAACTTAAAAGCCTATTTCTTGTTCCCCACATGTGTTTCAAACAAGTAAATAATACACACTTGTCAATCTGATATCCCTGTCATGTTATTCTGTATCTAGAAAGCATCAAATCACTCTCAAATCATGAGGCAGAGTCCTGTGTCAACACAGGCCAGAAACTGTAGTAAAAAAGAATAGCTGCAAAATCCATGATGCATTTTAATAACTGCTACAAGAGGAGGATAGATACAATATTAATTTTGACTTATTTTTTACACTCCAGTAAACATAAATTTCTGCAATTATATTTACATGATTCGGCTGTGTTGAAAGATAAGGGATAATTATATTCTTGCCTGAGGGGGAAGAGCCTACAGAAATTATATATTTTGTGTATGTTAACAATACTGTGATATTAGTGGATTCAATCAGATGTTAGTTAATAACAAGGGAAAATGAATGTTACAACAACTGAATCTATAGAATGGAAAACAGTTTCATTTTTCCACAGTAATGAGCATGCTGCTTCTCATACATAAAAATGGCACCATTAGATTGTAGCATCCTCTGAATTAGTATTGTTTATGCAACTACCTATTTGATGACAAATTGTAAATATATGGTGTTTTACAGTGTTAGAATCAAGAGTTAGTTTACTCCAGGCTGTGTTTTTCTGGTCACATTTCCACATTCTTCATGTGCTTTTGTATATGTTAATTCTGAAAATTTTCTGAATATTTATGGTAAAACGCCTGGTAAATTATCCCACTCTGGAGTTGTAAAATTGGATTAAAATGATGGCTTTAATCTATTTCTAAAGCAGTTGGAGCCTGATATAGTAAATATTGAAGCCTTCCACTAGCATATGCTAAGCATTGGATATACATGCAGTACATGATGGTCTTGCAGTCTAACTAGTTAAGAGGTAGCAAAGGAAAGTGAGGCAAAGTGCCTGTTCCCAAGTTCACAGAATGATTCACTGGCAAAGTCCACTCTCCTATGTAATGGATCAAGCTGTCTTCACTTTAGGGTGAGTTTTGCCTGTGGAACAACGGCAGGCTTCAGGTCAGTAAGTAGCTATAAGGAAATAACCAGAGCTACCAAATTCTGAAAGCTGCCTTACTGCCAATAGGGACATGCCATATCAGTCTGTGGTTAACTACTGGGAGGCTATTTTGACTGTACAACTGGGTGTACTGCAATGTCTCAGGAGGGGATTAGAAACCCAAAAGAAAAGAAGAGCCATTTTAAAAATTTCCTTCAACAACCAAGTATTTTGAGAGCTGCAATGGGCATAGCCTTTTGGTGTGGGGAGGAGGAGCTGGGCTAAGGCACTTACCACTGGTCGTGGGAGAAATCCAGAACCGACGGTCTCCCAGTGGCGGGGAACCAGAGTCGCAAGGGGACAGCCAAAGAGCGGCATGAAGCTCCTGACCTAGGGCTACAGCTGAATGATTGTCCATTTAGAGCTGTAGGCTAACCAGGCACAGGGTGTCAGCATCCCTGCACAAAGGACACCAAGGCTGCATTTGAAGGGCTATTCAAAGACAAACTCTGGAAGCAGGCTAAGGGAGCTCCAGTAACCAGGGTGCTAGTGTGGGTTCCGCATGGGAAGAGTGGTGGGAGACACTGTAGCCTGGAAGCAGAAAACACCGTGGTGATATTTTGGTGAAGAGGAATAGGCATCCCGAATTAGCTGGTAAAGAACAGTAAGGAGGTGATACTTCACACCTGAACTCCTGTGAAGGGGCTGGATCCCACCCTGCCATGAGATCCATTGGACCCAGAGAGATGAGAAAAATATCATCCCAGTCAGCAGATACTCCCTGATTCTCAAGACAAATCGGCTCCAACCAAGTCTTTGTGTAAGTGTGAGCAGATCTGGGATTGCTGTACATATCACCAGCTAGCTGCAGGTCCACAGGAACTGTCCACCAGCTAGGAACTGGTGGGGAAGAGCTGTTGAGTGCTTTATGTCATCCTTTCCCTTTGGCAGGATGTGGTGAGTGGCTGGAGCAGCAGTTTTACCCTGCAAGTTTTGCATCAGTTGAGAGCTCATCTCCCCCAGGAGATTCTCTGCTGACCAGTTATGGTCAAATTCTGCTTTGTTGTGCCGTTTTCACAGTTCAGAGGGGATTGGATCACAAAAGAGTTTCTGGCTTTCTGGTGTTTAACTATGTAATGGGTTGTAGTAGGCCCTCTGTTGGAGGTCTTGTGATCCTACCATACCTCATCCCAGAAAAGGAGCAGTAAATGTGGATTTTCCAGGCCTGTCTAGAAAGGCTGCAGGGAAGCAGCCAATCATGGACCAGCAGGCACAGTAAAAGGGAGCTGCACAGTCTGAGCAGGTCAATGGCTGGATGGGACTGGGAGGAAAAGAAACTCTCTAAGCCAGGAAGCCTGCCAGAGACCATACTCAACCAGGGAACAAAGAGAAGGCCCAAGAAGCTGATGGGACTGAGTGGAGAACAGGGAAATGCATTCACTGATGGTTTTCACTGATTCTGCCACCTTCTCTTACATCAAAGGAGCCCCAGGGAATACCAACAGCTGCTGTTACAGGGAAAAGGTATGTGTTTGTTGTTCATAGGGCCCTTTGGTTGGGACTTGGAGTAGTGTGTGGGCCTAGGTCTTTTCAATGGTCTCTGTGCAAATGACTGGGAAAAGACTGAGAAAGGGGCTATAATTTAAAAAGGCCTAGAGATGGGTCTGAAGATCCCAGAGACCACCATTTGCTGGGCTTTGTTACCTGAGAAGTGAGTCCTTTGTATGTATAGGGCCTGTTTCTTAACTGGAGAACTGGGTTACTGAAGACCCACCTAATAAGAAGCCACGGCAAGCAGAGATCCAAAGGGGCAGCCATGTTAGTCTAGTAAAGCAAAAAGGCAAGGAGTTTTGTGGCACTTAAAGACTAACAGATTTATTTATCGCATGAGCTTTCATCAGATGCTTTAAAGAGGGCGAACTTACAAAATTACACAACATCCCTAGGCAACTTATTCCAGTGGTAAATCACCCTGAGAGATAGGAAGTTTTACTAATGTCCAACCTAAGCCTCCCTTGCTGTAATTTAAGCACATTGCTTCTTGTCATATCATCAGCAGTTAAGGAGAACAATTTTTCTTGCTCCTCCTTGTGAAAGCCTCTTAGGTACTTAAAAATTTTTATCATGTCCCCTCTCACTCTCCTCTTTTCCAGATTAAACAAACCCAGCTCTTTCGATCTTCCCTTATAAGTCAAGTGTTCCAGACCTTCAATCATTCGTGTTGCTCTTCTCTGGACTTTCTCCAATTTGTCTACATCTTTCCTGAAATGAGGTGCCCAGAACGGGACACAGTACTCCAGTTGAGGCCTAATGAGGGCAGAGTAGAACAGAAGAATTATTTCTTGTGTCTTACTTAAAATGCTGCTGTAATACATCTCAGAATGGCAGGTTTTTTTTAACAACTTTTTTGCTTTTTTTGACAGCAGTGTTAAACTGTTGACTCATATTTAGCTTGTGGTCTACTGTGGCATCCAGATCCCTTTTCACAGTACTCCTTCCTTGGCAGTCATTGCCATTTGCTAAATGTGCAATGGATTGTTCTTTCCTAAGTGGAGTATTTTGCACTTGTCTTCATTGAATTTCATTCTGTTTACCTTAGATCATTTCACCAGTTTGTCCAAATCTTTTTGAATTGTGATCCTATCCTACAAAGAATTTGAAACCCTTCCCAGCTTGGTATCCATGCTGATAGTGGCAAATTCACCACTGTCAGATCAATTTATCTGGTTGGACTGAGCAGAAGTGAAGACCTTTTCAATCAATCGAGAAGTCAATTTAATAAAACCACCTTCCAGAAGAAGAATGATGTGTTAACGGATATGCTTTTCTCATCAGTGCAACATAGTGGAGACTGTGCCCAGAACAAAGTTTAGAAATTTGGCATCAGTTATACAACCTACTCTATGCAGCTTGAGTAACTCCCATCAACTGCCACTGAATTTGGTGATAATTGTGGACCAGGCCCCAGCATAGAAAAACTCCTCTTCCATTATTTGGATTCCTTTGTCTTATATGCCTTTCTCAAGGAAAAGGAGTTTTATGTATAAGTGGTTCTGTGCTCCAAAACTGGAGGATTCATTAGTTTTTTATTTGTTCTATGTCCGCAAAAATCTTCACGAAGGATGGGCCCAGTTTTGTAAGAATTCCCACATCTGGAATCACTTAAGAGAAATGCCTATTGAATCAGGGTGAATAACGATTGCAGAACTGAGTCATATGATGTTATCAGGGATCTTTCTCCATCCTGATTAAGGGCATGTTGTCCCCTGAGACAAAGACCTGTAATGGGGCTAGGTGGTACCTTACCACCCCAGCAGGAGTTCTGGTAAGAATGCACAAAGTTTCCCATCTCTTCCTGCAGTAGTGGGGAGGAGAGGCATGTGCTGAAGGAGCTCAAATGTCATGACAGAAGAAATGCTGCTCCTGTCTGTATGTGGCTAGCTCTGCTGCTAAATAGACACTCAGGGTATGGGCTTGCATAGTCTTGCCTGCTTTGGAAAACACGTTTGTTCCTAGTGGTATTAGCATTACATAGGCCCTGATCCAAAGTCTGTTGAAGGCACCGGAAATCATTCCAGTGATTTCATTTTGTCTTTCAGTTAGACCCTTATTCTTGGTACTAAGTAACACATTGTAGAATAGTCCTATGAAGTCTTCTTGTACTTCCTCCCTCCCATTAAACACCTGTCAGACACTCCTGCCCTAAAGTGCTTAGCTACAGATGATGTGACATAGGAGGAGCCCTGGAGTACTTTCTCCTAAATAGCCAGCTTGATAGGACACAAGCAAAGCTTTCGATACAGTTTCCCACAGCATTCTTGTCAGCAAGTTAAGGAAGTATGGTTTGGATGAATAGACCATAAGGCAGATAGAAAGCAGGATGAATCATCGGGCTCAGTGGGTAGGGGTCAATGGCTCCATGTTAGTTGGCAACCAGAAACCAACAGAGTGCCCCAGGAGCTGGTCCCAGGGCCGGTTCTGTTCAACAACTTCATTAATGATCTGCATGAGGGCATAGATTGCATGCTCAGTGAATTCACACATGACACCAAGCTGGGGGGAATGGCAAACTCACTGGAGGGCAGGGATAGGATTCGGGGAGACCTAGCCAAATTGGAGCTTTGGGTAAAATGAAATCTCTTGAGGTTCAACAAGGACAAATGCAAAGTCCTGCACATACGATGTAAAAATTCCATGTACTACTACAGGCTGGGGGACCAATTGGCTAAGTGGCAGCGCTGTAAAAAAGGACCTGGAGGTTATAGTGCATGAAACGCTGTATATGAGTCAGCAGCGTGCCCTTGTTGCCAAAAGGACAAATGGCATATTGGGGTACATCGGTAGAGTTATCAGTAGATCAAGGAATGTGATGTATTCCTCTCTATTTAGCACTGGTGAGGCCAGATGTGTAATACTGTGTCCAGTTTTGGGCTCCCCACTACAAAAAGGATGTGGACAAAGTAGACAGAGCCCAGCAGATAGCAACAAAAATTATTAGGCTGCTGGGGTACATGATTTATTAGGAGAGACTGAAGGAAGTAGGCTTATTTAGTTTGCAGAAGAGAAGACTGAGGGAGGATTTATTAGCAACCTTCAAGTACTTGAAGGAGTACTTCAAAGAGGAAGAAGCTAGGCTGTTCTCGGTGGTGACAGATGACAGAACAAGGAGCAATGGTTTCAAGTTGGAGCTGTGGGGGTTTAGGCTGGATATTAAAACAGCCTTTCTCACTAGGAGGGTGGTGAATCACTGGAATGGGTTGCTTAGGGAGGTTGTGGAATCTCCATCTTTGGAAGCTTTTAAGACCCGGTTGGACTAAACCTTGGCTGGCATGATTTAGTGGGAGTAGTTCTGCTTTTAGTAGGGGGTTAGACTAGATGATCTCATGAGGTCCCTTCCAGCTGTAATATTCTATGATTCTGTGTATGTCTGCCTCAAGGTATCTGCTCAGTTAGCTTGATGCTGTCCTCTAGGTTAGTACCAAGCTGTCCATCCTACAATAATTTCTGATTTTATATACTGATGCAAACAAGTTACATGTTGCATTAGGTGCGGGATTTAGGCACAAGCCAAGTGAGCCATGGCTTGGGGACTCTAAATGCGTTGGAAATAGGTAAGATTCATCATAATTGAAACTGATAATGCAAAAAAAAAAGGCTTTTTGCAACACTTTTTATTTAGTGATTTTTTCACTGCATCTTTGTCTATGTATATATGCACATATAATGGTTTATCATTTACTTTTTCATTACCCTTTCTGTTATAAGGTAATAGACTTTTTTCTCTTTATTCTTTAAGGTATGGGTTCTGTAAATCTTGACACAACTTAGATCCCCAGCATGTCTTAATCTGGTCTTGGCTGCATTCCAGGTGTTGTTGGCCCCCTCTCTTGTACCTTGCTCCTGCTAGTCTGAATAACACCCTTGCCCATTATCCTGTCATATCTTCCTTATCTTTTCAAGGGGGCTTGTGGTCCTTGCCTACCTCTTAGGAATGTGGTTACATAATTAGTTGAGAACTCTATGTGTTTCTGTACCCTTTTCTCAGGTCAGGAATGTTCTTGTTTGGTTAGCTGACACTGAATATTTCTATTCTAACATGGCCAACTTTGGTTCATTGTCTTTAGTTCATACTGTTCGCCATGTTGAGGGCTCTGTCTACTAATCTTGCAGACTGATTTTGGAAATCAAACAACATTTGTCTTGCATGGTATGTTGTCTCTAAACCCAGACTGTTTCTCTTCTGGTTTCTTGGGAGACTCTATACAGTTAAAGATATTTATCCATCTTCATGTATGTTCCATTACCTTAATTAGGAATTGAAGTTGGTTTCATCAACATGTAGTTTCTCTCTGTTTCTTTAGCCATTGATACTGTAACAATTTTGCTTCTCTTCCAGTCCCGTTTTACCTTTGATTATCAATGACTTCTGATAAATATTCCTAGAAAAATCTTTAGCCTTTATTGCAATGAGGTGTATCACATTCAGCCCAGTGAATGTTCCTAGCATTTTTAACCCACTTTTTATTGACATCTGGTTAAGTTGTACAATAAAAGAATTTGTAATGATAAACAGTAAATGAATTAAAGTTTACTGGAAAAGATTACTGGTTTCATTACTCCCTATTGCCTTGGTGACAGTGAAAAGCTACTTGAGTAATGGGAAGAAACATTCATAGACATTTTAGTTTGGGAAAATGAGACTATTGTGTATATTTGGGATTTAATAGTGAAAATTAGCTGTCAAACTTATCAGAACAATGTAGTGAAATTAATTGAATGCATTATTTGAAGAACGGTATTCAACCATCTCTCTTTTCTAGTGCTAAGCAATCTGGTTTGGACAGCATCTCAGTGCATTCCATTCTCACTGGATAAATACCTTCCTCTTCCTCCTAAGATAGTAAAATATTACATGGGAACCGTGCCTAATTAGCTACTGTTAAGTAACATTTGCACATATATTAGTTACTTTTGGACTGGAGTAGACAAGCTTCACTCACTTCTCATTAGTAGTCCCACTGACTTAATAATCATATTGCTCACGGATATGAGAGGGGCCTGCCCCACTGAGTGCCTGTTATTTATTTGTATCCAGGTACCACCTAGTGCCCCCAATCAGGGATCAGAACCCTTTTGTGTGGCGTACTGGACACACACACACACACATGCTACAGTGATGGTTCCTCCCCTGAGAGTCTACAATCTAGATATAAGATGAAAGAAGCGAATGTAACAAATAAGTACATACTGTAATAGTTAGATCATATTATGAAATATGCATGGAAAATACATCAACCAGCTGTGTGTAATGCCTGAAAAAGATGATGACTAGTTTGACTTTCAGGTGCAGATATGTGTCCCCTTGAAATGGCTGAACTAAATCAGCATCCATGTGAAACTAGTCCTTTCTGAGGATGCTGACTCTTCAGAGGAAAGAGACTTGTGTTCTGAATGCACTAGACTGGGACAAAAGAGACCTCTGCCCAGCTCATCGCTCTTCCTCATGTTTCTTGTATGCTGTTGGGCTGTTCTTCCTCTCAGTTCCACCTCAGTGAAATGGAGATGACCATTCTTCCCTATGTCACGTGGCTGCTATGACAGTAACAGAATTCGTGATTGGAAGACATTCATTGTTACTTATACATCCTGCATCTCTGTAGCAACTAGACAGGCTGACTATTATCTAAAAGTCCCAAAGGGATAGCCGTGTTAGTCTAATCCAGCAAAAAAACCAAGGAGTTGTGTGGCTCTTTAAGACTAAACAGATTTATTTTTCGCATGAGCTTTCATGGGAGAAAATCCCACTTCCTCAGATGCTTCGAAGATGGGTGACCATCTTCGAAGCATCTGAGGAAGTGGGATTTTCTCCCACGAAAGCACATGCGAAAAATAAATCTGTTTAGTCTTAAAGTGCCACACAACTCCTTGGTTTTTTTATTATCTAAAAACCTGTACAATTCCTGAAATGCTCAGATTCAAGAAGCCTTCTTCAGTGGGCAGGCAAATTTTTAGAACTTTCCCTCTGGCCCAGTTCTAAATTTTGTTTGTGAAATACTTGTGCTACTACAGCATCTTTTGTTTAATTACATTAAATAACACTTAGGGGCTAGATGTGTCTCATCCTCCACAGTTATGTAGAGACAGACAGGGGAGTTGCATTGAACCCTACTCTCTTATGTAGCTGCACTGGACTTTCTCTCTTCTATTCCCTTAAGAGCTGAGAGGTAGGAGGACCAGGCAGAACTTTGGATGGGAGGCTGTCTTGACAGCCATCATCAATATTATTAAGATGTTACTATGCCAGTAGAAGACAGGGGCTGTCATAACTTATCTAATAGTATGAGCGTGTATCAGGAGAAAGAGGGAAAGAATGTGCCAACTGGTACAATGCAGTGATTCTAGCATAGCACAGGTTCTTTCTGTACTTAATATGGGAAATAACTGTTGTGTCTTAGTCCCTGCAGAACAGCTCCTGTTGGTAAATGCTGACTCTTTCATGGGGACCACTGCAAATATGGTCTGATGCAGATTATCTGCCACTTCTGCTAAAACTAATGGGAGCTGATGGTGCTCATCTCATCTCTGGCTGAAGCCCTTGAGTGTCAGCATGCTTCCATTGAAATAAATGGTCAAAGCCTGTTGACTGTAGTGAGAGAATGTTCTGGGGATCTGCTTACTTGGGAACAAAGCTATAAGGTCAATGCAAAGGGACATGTATTAATCATTGCTACTTAATGGCATTGCCATATACTGTAGCTACTGTAAAATAATATGCATGGTTTCACAGTAGCAAGGCAGATTATTTTATTATACTAGTCTACATATGGCAAAAAATGCCTGTGGCAATGAGTTAATTCAAGACTGTGCCATTTAACCCTAGAAAGCAGCTCATTTGGATTGGGAGAGGGGCAGGGACTTGATCACATGACTTCAATTATAGAGAGTAGAAGCTCCTTCACTAATACTTAGTAAACTTTGAAAATGTATCTCTCAGTCTTCCAAGGGATAGTTTCCAGTTTTCAGTCACACACCAAATGATTAGTTTCATAACATGGCTGTTTATCAGGTTTGAAATGATGAGATTTGGACAAACAGCTTTCTGCAGATCTAATCCAAAACTATACTGTAGCAAAGAATGAAAAGCCTGATTCTTCTGTCGCCCCCCATTAGCTGTTCTACTCTTGCTCTGTTGTCTTCATGGGCAAAGACAGGAGAAGCTTGGGGAATTTGACTGCATTCAAATCAATCTGTATGTTTTAAAACAAATCTTGCGACTTGTGGCAAAACTGTGTTTTTGATTTGGAACTCCTATAATAAATCAGCTTAAGGAAATGGATACAGAAGGAAATAATGGATAAGAAGACGACCTTGTTTAAACTTGAAAGAAAAAAATAAAGCAGCAAAGGCAACTGAAGTCTAGAAATCAGTATTCACATTAGTAAAGGGTCATCTTCCATTTTCTGTCAGGAAGTCAATAATAAAGAACAGTCTTCAACAAACTCACGCCTCTTCATGGTCTTTGCAAAAGGTAGTGAACTTTATTAAACTCATGCAAAAATTGTTCATATATCTCTCCTCTCCCACCCCCCAACTGCTGCTGTAGTGAGAGCATGGTGACTGTTTGAAAATCAACAATCTCTGCAAGACCTGCCCTTACAAATCCAACCTTTATTTTTCCCTTGCCTTCAAAGTAATTTAAAATGTGTAAATGCAGGTTTGGTTAATCTTTTTTTCCAATCTTATATAGATTACATATGCAGTTATTGTTCTGTTTTCTACAGAAGAGAAACATAGCCAAAAGGGAAGGCAAAATCAAAGTGTGTTTAATATGACTTTGTCAAAGTGAAATCCCCTAAATATCTCAGGCAGAGATTTTCAGTAAGTGGTGAATAGGATATAGTACAAATTGTGTTAGCATCTAACGCTTCATTGATCAAGGAGAGCAGCACCACTACAAATAAATAACTTCTTCCTGCCAGTTATACATCAGAGCACATGTCTGTTTAAAAAAGTTAAAAGGAAATAATGCAAAATATCCCAGCCACTATCTTTCCTGAAACCAAAAAGTCATATTCAGGAAGTATAGAATCCCATAGAGCATCATCTGTGTCATTTGACTTAACATCAATCACATCATTATTCTTTTCCTTCCAATAGTCATTTAAAAATCTCACAGCAGCCTGAGACCCTCTCCATGTGCATATCTACATTATTAAGTAATATGAAATTTGACTGTGATACCAAAACTGTAATGCCAATGAAAATTTTGGGGTGAAAATCACCACTATGCAAAGGTCCAGCCTAAGGCCTCTGGACTATTTAAGAACTACTTAAGTGCACAGATCTTAGCCTGGTCCACTATCAGGGTGGAATTTCATCATTACTGAAGGTTCAAAAACCCAGAGAACATTGAAGTAATCTGACCTGATCCTGTAATTACACTTACTTCACTGCATTTATCCCTCCTCCCTATATATATATATATATATATATATATTTCTATTTTCAAGTGCCTGATGAAGTAGAATCACTCCCACGAAAGTTCATGCAAAAATAAATGTTAGTCTTTTAAAGTACTACAGGACTCCTTGTGTTTTTCTGAACTAGACCAACATGGCTGCCCCTTTGGAATGAATCACAGTAGGTATTTCTTCTCTTTTCAAACCTTTATTATTCTTTCAAATTCACAAAGAGACAGAGGTGTTGCAACACAAACCATCATGGTGCCTTGACAATCATAAGAACACCCCTGTGAACCACAAAGCCTGAGTTAGTGAGGATGACTCTGTAGTGTGAAGGTTATAGTATTTGAAGTCAATGGGATATCAGCACATGCTTAGGTGTTTTGCTGAATCAGTGTAATTGCTGTTAATGGGATGGAAATGGTTTTACCTTTGTCACTGGATCTAATTCAACTTGGTTGGTGGTTACCAGATGTTATCGTCAGTGGAACGCTGCCTGCCTCATGCCTTGTGTGAGGTGAGAGGTGCTCTTAGTGAAGTTCCTCGTCGGCAAGGTTCAACTTCCCAGCAGTCCCCACCATAATTGGCATTTATAGGCAAACTGGTGAGCAGATTTCAGAGATGCTGAAGAGTGAATGAACTCACCCTCTTAGGCTTTCCAAGTTGGAGGAAGCTGTAATAGTGACACCACAGAAGCAGATGGCCCAGTACTATAGCTGCTCCAATTATTTTCTAACCAGGGATGACTCCTTCACAAAGGTCCTCGGGAGAGACCCCTACTGCCTGAGGGACTTGAGAAAGAAAGTGAGCTGCCATGGGCTCAGCTGACAAAAATATGGCAATGACACTTGTAGCTTGGTCTTGGCTGAAGTAACCACTGCCTTCACTAACATGTCCAAATACCCAAGGAAGTCCAATAGTCTGATGCTCTGGAGGGGGAAGGAGCTCTATTGCCATCTCAGCTGCTCCCACATGTTGGTGAACAAGGGGAGGCATGGCTATAACAAAAGATTCAATTTCGATCTGTAAACTCCTTCAACAACTGGGCTGTCTGGGATGAAGCATGTGAGCTGTGGCCAATGCCCTCCCTGTCAAAGGGATCTAGGTGAGCAACAGTTTTCCGGAGATCAGGTGAATCCAGAGTCCTTTCTTCTCTAGAAATGTGGTAAAACCATTGTCTAGGAAAATGGCTTTCCTCAGTAAGTGATGCGTACAATATGTACACCCTTCTGTTTCAAGCTTTGCCCAGTCCTCCACCAAAAAACACAGTCCCCAAAACCAAACAATATCAAATCCTGCTCCAAACAGAGTTTTGCTGCCATGGGATATCCACCCCCCCCCTTTAATGTCCATTGGGCACTTTGCTATTGATTTTATGTGGAAGGAGTTTCGATACCATGGTGATGGGAAGAAGTGTAAAATCTTAAAATAATGGCACAATTTGCATTTCTGTAGTCTGTGTCCATTTGTGATCCACAGCTCCATAGGACGGTGAAGCCAGGACTTTACATAAACAAAAGACATCACCTCAATTAGTTTTTAAGAACTAAGCTTGGGAGTATCTCAGTAATAGCTTCTGTCTTGGATTGCTTCAGATTTGACCATGGAGTTAGTGATTTAGTCTCTCCATCTCAGTTTGTTCTGCAGCGATAGCTATCTGTCTAATTTTGTTTTCAAATTATGTTATTTTAGACTAAATCTTACCCAGGATGGTGCCTGTTTCACACCACAGCTTCACAATGCAATTCCCAATATGGTTGTAAGTCTTTGTTCAAAAAATGTGATCATAAACAAACAGTGCTTTGAAAAGAAGGAATGAGTCTCTAGTTAGTGTGTCTACAGTTTGAAGAACAAGTACCAATTTTGTAGGGCAATTAAATCTAGATAAAGGCTGATTTAGATTCATGTTCCTTGTATTAATTTAGGGTGAGACATAGCATGCAC
>ML682083.1:4827201-5096075 GCA_007922195.1 Podocnemis expansa
CAAAGCTAATAATCATAATACGCAAATCTCTTTAAAGCAGGTATAGATAGAACAAGTCAGCAGGAATATAGTGGCGTTCCCAGTTGCACACATGAACCAATCAATGTATTTTTGAAGAGGTAATGTAGCTAATCTGTGAAAAAAGCTAATGTGGGTGCATCAAGCTATAACCGGAGTCATGGTGAGAGAGAGAGAGAGCACAATCCAGATTTATCTGCCCAAAATACAAAATGAATTACAAATTGTAGTTCAGAGCGACAGTATTATGTCCATTTTTTTCATCTGCTTTTCTTAGGTCTTTAGGCAGAAAAGATTTTGTACTAAAGTTTAGGAGTTGTTCTTTGAATGAATAAACATATACTTGCGTTAGAGACCTATTCTTTTCCTGTTTTATGAGGGTTTAAATATGCAGTCAAGAAGCAGATCAGTATCTGTGATCTAAAGATAAAATGCCACCTGCTACAAATAATCACAAGCTAAATATGAGTCAGCAGTGTAATGTTGCAAAAAAGGAAAAACCATTTTGAGGTATATTAACAGGAGTATTGTGAGTAAGACACAAGAAGTAATTCTTCCACTCTACTCTGCACTGATTAGGGCTCAACTTGAGTTCTGTGGCCAGTTTTGGGCACCTCATTTCAAAAGGATATGGAAAAAAGTGGAGAAAGTCTAGAGAAGGGCAACACACATGATTAAAGGTCTGGAACATTTGACTGATAGACTCTAAGGTCAGAAGGGACCAATATGATCATCTAGTCTGACCTCCCGCATAGTGCAGGCCATAAAACCTCGCCGACCCACTCCTACATTGAACCCCAAACCCATAACTGAGTTATTAAAGTCCTCAAATCATGATTTAAAGATTTTAATACAGAGAATCAACCAGCCAGTGAGCCATGCCCAATGCTACAGAGGAAGGCAAAAAAAACCCTAGTGCCCAAACCAATCTGTCCTGGGGAAGATTCCTTCCCGACCGCAAATATGGAGATCAGTTAAACCCTGAGTATGAGGGCAAGTCCACAACTGCCAGTCCTATAAGGGAAGATTGAAAAGGCTGGGTTGTGGGGTTTTAAGACTGAGGGGGGACATGTTAACAGTTTTCAAATACCTAAAAGGTGGTTATGAGGAAGAAGGAGAAAAAAATCTTCTCTTTAATCACAGATGATATGACAGGAAGCAATGGGCTTAAATTTCAGCAAAGGAGGTTCAGCTTAGACACTAGCTATGTCCGCACATCTCTTTTATTTCGAAATAACATTGGTTATTTCAAAATAAAAAAGATTAGGTCCACACGTTTTCTTATTTCGAAATGACAGACTGGCATTTCGAAATAATAACCGGCATTTTGAAACAGCTTAAACCCGATTCATTTCGAAACGGCTGTTATTTCGAAATGGTTATTTCAAAATAACGCCATTTGGACGTGTTGTTTCGAAACAACTGTTTCGAAACATGTCCAAAAAGTATTATTTTAAAATAACCATTTTGAAATAACAGCCATTTTGATAGCAGGCTTTCCCTTAATTCAAATTAACTTATTTCAAAATAAGGACTTTATTTTGAAATAACTCATTTTGAAATAACTTATTTTGAAATAATGATGTATTTGTGGACATAGCCTAGGAAAAAATTCCTAACTGTTAGGAATTTCCAGAGAGGTAGGTAGCTGTGTTAGTCTATGTACAACAAAAACAATAGGACTCCTGTGGCACTTTATAGGCCAAGCAGTCTATAAGGTGCCACAGGACTCTCATTGTTCTAACTGTGAGGGCGATTAAACATTGGAATAAGTTCCCTCAGCAGGCTGTGGAATTTCCTACATTAGAGGTTCTAAAAGCAGGTCAGACAAACACCTGTCAGGGATGGTTTAATGGGAATAGTTGGCCCTGCCATGAGTGCAGGGAACTGGACTTGATGACCTCTCATGGTCCCTTTCAGTTTCTATGATTCTAATGAATAGTTAACTGCACTGCTTATGAAAATCCAATAGCCTGTCACTTTTTGCATGAATGTTTTTTTTGTTTGGAATGGTTTGATTGGACTGGTATCTGTATGCAGGAATTGATAGATGGAAATAAGGGCTGTATTATTGGCCTATGTAGTTCACAAATAAAAACGTAAGAATGGCCATATTGGGTCAGACCAGTGGTCCACCTAACACAGTATCCTGTCTTCTGATGGTGGCCAAAGCCAGGTGCTTCAGAGGGAATAAATAGAACAGGTAATCATCAGGTGATTCATCCTGTCACTCATTCCTAGTTTCTAGCAAATAGCAATCCTTGCCTATCCTGATTAATAGCCATAGATGGCCCTCCCTCCATGAACAAGTTAAAAATTGCCCAGACAAATTTGATGTATTCAAGACAACCCAGGTAATTATAGACCAGTTTCTTTAACCTCTGTACAAAAATAAATAAATAAATAAAATATTTAAGGAATCCATTAGCAAGAATCTAGAAGAGAATAAGTTGCTAAGTGATAGTCAGCATGGATTTGTCAAGAACAAATTATGTCAAACCAACCTGATAGCTTTCTGTGATGAGGTAATAAGCCTTGTGGATATAGGGGAAGTGGTAGATGTAATATATCTAGATTTTAGTAAGGCTTTTTATATGGTTTTGCATCACTCTCACATTAACAAACTAGAGAAGTACAGCCTAGATGGGGGTACTATAAGATGGGTGAAAAATTGGTTGGATAATCACTCCCAGAGAGTAGCTATCAATTGTTCAGAGTCATGCTGGAAAAGCATAATGAGCAGGGTACCACAGGGATCAGTTCTGATCTAGTTCTTTTCAATATTTTCATCAACGATTTAGATGATGGCATAATGAGTACATTTATAAACTTTGCAGATGATACCAATCTGGGAGGGGCCTCTAATGCTTTGGAGGATAGGATCATAATTCAAAATGATTTGGACAAATTGGTGAAATGGTCTGAGGTAAGTAGAATGAAATTCAATAAAGACAAATGTGAAGTGCTCCATTTAGGAAAGAACAATCCATTGCAAATGTACAAAATGGGCAGTGACTGCCTAGGAAGGAGTACTGTGGAAAAGGATGTGAGTGTCAAAGTGGGCCACAAGCTAAATATGAGTCAACAGTGTAATACTGATGTCAAAAAAAGTGAACACCATCCTGGAATGTATTAACAGAACTATTGTAAGTAAGATGTGAGAAGTAATTCTTCTGCTCTACGTCACCCTGATTAGGCCTCAACTAGAGTATTGTGTCCAGTTCTGGCTGCCTCGTTTCAGGAAAGATGTGGAGAAATTCGAGAAATTCCAGAGAAGAGCATCATGAATGATTAGAGGTCTGGAACACTTAATTTATAAAGGAAGACTGAAAGAGCTGGGTTTGTTTCATCTGGAAAAGAGAAGACTGAGAGGGGAAATGATAACAATTTTTAAGTACCTAAGAAGTCGTCACAAGGAGGAGGGAGAAAAATTGTTCTCCTTACTTCTGATGATAGGACAAGAAGCAATGGGCTTAAATTACACCAAAGGAGATCTAGGTTAGACATTTGTAATAAATTCTTAACTGTCAGGGTCATTAACCACTGGAATAAACTGCCTGAGTGGGTTGTGGAATCTCCATCATTGGAAGCGAAGGGCAGTTTAGAGAAGAACCTGTCAGGGATGGTTTAAGAGGGTACTTAGTCCTACTGTGAGTGCAGGGGACTGGACTCAGTCACCTCTTATGGTTCCTTCCAAATTCTGTGATTCTGCTTATCTAGTTCTTTTTCGAATGCCATTATAATCTTGGTTTCACAGCATCCTCTGGAAAGGAATTCCATAGGCTGGCTGTTGTGTGAAGAAATACTTTTTTGTTCAATTTAAACCTGCTGCCTGTTGTTTTCATTTGGTGACCCTTTGTTCACATGTTATGAAAAGGAGTAAATAACACTTATTTGCGGTTAAGAACTCACCAGCTTTATTGTAGAACTTGATTTGAGCATGAGGTCAACATCTGTGAAAGAGAAGAATAAGTGAAAACTTACTTTAAGTTGTGTGAACCTCTGTACTTCCTTATTCTGTAAGAAGTGAGGGAGTTCAAAGGGCTAAAATTCCTTGAACGAAAACAGAGATGAGATCTTCTGATACTCACTTGCATGTCTGGAATTGTGTTTGCCCTTACACAGCATTTCATTCTCTCTCCTTTGAAGATTGCACACCTGTTACTGGTGATGATAGACTAATTAGGTTACAGATACAGATTTACAATCAGTTTCATAGATCACTCAAATTTAAGTTCCCTGGTTTTAAGATATTGTTACAAAATGGGACTGTCCAGTCTTCCTCTACTCTGAAAAATTTAGGCTTTTTTGATATTCCATCCCAATTGACACAAGCTTTTTTTCTTTTTCTTCCAAAAACTTGAAATTTTTCATGTCAGCATCCTTGAATAGGGAAAATCCTGGGATTGTTGTTGTTGTTTCCTGCTTCTCTTTAAGGTTCACTGTAATGCTTTTGTCTCTTCAGCTGTGGTCCATTGGGATAGTCAGTCATCAGGTTTTTGAGTCTACAGTTTTTGCTCATGAGGGTCATTATTTCATCCTTTTGGATCATCAGGATATGGAAGCAATATCACTAGGTTCTGTCTGCGTCAGGTCAGTGCATGCACCTGCCATGTAGCAAAAGTGGGGTCTGTCCTCAGAGGGCCATGTTTTTTTAAAAAACTTTATTGCATGTGATTGCTTCCTGCTTATGTGACTAATGAATCAGGCTTGCACAAAGAAGCATTTGAGACTAAATTCCCCACAATAATAGTAAAATGCAAGAACTTACAGCTTAGTGAAGGATGGATGCTCCGGACACATCCACGCACAGTGTGCGACCTCTCACACCCCAGCAGTTCTTAGCCCAGAAGGCACTCTGACTGCGGTTAATGAAGTCACATCCATGGTTCTGTGCTGTAAGGTCACCTCCTCCCCTGCCTCCACTGGGCTAGCACTTCAGTATCCCCATGCCTCATCATCAGATTCTTGAAACAAGCCATTAATAAGTGTGGTCACAGGTCTCAGATGGACGCATGAAGCTCCATGGGGATCGTGCTGCAGTTATTTGGCTGCAGATGTGTTTATGCCTCACCTTCTTGCTTGTGTGGATAATGTCCTGACTTTTAAACTGAACAAAAAGTGCTTTGAAAAGTAACTGTCAAGGGGCAGCTAACCAGCTGGGGAAAGGGGGGTTGCTAATCTCTTAATATCATTAAGAAATAAAGAATGTTTACAAACTGGCTTAGTTGCATTCTCTCCATGGTCCTCTCTTTATTCTAGCCACTTTGGTTTTATTTTTTAACCTTGCAGTTACACACAATGCTAGAAGAGCACAGCACACTTATCCACAGCTTGTGTCTGTCAGCTCTGCAACCAGCAGGCCACTGACTACAAGCAATACACACTGAGAGCTAGTAAATATTTCTGGCTCACTTGTACCTGGAAGGTGCAAGTTCACAGCCATCAGCAGTGTAGATACAGTGTTTGGGAACACTGCACTTGTAGGAAAGCAAGGACTAGTGCCTGGCTGCTGTGACTCTGGCAGAACACCGTGTGCAATGGTGCAGACACTAGGATTATGTCGGCCTTACACACAGCAGAGCCTACAGGCTGCAGGGGGACCATGGTCCTGACCAGAGGGGATGGAAAGGATCCTTGTTGCCCCTTCTCGTGCTGCTACCCAAGGCCAGGCACACGCAAACTCTGCTCATTTTTATATAGGCTCAGAATGATGCATCATAGTTAGCACGAATGGTTTTTTTTAACTGTGTTTCTGTGTGCTGTGTTTAATGGCCCTTACTGTCTCCCTACACCCCAGCTTATGCTAGTACCTGGGGCTGTAGCATAAAACATGTCTGAAAAGTTGCTATTTGTGACCCAATAGAGAAATATTTATAATATATACAATATTTCTGTGCCTGACTTTGTGTCAGTGGATATCTCTTTGCTTCAGTGTTTAGGGTACGTAAAAGAAGCAAGTGACATATCCTGGATAAACCTTATGGAATTAAGTTGAATACTTTTGGTGTCCATTGTATTAAAAAGGCAATTGGTTGTGATGTTGTGGGATTTTATGTAACTTGTTTAGGAGACATGACTCATGTAAAACTTAGAAAGTGGCAGGAACTTCAAATGACCCTTTGAGCCAATGGGAACTTTTAAAATGAAGTGGGTTTCTTGGGACCTCTCCAGGCAAAGGGAATATGCTAGTGTAGTCGTTCTCAACCACTGTGACGGGCCATGGTACTATGTTGCCACACAACAGTAAATGTGTCATGGAGAGCCAGGGAGATGGCTCCATTTGGGCTGGGGTGGTGGATGGGCTGGTGTATCCTGTAAGGTTATGCTATGCCTCCAAGTGTGTTGCATCAATGTTTCCTCTATTTATTCATAGGTTGTGTGCAAAAAATTTCTTTGTATGAACAAAAAAAAAATTGTGAGCACCAATTTTAGCACCATTGATTTTTTGTGCACACTTTATTTTGTTGTGTGCGCGGGTTTCATGACCTATGTGCGCACACACATGCAGACAGCTTAGAGGGAACATTGGATCCACAAAAGATGGAGAACCACTGTGCTAGTGTAACTCCTCCGGGTTCAAAAGAATTTAGCCATTTGAAGCCTCAGCACCGGGAGGGGATGCACCGACTGGCCAGTTACCTATCAGCAGACTCCAAAGTGGATGAAGGATTCAGTCAGATTTCCAGGGGGTCTTGTTCTGGGCAAAAAAGGTGTTATCAACTTGACCACTTGCAAGAGTGCATTTTGGAGCAATCATTTTTTAGTGTAGGTTAATATTCTATAACTGGGAGTGCTGGTTCTGTTTTGTTCTCAGTGTTAACAATCTAAGCCAGTGGTTTTCAAACTTTTTTCCTTAGGATCCAGCTGGAAAAAATCATTTATGCCCACGACCGAGCAATTATGTCTTTGAACAATGCGTTCCAGTCTTTTGGTGGTGGCAGCAGGGGGCTCCATGACCCACTGGCTGAGGGTCCATGACCCAGTACTGGGTCCTGACCTTAAGTTTGAAAACCACTGCTCTAACCCACTTGTGGTTTCGAAAGTCCCTTTAGAACTTCATCCTGAAGGAGAGAAAGTGCTGTTTCTTTCAGTGGGAGGAAGGTGGGGAGAGCAAGAGTGGTGTGTGTGTGGGGGGGAGGCTCCACACAAGGGGGCCTATAGTGAGATGATTCTCATGTTGTGAAGCAGCTGAGAACCAGCCTGAAGCCCTGGTGCAATTGAGTGGCTGACCAGGGGATGTTCTAGGACAGGAACCATTACCTCAAAATTTAGGCTTTGAGGTCCACTTAGAATAGCTTGCTTATAGCCTCCTTAATCTCGTATTCCTGGGGTCTGGAAACATTTGGAAGCCACAGATACAACCTTCTGATGTAAAGTGAGTGACATGGACATTACTCTTTCTAAAACTAAATATCTTGTATTGATGTAACTAATCATGTCTACTTCTATATGAACTAAATCACAAATCCATCCTTGCAAGTTAAAGCACCTTGAAACTGCAGTAGAATCATGTCAGTTGTTTGTTCATTGACGTGCTCTATTCCAGGTGAGCACACTGCAGTTTGTTGCTTCCAGCAATTCTTAAGTTAGACTTTAAGTTCCACTGAAGAAAATTACAATTAGCGGTTCCGATGCATGCACATGTGCGCTGATGCTAAACTACACTGTGCTTCAAAATAACAAACTTTCTTCCTTTGGTGACTGACTGACTGTCATGTGAGGAGTTGATGTTTGCAGCTGCTGCAAAGGTTGATGAGGCTGAAACCACGTCTTTCAGCAGCACCTCACTAAACTGTTGTTTTTTCTTCAGCAGGTCTTCTGCCTTCTTTCTCTCCTCTTCTATCAGCTCTCTCATCTCTTGCTTAAATAATGCTCTGTTGAAACTAGCCCTTTATTGACACCTGTGGTAACCATCTATCTTCCATTCTGTCCTGGAGTAACCTGTATGTGACCTTGAGTAACCTTTGGCTTCTGCTATGTGGCATTTAGTGTTTTTACACTGTGCATTCTCATTGCCGAGCATTATCTCATTCTTGCATCTGGTCATTTGCATCATTTTGCCTCGGAACCATGATGACCCCATCTGAGCTTACTGCTCATGCTCTAGGCCATTCAGTTTATAGCCATGCCTCATATCCTTTTACATTAACAGGGCATGCTCCAAATCTGACCAACTAATTTTTTTGGGGCGGGCGGGGGTACCAGGCATGCTCTTGATTTGAGGGTTCCATATGGGTTGAATGACTCCTGCTTAGTTAAAACAGAGATCTAGCACACAAGTGGAGGTAAGAGAATTTCTTCAGTAACACAGCCAAGAGGAAATCAGCAGAAAAGGACAAAACACAACCAGAACCATTATCATAATTTTCCAGAACTCTCTGGGGCCATGAGTACTGGGTCTTGTCTCTCACCTTTTTGGAGTGCAAGATCACTAGCTAGTGATGTGAGGAATTTGTTTCCATGAGTCTTCAGGGAATGGCAGAAGAGGGCACCACAGAATTATAGTATCAAACAAGATGAGGGTTGGAAGGAAACTCAGGAGGCCAAGTATTCCAACCCCCTGCTCAAAGTAGGACCAACTCCAACTAAATCATCCCAGCCAGGCCTGTCGCGGGCTAAGCCCTCCCTGATGCATCCTTTTGAGGAAAGCACAAGAGGCATGCACAAGGAGGGTACCTCCACAACTTTATTACTCCTGTAGCCTGGGCAGCAAGGTCCTATGGCCACAGAATCCAGAAAAAAGTCAATACATGCACATAGGGTCTGAGCAGCAAGGCTTAGTAGCTACAGAATCCACAACAGGGTCAGTGCACACCCTTTGGGTCCAGGCAGCATGGCCTAATGTCTATCGAATTGACAATAGAGTCAATACATGCCCATGGGTCAGGGCAGCACAGCCTCCTGGCTATAGAGTCCACTACAGAGCTCCTGGTGAGATGTGGCCGCTTGTAGAGAGCACAGTGCCTGGGTAGGGGGACTCAAGTCCTCCTGATCCACTGAGCCCCAGCCCAGGGCCCTCTCAGTGTCAGGGTTACAGCACCAAGTCAGTGGGGACCAGACCAAAACACGCTGAGTTGTATCCTGTTCCACCTCCAGTTCTCCCTTCCATGCTCCCTGGGCTACTTCCTACCTGGCTAGCTGTGGCGGTCATCTCACTTGTCTCCAGTGGCTGTGAGATCCTGGACGTCCATCTCCGGGTGGTTCCCTGGCCCTATCTGCTCCTCAGGAAGGTTTCCAGGGTCTCTCCTACTTGCAGGCTGGGGCTGAGGCAGTTCCTGCTCAGGAGCATCCAGTGGCTATTCTTTCTCCTTGCAGGTCAGCCTGGAATGAGCTATGCTGCTCCCTTTTGTACCCGGGCAGCAATCTGAGCATGCCCAGCAGGACCAAAGGGGTGGGGCTTCCACCTCCCTTAGGATAGACAGAGCTTCTCTAGTGTGGGGTGTGTCCACCCTGTCACAAGGCTTTAAAAACCTCTAAGGATGAAGATTCCACCACCTCCCTAGGTAACCCATTCCAGTGCTTCACCACCCTCCTAGAGGAAAAGATTTTCCTAATATCCAACTTAAACCTCCCCCACTGCAACTTCAGACCATTGCTCCTTGTTCTGTCATCTACTGCCACAGACAACAGCCAGGCTCCATCCTCCCTGGAACCAGCTTTCAAGTAGCTGAGGGCTGCTATCAGATCCCTTCTCATTCTTCTGTTCTGCAGATAAACCTAGTTGCCCGAGCCTCTCCTCATAAGTCATGTGCTGTAGCTCCCAATCATTTTTCTGCCCTTTTCTGTGCTCTCTCAATTTTGTCCACATAGTTTCTGTAATGGGGGCCCCAAAAATGGACAGAGTCCTCCAAATGTGGCCTTAAACATGCCAAATGGCGGGGAATAATAATTTTACTCTATCTGTTGATGGGATAGATTGCACACTCAGTAAGTTTACAGATGACACCACGGTGGGGGTAATGGTAGATATGTTGGAGGTATGAATAGGATTCGGGGATACATATACAAATTGGAGCATTGGGCTGAAAGAGATAGCATGAGGCACAACAAATGCAAATTCCTGCACTTAGGACAGAAGGCTGTGTTCACACACGGGGTTATTTCACTACGGTTGTTTCGAAACAACTTGTATCGAAATAACACCTTATTTCAAAATAATTTAAATTCGAATTAACAGTTTGTGAATTCGAATTTAGGAAAAAAGCTCAAAGTGAAATAGCAGGTTCAGGCAACAGTTATTTCGAAACAAGTCACCGTTGTTTCGAAACAACATGTTCGCACAGCGTTGTTTCTAAACAATTGTTTTGAAACAACATTGTTTCGTCCCCACATGGGGTTTAACTTGTTTCGAAACAATGCCGTTGTTTCAAAACAACGGGACCCGTTGTTTCGAAACAACCGTGCGTCGTGTGAACAGCCTAAATCTTATTTCGAAACAACCTCTGTTGTTTCGAAATAAGAGGGCTGTGTGATCACAGCTGAAAAGTCCCATGTACTGCTACAGGTTGGGAACCAACTGGCTATGTAGCAACTTTGTAGAGAAGGACCTGGGGGTTTTGGCGGAGAGGGAGCTGGATGTGAGGCAGCCATATGCCTTTGTTGCCAAAAAGGCCAATGGCATATTGGGCTACATCAGTAGGACTGTTCCCAGCAGATCAAGGGATGTGATTATTCCCCTCTATTCAGTAGTGGTGAGGCCACATATGGAATATTGTGTCCAGTTTTGGGTCCCCCACTACAGAAAGGATGTGGACAAATTAGAAACACTCTAGTAGAGGGCCACAAAAATGATTGGGCACTGAGACACATGACTTATGGGGAGAGACTGAAGGAACTAGGCTTATTTAATTGGAAGAAGAGAAGATGGGTGGGGGGATTTGATAGCAACCTTAAACTACTTGAGGGGTACTCCAGAGAGTATGGAGCTATGCTATTCTCCATGGTAACAGAGGACAAAACAAGGAGCAATGGTTTCAAGTTACAGCTGGGGAGGTCTAGGTTGGATATTAGGAAATACTTTCTCCCTGGAAGGGTTACCTAGGGAGGCAGTGGAATCTCTGTCTTTGGAAACTTTTAAGATGCTGTTGGATAAAACCCTGGCTGAGATGATTTAGAATGGTCTTGCTTTTAGCAGGGGGTTGGACTAGGCAACCTCATGAGGGTCCTTCCAGCCCTAATAGTCTATGATTCTATGTTGGCAGTGGTCCTACTAATGCAGCTCAATGTGCCATTAGCCTTTTTAACAAGGATACACTTTTGATCCATATCCAGGTTCTTGTCCTCTGTAACCGCCCTGGTCATTTTCTGCCTAACCACTGCCTAGTCAGTCCCCAGTCTTTTAGAGTGCATGGGTTTCCTCTGGCCTAAGTGCAGGACTCTGCAGCTATCCTTGTTGAACCTCATCACATTTCTTTTGGCTCAATCCTCTATTTTGTCTAGGTCACTCTGACTAGGTCTACACCTAAAAGCTTAAAATTCAGACTTGGTTAGTCCAAACTAAGTAGTCTGAAGTTAGTTCAAACTAAGCTTGGCTGTTTGTTTTTTTTTGTTTGGTTGGTTGGTTGGTTGGTTGGTTGGTTGGTTGGTTTTTGTTTTTTTTTTAGTTCCAGCTAACTTTTAGTTCAAACTAGCCACACTTTTTTTTTAATTTGAACTAATTTTTTATTTTGAACTAAAAAAAGTGCTTGGTTTGGATTAACCACTAGTTTGAACTTATTTAGTTTGAACTAGCATGATTACAACATGCTAGTTTGAACTAAATTTCAAAATAAGTTCAAACTAAGCAATTAGTTCAGACTAACTCGCTGAACTAACCAATTCAAACTAAGCTTTGCTTAGTTCGAACTAAAATTTTTTTAATTTGAACTAGGCAAAGCCTTGTGTAGACAAGGCTCAAATTAATTTGAATTAAGGCTAGTGTAGACATACCCTCTGTATCCTGTCCCTGCCTGCCAGCATATCTTCCACTCCTCCCAGCTTATTGTTACCTGCAAACTCATTGAGGGTGAATCTACCCCATCCCCCAGCTCATTAATGAAGGTGTTGAACAAAATCACCCCCAGCAGTGACCCTTGGAGCACTCTGCTTTGTACTGGCTGCCAAACAGACATTGAGTCATTGAACAGTAGAGCCCTGCATGGATACAAAAATGTGGATTCGTATCCACATCCACAAGAAATGGTCCACGGATATCTGTGTTGTATCCGCAGATGCGGATATAATGCAGATATCTGCTGATATCCGCATATTTGCAGGGCTCTAGATCTGTGAAGATAAAAATATGTGGACCTGTATCCAATCTGAAGCAGCAAGAAATGGTCTTCAGATATCTGTGTTGTATCTGTGGATGTGGATATCCGCAGATATCCACGTATTTGCAGGGCTCTATTGATCAGTACCCATCGAGCCTGATGATTCAGCTATCTTTGTCTCCATGTTATAGTCTGTTTTTCCAACCTGTAAGGACATTGGGAAACATTCACTGGGTTTAAAGATGACTGTCAGCATCTACGACTCTCTAGACTCAATTCTAGACTTGAAATTAGACTTGATGTGGGTTTAGATGCAGTAGGTAGCATCAGTGCTTTTATATTGTGGTACCACTGGACCTTGAGTCCTCATGTTTGATGTGATCCTGTTTTACTCCCTCATCTTCTCCATTCATTCCTCTGTAAACGAATATTCTGTTTCCCTATAGTTTTTGTATTGTTCCAGGATGGGTGTGTGGGAATGGGTTGTGGGAACTAGAATGGGAACCTTTAGGCTGGAAGAGCCTAAACTCTGTTATGTTCCTCTGTGCACCTTTTCTTGGCTGTAGTCAACTGTATAATAGACTCCACCATGACCACAGCAGTACTAGGGTACACAAAAAAAGGGCTTCCAGAATGTTCAAATCATTAATTTAAAAAACTTCACATTTCTCTGTTATCCTTCCTCCTAGGAAGCCTTGCAAACTAGATGTTTAATTCTCCCAGGACGTATATCCAGTAAGCACTGCGCTCCTAGCAAACCTGCCACAGTTCTTTGTTCTATGTTTCTCAAGCCTTTTGTTGTCCTGGCATTGTCTTTTTAACAACTCTCAAAGGTTTGCTGAGAAGTGACTTCTCCTGAGCTGTTTTAGTTCCCTCCTTATGCGTTTTTTTCCCCCTTGCAGCTCCTTGCTAAACTAAAACAACATTGTCATGCTATAAGGAGCTCATTAACCAGGTCAACATACAGTATTCATAAACTGTTACAGAGTGGCTCTACTCCCATCTGAAAGATATTTTAAATATTGGGAAAAAATTCATAAATAATAGATTTGTCACTTGAACAGCAGAAGTTCCATAAAAGCATTAATATACAACAAGGGTATAATGTAATCATTGCATATTTATCACTGTAGAATTATATCAAGTCATTCTTGAGGTCAAAGAAATGACTGTGAACCCTACAGTAAAGTTTATCCTGTGTACTTTATCATAGTTACAAACCCTGCAATCTTGGCAAAGCAGGCATTACATACAAAACCATCCTGAAAGGAGCCAGGACTAATTTTTAATTAAATATTGTCTGCTCTGTGGATCTATCTGAGTGATGCCATACTATAGCCCTAGAAAGGAATTAAATCAGCAAGAGGAGAAGTGACTGGTTTAGAATAAAGAGAGATGCTGGGAAAATCTTCTATTTTAGGGAAACATACATAGTGTGACTTTGATGTGTGAATAGAAGGAACTGAAAGGACAATGGCTTGTCATTTAAAATTAAGTTTCATTCAGTGGGTGAATGCATTTTTTCCATGGAGGGTTCTAATTATCAGTGTTATACATTTTATATTTCTATCAAGGACAAGTATAGATTGGATTTGCCAGACTATATTAACAGTCATTTACCATATTATAAAAGTTTTGGACTCCAGTTATTTATGCCAGTGGCTATAAAGGAATTTTAGATCATAGAAAAGGAACAAATTGGTAACTAATTGTAATGAAGTACCAAAAATGACAATGCTTGAAGGTCCTTCATCCCATCATGTTGGAAATGGAAATATTCTAATCTTCCGCCAGACACTAGAGGGGAATTATGATGTTCAAGAATAGCACAGCTACTCTGAAAATAGTCTGTTTTTACAGGAGAGCAATGAAAAATGCCACATATACAGTAAGGTTCCACTAAGTTACAATATTTAAAAATATACTCAACATTTTAGCAAAGATAGAGGCTATTGAGCTATTTCCTGGGTATCTTCATTGTTGTCAGTTTAGAACTTTTATCTGCATCATTTGCTTAAAAATCTTAAAAATTCCTTAAACTGCAATGACTCCAAAAGTGATGAATACTCTGGAGGTACTTGCTACTTCCATTAGGGCCAGCAAATTCCTGATTTTGCCATAAGATACAATGGAAATGCTAAAATCTTATGAAGGAAGCTATCTTCTGGGTTTGCCGGTTTATCTGGGAAGCACATGAGAGCCGCTTCTTATGATTTACAGCCCAAGTCTGCGGACTCAAAAGGTTCAGTCTTTTATGTGGAAACATGAGATTGACTGAGAAGCAGCTAGTGAGAGGCATTCCAACTGCAGGAAAATAATTGTTTCATTTAGGTTAGAAAGCACAGATTGGCTCACCTTGGGAAATCAAGTCAATAGTATCTCTTTCGGTTGTTCTGGGAAGCATTTGTGTGAAACATTAGAGGCAAGTCTTTGGGGTTTCTAAATGTACCCTTTGGAGCAAAGGGATTTGGAGATTTACCACCATTTTCTATTTGTATCTGTGTGCCCATCTTTAAGTGCTTTATTTGGGTTTCACGGGGAGAATAGCAGTTTAAAATCTGGCTTTCTGGTTTTTACCTTTATTAAGATCATGGGCCCATGGGTGAGACACGGCATGCGCACACACAGAGTTTACAGTTTAAGGCCAGATCATGACCTCTTTCATGTTACCGACATCAAATTCCATCCTACCTTAATCTCCACAACTTCAAGAGAACCAAAATATTTTTGTCCAAAGGATACTAAACTTGTGCGCTGTGGGCAGAGAACTGGAAAGACAAAGGCCAACGTAGGCTGAGGCTCCTGAAGTGACAGCCATTAAAGACAGGCCAAGATGATCTCAGCAGGTGACTCAGATGCCATAGTACATTGAGAGGTGAAAGTCTTCCAAGAGTCCATGCCAATCTGATCTGGGTTGTGGGGGGAGAAATTCCTTCCCAATTCCAAATTCTCAAAATCAATTAGACCCTGAGCATGCGATCCAGAGATCTGTGATGGAAAATTTTCTGTAGCATCTTGGGGCCTAGATTACCAAACTGGTGTTCAGACTGTAGTTATGTCATATCTCTCATGCTTCAGAGAAAGGCAGAAAAAAAAATCCAGATTACAATTATACACTGTAGAGAAAAATCCCTTCCTGACTCTGCAGGCAACCATTTGAAACCATGAGGTGTGAGATTAGATTACTCATTATGCAATGGAGAGCTACAAGTATTATGAACATTTCTGAGCTGTCCTGTCCCTCCCTCCCCCCCAGAGGGGAATGAACATGGAATTTCACAGATTCCAAGGCTAGATAACATCATGGCTATGTCCACATGCAGGGAGTTAAAATCGATATAACAACCATTAAATCAATTTAAATTAAATCGATTTAACAGGTCCCCACAAAGAAAAACAAATCGAACTACCATGTCCGGGACAGGACTTGCTAATTTGATTTAGGAGAGGGGCACCCTGGGAGGTGTGGCAACATGGACCCATGGCAGGGCCATGTTCCCATCAGTCCTTTGCATGGCTCCCCCCAGAAGAGCTAGTGGCAGGGGAGAAAAAAAAACCAAACCACTGGCTCCTTACCAGAGCCCAGTGGGGGAAAAGCATCCTCCTAGACTGGCTGGCTCAGCCAGGCAGGGGGGAGAAGGGACCTCCCATGCCAGGCTTCCCAGCACCTAGCCAGGCTTGTGGGAAAAAGGGCCTACAGAGCCTGTTATCCCCGTACCTGGCAGGCGGAAGGGACAGGGAAGCCGAAGCACCCAGCTTCCTCCCATACCTGGCGGGCGGCGGGGGTAGGGAAGCTGGCACGCCAGCCAGTCCTTGCCGCCCGCCGGGTGCTGGGGGAAAATGGGCACGTGGCTTCCCTGCCCCCACCTCCTTTCCCTGAGTGTGCGATCACGGGGTGTTTCTCCCACCACCGGCCCAGCCAGCTGGGGGTGGGGGTGGGCCCCCCTGCACCCACCCTGCACCCTTCTGCACCTCCCTTCCCTCCCTGGCCAGGGTGCTGGGGAATACTTCCTTGCAGGGTGCCATGCACCCTGGGAGGAAGGTCAAACTTTTATATTGATATGTGGGTGCTATTGATATAATATGGCCACACTGGGTTATTTCAAATCCACAGTTTCGAGATAACCCTCATTTCGATACAAAACTAGGCTTTATTATATCAAAATGATTTTCCTTATTTTGAAATAAGGAAACATCATGTGGATCTAAACATTTTAAAATTGAAATAACCAATGTTGTTTAGATTTAAAACATGCGTGTGGACATACCCCACTGCCAAGACCATCTGCTCTAGCCCCCTCAGACACAAGAGTGTGTCTGCCAAAGAACTCTTCCCAGGCACTGTATTACTGCACATCTTTCAGAAAGAAATCCAATCTCATTTTAAAGACTCAAAGGGTTGGTGACTCCACCACTTCCCTGGTGAGCTGTTCCAAAGTTTAATCCCTCTAACTCCTTGCAAATTGCATCTTATTTCAATGTGGAAATTGTCTAACTTGAATTTCCAGTCACTGGATTTTATCCACTCATCTGTTAGATTGAACCTCCACCCACTCTATTTCAAAATAAGCCAGGTTTTATTATTTTGAAATAGTGCTTTGTTATTTTGAAATAGCAAAATGCTTATTTCAAAATAACAAAATGCATGTGCAGATGGGAAAAAAGTTATTTCAAAAATAAGCCTCCTTTTTTCAAAATAACTTTTAAGTGTAGACATACCCAGTGAGCTCATCACTTCTCGACCTGCTTTGAGATGAGCTGAAAAAATTGTGATCCTTTAATGTCGTCAGGTTTGTTTTCCTGTCCATGGCTCATTTCCTGTGCCCTCATTTGAACCCTCTCTAGTTTCCCCTCATCCTTCCTACACTGCAGACACCAGAACTGAACATGCTATTCTCATTGCAGTCTCACCGAAGCTGTATATGGGAGCACTATCTCTTCCCTGCTTCTGTTTCACATTCACTTTTTGGTATGGCAAAGGATCACACTATCCCCTTCTTGCCACCCCATTGGACTGAGAACTCATGCTGAGGCAATAATATATGATGACCCCAAAATCCTTTGCTGGGGCATTGCTTTCCAAGACACAAACTGTCCTGTAGGAAAGAGTTAAACTGAGCACCTGGTCTGAAGATAGCTGGTAATGGGATTACTACAGGCAAGGCTTGCTGTTGTATAAATAAGATTCTAGTTAAAAGTTATGTTATCTTCCTTTTTCTCACTATCTTCCTCTCCTACATAAGGTTCTGGATGGGAAAATTGCTTACCACCTTTCTACCCTGCTTGTTAAGGACTGTATAGTCATTTGTGTTGCAAAAATCATGATTTTGAAAGTAAGCATCTATGCAATATATGCAAAATCTATAAACAGTAAACAGGGTTGAGAATAATTATATTCACCATATAGTTATTAATTTTTAGTTGTCAATGTAACCAGAGAAGGATCCATGGGGAGTTGTCAGAAATGTACTTATTTCCATTTGGTTTTAGACATAAGAATTGTAAGGCAGCCTCCTCTTTGCTTACTCACTGTGTGAAAGAGGAACAAGCAGGCAATAAAGGGTAATGTCCGACCCAATCCTCCTTTGGGGCAACCTGTTTTGTTCTTCTGCCATCTCCTATTCTGTAGATATAACCTACATCCTTTTCCCCCAGTTGTGTTATCTTTCTTTTGACTGTTTTATTGGACTATGATTATTTAACCACATTCTTTGGGTCATTCTAATAGTATTTGATCCTCCTCACTATTTACAACCCAACCAGTCTTTGAGTCATCTGCAGATTCTGCTACCAAATATAGAATCATAGAGTCATAGTGTTGGAAGGGGCCTCATGAGGTCATCTAGTCCAACCCCCTGCCAAAAATCAGGACCACTCCCACGAAATTATCCCAGCGAGTGCTTTGTGCAGCCGGGCCTTAAACATCTCCAAAGACAGAGAGTCCATGACTTCCCTAGGTAGCCCATTCCAATGCTTCACCACTCAACTAGTAAGAAAGTTTTTCCTAATATCCAACCTCGATCTCCCCATCCACAACCTGAAATCATTACTCCTTGTTCTGTCCTCTGTTACTACTGAGAATGGCCGAGTTCCATCCTCCTTGGAGCATCCCTTCAAGTAGTCGAAAGTTGCTATCAAATCCCCCCTCAGTCTTCTTTTCTGCAGGCTAAATAAGCCTAATGCTTTCAGTCTTTCCTCATAGGGCTTGTGCTCCAGCCCTTTAATCATTTTGGTTGCCCTCCTCTGAACTCTCTCTAGCATGTCCCTGTCCTTTTTGTAGTGGGGAGCCCAAAAACTGGACACAGTATTCCAGATGTGGCCTCACCAGTGCAGAATAGAGGGGAATGATCACATCCCTTGATCTGCTGGTAATACTTCTTTTGATGCAGCCCAGTATGCCATTGGCCTTTTTGGCAGCAAGAGCACACTGCTGACTCATATCCAGCTTCCCATCCACCATGACACCCAGGTCCTTTTCGCCAGTGCTGCTATTTAGCTGATCACTCCCCAGCCTGTAGCAGTACATGGGGTTTTTTCGTCCCAAGTGTAGGATTTTGCACTTGTCCTTGTTGAACCTCATGAGATTTCTATTGGCCCACTGCTCCAAAGGTCTCCCTGAATCCTGTCCCTGCCCTCCAGGGTGTCTACTGCTACCCCCAGTTTGGTATCATCCACAAACTTACTAAGTGTGCAATCTATGCCTTCATCCAGATCATTAATGAAGATGTTGAACAGAACTGGCCCCAGGACCGACCCCTGGGGCACACCACTCGTTACTGGTTGCCAACTTGACATGGAGCCACTGATTCCAGATGCTGAAACTGTTGATCTAGCCAGTTTTCTATCCACCTTACAGTCCACGCATCCAACCCATACTTCCTTAATTTGCCAATAAGAATGCTGTGGGAAAGTGTATCAAAAGCCTTGCTAAAGTCGAGGTATATCGCGTCAATGGCTCTTCCCGCATCCACAAATCCAGTCATCTCATCATAGAAGGTGATGAGGTTGGTCAGGCATGATTTACCCTTGGTGAATCCATGCTGACTGTTCCTGATTACTCTATTTTCCTCCAAGTGTTTCAGGATGGATTCTTTGAGAAGCTGCTCCATGATTTTTCCAGGGAATGAGGTGAGGCTGACTGGTCTGTAATTCCCTGGATCCTCCTTTCTCTCTTTCTTGAAGATCGGCACTATATTTGTTTTTTTCCAGTCCTCTGGCACTTCCTCTGTTCGCCATGAATTTTCAAAGATAATGACCAATGGTACTGCTATCTCATCAGCCAGCTCCCTCAGCACCCTTGGATGCAGTTCATCCGGCCCCATGGACTTCTGCACATCTAGCTTCTTTAAGTAGTTCCTAACCTGACCTTCCATCACCCAGGGTCTCTCTTCTTCTCTTCAATCTACTGTACCCAGTGTAGTGGGCTGGGAGCTGGCCCTGCCTGTGAAAACTGAAGTAAAAAAAGCATTGAGCACTTTGGCTATTTCCTCATCCTCTGTCATGAGGATACCTGCCCCATTCAGTAAGGGACCTACACCATCCCTGATCCTCTTCCTGTTATTGATATACTTGTAGAACCCCTTCCTGTTATCCTTCACATCCCTTGCTAACCACAACTCCATTTGTCCTTTGGCCTTTCTGATTTTATCCCTGCAGTCCCGAGCCATGTCTTTATATGCCTCCTTAGTCATCTGTCCTAGCTTCCACTTCCTGTAAGCTTCCTTTTTATGCTTCAACTCAGTGCAGAGCTCTCTGTTAAGCCACTCTAGGTGCCTTCCACATTTGCTGTGCTTTCTCCTTATCGGAATTGTATCTTCCTGTGCCCTTAGCAGGGTTTCTTTAAAATGCAGCCAACTCTCTTGGACACATTTTCCCTTCGGATCAGCCTCCCAAGGGATCCTGCCCATCAGTTCCCTGAGGGAGACAAAATCTGCTTTTCTGAAGTCCAGGGTCTGTGTTTTGCTTCTTTCCTTCTTTCCTTTAATCAGCATCTTGAACTCAATCATCTCATGGTCACTGCTACCCAGGTTGCCATTCACTTCTACTTCCCTGATCAATTCTTCCCTGTTTGTGAGCAGCAGGTCGAGAGGTGCAAGTCCCCTAGTTGGTTTCCCCAGCATTTGTACCAGGAAGTTGTCCTCAACCCTCTCCAAAAACTCCCTGGATTGCCTGTGCACTGTTGTATTAGCCTCCCAGCAGATGTCAGGCTAATTGGAAGTCTCCCATGAGAACCAGGGCCTGTGATCTGGAAACTTCTGCCATTTGTCCATAGAATGCCTCATCCACCTCCTCCTTCTGATCTGGTGGTCTATAGCAGACACCCACCGCAACATCCCCCTTGTTGCTCTCCCCTCTAAAATTAACTCACAGATTTTCAGCTGGCTTGTTTCCACTTTCATAATGAAGATCTGAGCAGTCATAGAGCTCTTTTACATATAGTGCTACTCCTTCCCCTCTCCTTCGCTGCCTGTCCTTCCTGAATCGTTTATACCTGTCCATGGCAGAGCTCCAGTCATGCAAACTATCCCACCATGTCTCTGTTATCCCAATTATATCATAGTTCTTTGTCTGTGCCAGTACTACCAATTCTTCCTGCTTGTTTCCCAGGCTCCTCGCATTCGTGTATAGGCACCTAAGATATCAGGCCCATTGCCCTACTTTCCCATTTTGATTTTCAATTCTGTTGTATCAACCTTCCTGCACTTTCTCTTGTTGTTGACCTCCCCCACTTGCCTCAGGTATTAGGGCCTCATTAGAGCACCTAAGATGATTATTTGATTCCCCCTACATGTTCCAACTACCCTCTCTTCCATCCCTGGCGTTACAGCCCTGACATCCCCTAAGTTCCATCCCTTCCCCCTGGTCTCCCACATAGTCACTTACCTGTGGGCTTTGGTCTCCTTCCCCCATCAGACCTAGTTTAAAGCCCTCCTCACTAGGTCAGCTAGTCAACATCCGAATATGCTCTTCCCCTTCCTTGAAAGATGGAGTCCATCTCTGCCTAGCAGTCCTCCTTCCTGAAACAGCAACCGATGGTCAAGAAAGCCAGAGCCCTCCTGACGACACCATCTTTGCAGCCAGGCATTCACCTCCAGGATGCATCTGTCTCTGCTCAGGCCCTACCATTGCCCAGAAGATCAAGAAGAACACCACCTGTGCTCTGAACTCCTTCACCCGTGCTCCCAGAGCCCTGTTGTCATCTTTGATCTGCCAAGGATCACCTCTCACAGTATCATTGGTTCCCACATGGATAAGTAGCATGGGGTAGTAGTCAGAGGGGCAGATGATGCTCAACAATCCATCCGTAATGTCTCGGATGCGGGCACCCGACTGGCAGCATACCTCCCGAGAGACCATGTCAGGGTGCGAGATGGGTGCCTCTGTCCCCCTCAGAAGTGAGTGCCCAACTATGTTTCCTCTTAGCTCTGGTGGATATGATCCACCCAGCCTCCTGTAACTCTTCCACCTGCCTCTCGAGAGATTCCACCAGATGACACCTATCACATTGATTCATCTCCGCAGCCTGATTGTCTGAGACAGGGAAGTGCATGTCATATTCCCTGCATGTCCACACCAGGATCTGGGTAGAGGTATCCATGCTCAGGATGTCTGCTGGCTACAGGCACAGGTGGAGGAGACAGAAGGGGCGCTGGCACAAGCAGTGCAGCTCCTCTTCACAATTGTGGGCTCACCAAATTCCTCCCCAAAATCCCACTCAAACTCCCCTGTTTTCAGTCCCCCTGGTCACTCAGGCACTGGCTTTTAAGGCCTTCTCTGCCTAGGTCAGCCCTTGCCTCTCATTAGACACACAGGGGAAGGATGATCCCAAGGCTGATTGAAGCTGGTGATCAAAGGTGAGCAGGGAACAATGGTCCAAACAGCCCCCAGACAATCACACAATTACAGTCCCAATTGCCACAGTAACTGACAACTAACAGAAATCACCTGCAGTGAAAGACACAAACACACAGTTAGTAATTCACTCACCCTTGCTTCTTCAGCTAGGGGATCACCTTCACCTCCTTCTAAGGGCTTCACCAACTCCTTCCCTCTCAAACTTCCCTGTTTTCAGTCCCGCTGTTCTACCATAGTCTAGATTGTTGATAAAAATATTAAATAGCATTGGACCAAGAATTGATTTCTGGGGCCTTCACTAGGGGAGGTTACTCTGCCCACTAACAATTACATTTTGAGATCTGTTAGCCAGTTTTTAATCCATCTAGTTTATGATGTCTTAATTCCATGTAATACAAGGATTTAATCAAAATGTCATGTGAAAGTAGGTGAAACGCCTTAAAGAAATTCATGAATACTACATCAACACTGTTGGAAAAAGAAGCAACCAGGTTGTTCGGGAGGAGGATTGGGTCGAATCCCACTATTTATTACCCACTGCTCATTACCTCAACATCTGAAGTGAGCTGGGTGGAGTTGTTTTCAAACTCTTTTTATTCACAACAGTATGATAATACACACACAACTGACATTGTCCCAGAGACTTTATATGGTTACATTAGTACTTAAACAATGAATATTAATAAGCATATAATGCATATAATTATCCACATCTGTTTCTCTTTACTGATTTTATTTATTCTGCAGAAGCATTCTATCTTCTAACTTACAATACATTGCTGAATTAATAGTTCTTAGAGGGCATGACATTAGCAAACAGAGCAAGGACCTGGCTTAATGAACAAAAGGAGAGGTGAAAGCATTAAAATGCAGACTATGCCCAGACAACCAAGCAACCAAGAAAATTCTATACTAAGCAACTTATGGTATGTTATGCAAGATTGAACATACCGCTTGCCCCATACCAAGAGACAAGGGAAAAAAAATCCTATCCTAAGCAAAACTTGTTAGATGCTGAGGGTTGGAAATACACACTGGCTATGTCCACATGCAGGGTGTTGTTTCGAAATAAGTTATTTCAAAACAAGTCATTTCGAAATAAAGCCCTTATTTCGAAATGAGTTAATTCGAAATAACAAAAAATCAATTCAAAGTAAGGGAAAAGCCCCAATCGAAATAGCATGTCCAAACATAGGACTTCCTATTTCACTTTAGGGAAAGGGCACCATGGGAGGTGTGGCAACATGGCCCCCCTCCCTGGGCCATGTCAGCAGCCATGTTACCAGCTAATCCTATAAAAGCTGGCACCGACCTCACTTCCCTCTCCATTCTGGTTAGCAGAAGACTGTGAAACGCAGACATGGACTCTGCCTGGCTGCCTAGCCAGCACCATGCAACACATAGACCCTCTGCCCACCTGCAGAGTGTCCTGCTGATGTGGGACAGTCTGCTTGCAGACCCTGATGGTGCCCAGCCTGTGCCCCAGGCTATCATCCATCTCGGCTGCAGAGCAGAGCTATTTCTCTTGCCCCCTTCTGTGCCTTGCCAGGTGTGGGCCCGGGAGACCAGCCCAGACTGGTGGGAGCGAGTAGTGCTCTGAACCTGGGGGGACGACCAGTGGCAGAGGAATTTCCGCATGACCAGGGCCAGCTTCAACCTCCTACCCGCAGAACTCGCCCTGCTGCTGCGCCGAAGGGACACCACCATGAGACTTACTATCCCTGTGGACAAAAGAGTGGCCATCACCCTGTGGAAGATGGCCACTCCAGAGTTGCACAGGTCTGTGGTGCACCTGTTCGGAATCAGGAGGTCCACCACTGGGAACATTCTGTTGGAGGTCACCAGGGCCATCAACAGGATCCTGCTGCAATGTCTGGTCACCCAAGGGGAGCTGCAGGGCACCATTGCTGGCATGGCCGCACTGGGCTTTCCCAATTGTGCAGGGATCCTGGATGCTACGCACATCCCCGTGCGAGCCCCACAGCACAGAGCCGTGGAGTATAGAAATCACAAGGGATACTACTCTGTCATCCTATTTTCAAGAAAGGGAAAAAGGAGGATCCAGGGAATTACAGACCAGTCAGCCTCACCTCAATCCCTGGAAAAATTATGGAGCAGATTCTCAAAGAATCCATCCTCAAACACTTAGAGGAAAATAAAGTGATCAGGAACAGTCAGCATGGATTTACCAAGGGTAAATCATGCCTGACCAATCTCATCTCCTTCTATGATCAGATGACTGGTTTTCTGGATGCAGGAAGAACCGTTGATGTGCTATACCTTGATTTTAGCAAGGCTTTTGATACACTTTCCCACAGCATTCTCATTGGCAAATTAAGGAAGTATGGGTTGGATAGGTGGACTGTAAGGTGGATAGAAAACTGGCTAGATCAACGGTTTCAGCGTGTAGGAATCAATGGCTCCATGTCTAGCTGGCAGCCAGTCACGAGTGGTGTGGCCCAGGGGTTGGTCCTGGGGCCGGTTCTGTTCCAGATTTTCATCAATGATCTGGATGATGGAATAGACTGCATTCTCAGTAAGTTTGCGGATGACACCAAGCTGGGGGGACCAGTAGACACATTGGAGGGCAAGGACAGGATTCAGGGAGACCTAGATAAATTGGAACAGTGGGCCAATAGAAATCTTATGAGGTTCAATAAGGACAAGTGTAAAATCCTGCACGTGGAACGAAAAAACCCATTCACTACTACAGGCTGGGAAACATTCAGCTGAGTAGCAGCAGTGTAGAAAAGGACCTGGGGGTCATGGTGAATGGGAAGCTAGATATAAGTCAGCAGTGTGGTCTTCCTGCCAAAAAGGCCAATGGCATACTGGGCTGCATCAAAAGAAGTATTACCAGCAGATCAAGGGATGTGATCATTTCCCTCTATTCTGCACTGGTGAGGCCACATCTAGATTTCTGTGTTCAGTTTTGGGCTCCCCACTACAAAAAGGACAGGGAGATGCTAGAGAGAGTTCAGCGGAGGGCAACCAAAATGATTAAAGGGCTGGAGCACAAGCCCTATGAGGAAAGACTGAAAGCATTAGGCTTATTTAGTCTGCAGAAGAGAAGATTGAGGGGGGATTTGATAGCAACCTTCAACTACTTGGAGGGATGCTCTAAGGAAGATGGAGCTCGACCGTTCTTTGTAATAACAGAGGACAGAACGAGGAGCAATGGTCTCAAGTTGCGGTTAGGGAGGTCGAGGCTGGATATTAGAAAAAACTTTTTTACTAGGCGAGTGGTGAAGTCTTGGAATGAGCTGCCGAGGGAGGTGGTGAAATCTCCACCTTTGGAGGTGTTTAAGGCCCGGCTGGACAAAACACTGGCTGGGATGGTTTAGTGGGAGTGGTCCTGCCTCTGGCAGGGGGTTGGACTAGATGACCTATGAGGTCCCTTCCAACCCTAAGATTCTATGATTTGATGATGATTTGATCCTGCAGGCCCTTGCGGACCACTGGGGCATTTTTCAAAACTGTTATGTGGGGTGGCCAGGGAGGGCCCATGATACCAGGGTTCTCCATAACTCTGCCCTGTACCAGGGCATGGAGGTGGGCACCTTCTTCCCCCCGCATAACATCAATGCTGGGGGAGTAGAGGTGCCCATCCTCATTGTTGCCGCCGCAGCCTCTCCCCTCCATTGATGGCTCATGCAGCTGTACGCAGGGCCCCTCGATCGCTGCTGAGCCACTGCCACCAGTCGATCGAACGGGTATTTGGCCGCCTGAAGGCATATTGGAGGTGCCTCCTTATGCACCTCCACCTTGTGGAGAGGACAATGCCTCAGGTCGTCAGCGTGTGCGTGGCCCTGCACAACTTCTGTGAGGTGCGGGGTGAGACTGTTGCTGCTGTGTGGGAAGCTGAGGCACAACTCCTCGCCGGGGACTACGAGCAACCCAGACCAGTGCCCGCACAGGACCAGCCGTCACAGAGAGCTGTGACAGTTTGGGATGCACTGATGAACGCCTTTGCCATGGAGGAACTCTGAGGGCCAGCCCTGCCCTGCCCCACACCACCCTCTCCCCCATTTGCCCACAGCCAGCCCCCACCCATCCACCCACACTGTGAACTACCCCCAATAAAACCACTCACAACCAAAAATTTGTGTCCAAAACTATTTATTTAATGGAACAGGGGTTGGGGCAGGGAAGGGCTGGGGAGGGTTAGGGGATGGGGAAATGTGGGGGGAGTCTGGGGGTATGGCCTGCAACTTGGAAGGGGAAGACTGGGGAAGGGGGAGTCTGGTTGGCAGGGGAGTTCTTAGGCGGGGCCTTTGGGGGGCTCCGAGGGTGGTGGAATTCCCCGCCCCTGCCCATGGCTGCCCTGGGTCCAGGGTTGCCTCTGGGGAAGGCCAGGCGGAGGACCTCCTGCAGCAGCTGGAGGGGCCATGTGCTCCACCAGCTGGTGGACGCTGCTTGCCACGTCTTCAACCACGGTTGGCAGGTGGTCACAGAGACACTTTATGGCCTGCGCCTGCTGCTTCAGTGCGGTGACCAAGCAGTCATCTGCAGCTGCCTCCATTTGCAGCAGGCGGAGGGCAGAGCACTGGTGCCTGGCTTGGTCTTGGTGTCATGCCTGGGTCGATGGCTTCATCCGCTGGCCCAGCTCGTCCAGGCCCTTGAGAATCTCCCCGCGTGTCCGGGGGGCCCTCCTCTTCCTCTGCTGTGGTCTTGGGCTGCCACGTGGGCTCAGTGGTGGTGCACCATGGGCAGCTTGGCGACCTGCTGGAGGGAAGCATAAAACACAGTTGGCCCCTGCTGCCTGTTGGCCTTGTCTGTGTACAGCCTGTCTGCAGCACACACCTCTGCCTTGACTGTCAGCAGGACTCAGGATCCTGTGGGACATTGCCCTGGGGTAGGGCTACCAGATCCCAAAGCCTGGAAAGGAGGACAGGGAAGTATGAAAAGGAGGACATTGGAGGACACATGGGAGAAAATGTAGTATGAATGTAAGATTCTTCGGTTTTTAGGGGGCCCTGGAACACTTTCCCTTAAAAATAAGTATTCTATGGCATTCCAGGATACTTCACCCCCTATAAGTAATAAGCCTGACAAAATCCTGTATCTTAAAATGCCTGCCAGACAGAGAATGTGAGGATAAAAAGAAGAACATGAAGGTAAAATGGAGACCATGTTCTCCTTTTGCTTGACATCTGGTAACCGTACCCTGGCGGCACACATGCTAGTGGTGCCCACAGTGGTGAGCTCGACTCACCCATGCCTTGCTCTAGGGAGTCTCTCAAGGCCACTTGCCAGTGGCGAGGCCTGCATGCTTTCCATCCTGCCCAAGATGGGGCTGCATCTTTGACACCCAGCCCCTGTTTACCAATCCCAGGCACACAGGTGCCTGTGACCCTGGTACCACCTGTCTCTCAGGGACCCATGGACATGGGAGGGCCTCTGCACCCGCCGACCCTGTGCCCCTAGCTGCCCCAGTGCCCGGCCCTGTACCCCCTCGCTGCCCGTGACCTGGACAGGCCCAGCCCTATGTGCTTCTGTGGGAGAGGAAGACTCACCCACAGGGGCTCCAAAGGTCTAGCACGATGTCCCTGTGTTGGGCTCGGACTCCCCAGGGGCCGGGATGGTCTCAGGCCCCTGCTTCTCTGTGCTGGTCTCCTCCTGTGGGGCAGGGAACAGCTCGGGGGTCCCTGGTGCGGCCTCTGCTGCTGGTGGCAGTGCGGCAGGAGGCTGCCCAATGTCCAGGGACACCTCAGACTCAGTGTCCGCTGCCTCAGGGCTGGAAGATGAGCTCGGGCGCTGGCCACTGTTCACAGGCCAAGCTGGCAGGCCACTGGGCTCTGGCCTCAGGAAGGCATGGAGCTTGTCATAGAAAGGGCAGCTAGCAGTGCTACCTGCCCCCTGGAGTGCCCGTGCCTCCCTCGTCTGGGCATGGTCCTGCCTGAGGGCCTTTATTTTCGCGCGCAGCTGCTTGGCGGTGCGCTCGTGGCCCTGCGCGGACATCTCTGCGGCAATGTCCACACATATGTCCCGGTTCCGGTGTCTAGCCTGGAACAGGGACAGGATGTCCTCCCTCCTCCAGATGCTGAGGAGGTACTGGATGTCCTCAGCAGTCCAGATGGGGGCACGGCATCGCCCCCCAGGGGCAGTGGAGCCACAGGCTGCCATGCCTGAACAGCGCTGTCAGCGCGCTGGCAGGACGGGCATGGGACAGGACTTCCTGCTTCCTTTGGGTGCTGTGCACCCTGGGAAGAAGGTGAGGACCGTTATTTCAAAAGAAGCATTGTTTCAAAATAGCATGTCCAAACAGCATTATTTCGAACTGACTCGTTTCGAAATAACCGTCGTTTTGAAACAAAAGTGGTTTAAGCTGTTTCAAAACGACAGCTCTTGTTTCGAAATGATGGGCTCCATTGTTTCGAAACAAAAAAACATTGTGTGGACATATGGTTTTTTTAGTTCAAAACAACCAGTGTTGCAAAATAAAAGACTCGTGTGGACATACACACTGTTTGTCCACTGCAGTCCATGATGTATCCAGTGGCTCAGACTTGACCATTCCCCAAATTTGCTGTATTTTAACATTCTGCTACAAACACAATTGATCTACTAAACCTATAATCTTGTCATGAGAAGACAACAAGTTTGTTTGTCAAGAGCTGCCTTCCAGGAAACCATACTGACTGGCATTAATTCTGTTTCTTTATCCTCTATTTCTTTACTGAGAGAGTCCCAAATGAAATTTTTCATTACCTTACCCAGGATTAACATTAGACTAACTACTCTATAGGTTTCTGCCTCATCCCTTTTAAAATATTGAAACTAATATGGGCTGTCCTCCAATCCTTTGGAATTTCCAGAGCTTTTCCCCAAGATTTATTAAAAATTACCATTGATTCAGAAAAGTCTTCAGTTAATTCCTTAAATGCTCTTCATTGCAAGTTTATCTTAGCCTGTTGATTTGAAAATGTAATATTGGCAGATGCTGTCTCACATCTCCATTTGTTACAGATGGTAAATCTGCCCCATCCATGGTACCTGGGATGTATACATCCTTTTACCATATTTCAAATATATAATACATATATTTGCCAAATATTTCTGCCTTGTCTACATTAATATTTACAATTGTAATGTCTGCATCTTCCATTAGACCTGTATCTGACCTATTTCCTTTATTTTTAATGTGTTTCAAAATGCCTTGTTACTGTCTTTAACTTTATTAGCCACTGAACTTTCACTAATTGGTTTGCCTTTTGTTATAAGTTGCCTACATTTTTAACCTCATTTATTATTGCCTTTTACTTTTCCATCTATTGCATACTGAGATTTCATGCTTATTGCTGCTTCTCAATCTTGTTTTGCTGTCCAGCATAATTTCTTTTCATGTCTGGGGAATGATAATTTTTTGGGCATCCAGTGATATTTCCTTGAAGAGTTCCAAGATTTCAGGAACACCTCTTACTTTAAATTTAATGTTCCCTATCAATTCTGCCAACATTTGCTTTGAGTTTTGGAAAATTACTGGTTGGTGTTATTCTGTTTGTGCAAAATAAGCACAACTGGATAACAGTCAATGACCCTTGAGCAACAGATCATATTTAGCTCAGCAGTTAATTCTTTTTTGCCCATGAGACTGAAGCCCACTCTTCTTTCTGTGTTGGGTTCAGGACCATCTATATTTGTTTTTAGAAATTCTGCAGGCTTTGTTGCTGATTGCATGAGCTGTCATAGATATCCCCCATCTTGAAATCACCTAGGATCACTGTTTGTTGTTTTTTTTCCTTTCGCATTAAGGACAGATGCCTAAGAAGTAGTTCATCTGTTCTCCAGTGAAATTTGGTGGTCTGCAACAAATGCTCACCTGTATCCTATCTTGAACTTTACAAGTCAGAATCTTATTACACGTGCGCCTGAGGTCCTACAGTTCTGAATCCATAATTGTATTTCAGAGACAATGTGCTGTCATCTTTTTTCTTCATTCTGTCCTTACAAAACAAATTGCAACTGTTTTTACATTCTAGTCATAAAATGCATCCCACCAAGTGTTTGTAAAAACAACTGTATGGTATTTCTTCTCATAGAAACTGCTCTTGTTTATTACTTTAGGCTCCTAGATTTAATATATTGATAATTTTAAAAATGTGATGCTTACATATTTGGTTGTTTGCACCATACCTATTTAATTGTCCCCCTTACCATCCAATATTAGTTTAAAGCCCTTCTGACTACTCTATCTCATCTGTCACCCAACAGATTGGTATCTCTTCTACTGAGAGGAAGCCAATCAAAACCATTCAAATCCGTCTCTTCATAGTATTTATCATAATATTCCAGAAAACCCAAACTTCCCCTTCCACTGTCACTTTCTTAAACCTACAGTTCATCTCCAGTTGCTTCTTTCTTCTCTTGCTCAAGGGACAGGAAGAATTTCTGGGTGCTGCTCTCCTTCTGTTTCCTTGGTAAGTCCTGGAAGCCCTTCAGGAGTGATGGATGTCTTGTGGTGTCATGCACACTGGTGTAGGTCACCAGCAAGGAGTCTCTTTTAACAGACTCAGAATCTTGTTTTTTCTTGTAGTGGTATTCTTTGTCTTTACTCCTGAAGGCAGCAAACTGCCTTACCATCTTTTCGCCCCTTGCACGAATTTGGTCCACTTTTCTTAGCTTGGAATGACCCCATGAGAATGCTATCTCCTGTTTGGCCAGAGGGGACTCTGTCAAGTTGGTGGAGACATGATAATCGATGGGATTTAGTACAGGAGAACTACAGAGTTATGAACCCATTGGGAATGGAGATCGGTCTTATACTCTGAAATATTTGGAACTGTGAACAGAACATTATGGTTGTTCTTTCAGACATTTACAGCAAAGCACTGACTTAGTCCAGCTTTGAAATATTTTATCAGGCAGAAGAAAAATGCTGTTTTTAACTATCTTAATTGAAATGAGACAAGCACAGACAGGTTCCTTACCTTATTAAATCATTTTTATCTTTACCATTATGTGATGTTTGTAACTTTGAGGTTCTATTGTAATACCACAGCACTAAATACACGGGAATGACAGAGTAAGTCATGTTGACAGGGGAGTGGCCTATGTGCAAAAGAAAGCATGAATTTAAATATAGTAAAAAAATTTAAGTGAATCAAATCATACCACAGAATCTCTATGGACAGAAGTTCTGTGCTTGAATAATAAAAGCATAGCAAGAATAGGAATTTAATACCTGGCCAGAATGGTGGTGATTGTGAAATGGTCAGGAAAATTGGAGAGGATACAAAACCAGAAAACCCAGCAATAATGAGGGATTTCAATTATTTCCCTATTGACTGGGTACATTACAGCTCGAGATGGGATATAGAGATAACATTTCCAGGGATCATTAATGACTGCTTCTCAGAGCAGCTAGATGTGGAACCCATAATGGGAGAGTCAGTTCTTGGTGCAGTATTATTAAATGACATGTAAAATCTGGTCCATAAGGTAAATATAACTGAACCATCCTCTTAAGGAAAAATTCTAAAGTAACTCACCACAATAGTGTTTAACGTCAAAAAGGGGAGCTTCACAAAAGGGAGAAGGCTATTTAAAGGAGGAGTCACAAAAAGAAGTATGTACAAGCTTCATAAAGAGTATTTAAAAACACAATAAGAGAGGCTCAAACTGAACATTTACCCCACAAAGGAAAAACAGTACAAGGATCAGGGGAAAAAAAAAGCCAACGTGAGCTACACAACACAAAAGAGATGATTAGAGGCAAAATGATATCCTTTAAAAAACTGGTAGTCAAATTGTAGTGAGGAATTAAAAACAGTCAGGTAAACCTCATCAAGGTAAGTGTAAAAGTATAATTAGGCAGGCCAGAAGAAGCTGAACAGCAACTGGAAAAAGAGACGCAAACTAACAGCAATTTTTTTTAAGGACATCAGAAGCAAGAAGCCTGCCACACCATGAGCGTGGCCGCTGGATGACTGAGGTGCTAGAAGAGTAGTCTGGGACGTTAGGAGCAGTCTGGGAAGATAGGGGAATCATTGTTTTGTCTTCAGTACAGAGTATTCTGAGGGAGACTCCAACATTTAGGCTATGTTCACACAGTGATGTCGCTGGCGTGGGCATGCTGAGGCATGTGCCCTGAGTCCCAACGCCAGTGCCCCGGATCTCTGGCCCAATCGGGCCGGGGATCCAGGGCCCGATCCTGAGCCGGCCTAGGCCGTGGCGGCCCCATCCTCGGCTGGGGATCCGGGGCCTGGCTGGCTGCCCAGCAGGCCCCGGCCCTGGCCACGGATAGGGCCAGGGGGAGGCTGTGCCACTGCGGGCAGCTAGGCTGTGGCGGGGCCAGGCCAGAAGCGGCCGCTGGAGGCCAGGCCCACAGCCGCGGCTGGCCAGGCCTCTGATCCCTGGCCGGGGATCCAAGGCCCGGCCGGAAGCCCGCGGTGGCCCTATCTCCCGCTGGGACCCAGACCCATCCTCCAGGGGCCGCTTCTGGCCAGGCCGCGCTGTGCCGCACCACCCCGCGGCTTAGCTGCCCGCAGCGGCGCAGCCTCCCCCTGGCCCTATCCCTGGCCAGGGGCGTGGCCTTCTGGCTGGGGGCAGGGTCTGGGCCCGTGCCCCGGGTCCCTCCCCGCCCCAGCAACGCCCCTGTGTTCACATGTAGATGCTTATTTCAAAATAAGTTATTTTGAAATAAGCTAATTTAAAATACGTTCCTTAATTCAAGTTAATTTAAATAGATTTAAGGAAAACCACCAAATTGAAATAACAAGTCTGGCCACAGGACTTGCTATTTGGATTCAGGAGTGGTGCACCGTGGGAGGTGTGGCAACATGGCCCCCTGGAAGGGCCATGTTGCCACCCAATCCCCTGCCTGGCTCTCACCTGGAGAGCCAAGCAGAGGGTAAAAGGCCCCAGGGCAGGGATCCCCCTGCCCTGCCTCCCCCACTGCTGTTGGGGCAGTGGGGGAAGGTCCGTGGGGCACCCCTGCTGCCACCTGGTGGGGGGTCCTGGAGCCAGCTTTCAGGAGTTGCCCGCTGCCAGCCCGGTGGGAGGTCCCGGAGCTGGCTCCCCAGGCTTGCCAGGTGTGCTGGCAGCTAGCGGGGCAGCGGGTGCGGAGCCCACTTTCCCTGTAGCCCAGGCTTGGCGGCTGCTGGTGGGACAGTGGCAATGTTTCCTCTAATTTTTTATGGGCTGCGGGCGCAAAAAATTTCTTTTGTGCAAATTTTTGGAAGTGGTGTCCAAATTTGTGCACATTCCAGTGAGTGTGGTCAAACTTGCAAGTGCAACAAAGCAAGTGGGTATGATGCAAATAACATATTAGCTTTATTTTGATTTGGTGATGGAAATAGAATAGAATAGAATCATAGGGTTGGAAAGGACCTCATGAGATCATCAAGTCCAACCCCCTGGGGCTTGAACCCAGGACCTTCTGCATATTAAGCAGAGATGATTTTATAATTTACAAAACCTTATTTGAAACATGCTACTTGAAACAGCTTTCTTAAAGTAGCATAAAAATATTTGCACTGTTGAATTTTTTTTGTGCATAATCTATTTTGTTGTGCACATAGGTTTCACAACCTGTGTGTGTGTGCACATGTGCACAGCTTAGAGGGAACATAGGGCAGTCGGTGCCCCGCCAGCAGCTGTGGAGTGAGCCAGCTCCACGCCTGCTGCCCCGCCAGCAGCCACCAAGCCCAGGCTGTGGGGCGAGTGAGCTCCGTACCCGCTGCCCTGCTAGATGCCAGCACCCACGGCAAGCAGGGGGAGCCGGCTCCCGGACCCCAGCCCCCCTGAGGCCCTCTGTACTTCTCCTCCCTCCCTGGCCAGGGTTCAGAGGGGGGGTGGGCCTTCCTCCTAGGGTGCCATGCACCCTGGGAGAAGGGTCAACAGTTATATCGATATGTGGGGCATATCAATGTAACAGAGCCAGACAGGGTTACTTCAAAAACCACAGTTTTGAAATAACCTTCATTTCGATACCAAACTAGGTTCTATTGTATTGAAATGATTTTCCTTATTTCGAAATAAGGAAACGTCATCTGGACATAAGCATTTTTAAATTGAAATAACGAGTGTTGTTTCAATTTAAAAAATGCATGTGGAGATGCCCTTTGGTGATAAGCGTGAGGAGTTGTCCCACAGTAAGGTCAATGGATGAGGTTCGTAACAGGGCATTTTGCTAACTGCCGCAGTGCTACCTCCTCACAGTTCTGGGGATTAATTTGCCAGCAGATTCCTCCTCCTGTGCTTGCACAGCATCTCTCTGTGTCTTGCTCTCTCTCTTGCCACAGCCTTTCTCTTGTGTCAGAAGCACCTGTCTCCTCTTTGTGAGTGACTGTGCTCCCTAGCCATTCCCTTTCAAGGAGAACTGTCTCAGGCCAACCACACTCTGCTCTCTGGTCTCCACTTCCCCAGGGGCTGGCAGGGGAACCCAGGCCTATTTTCTACTTTGGCTTCAAGCTCGAGGGCTCTCTTAACAGCAGCCAAGAAATGGCCTATTCCATACTTTCCTGCCTTTCCCCTGAGCCTTTCCTACCTCTCTAGCTCACCTTCTTTTCCAGGTGTGCCTGCCCAATTTCCTCCTTCCAGAGACAAACTATAGGTTCTTTGCCTCTAAAGCCCTCAAACACCACCCCCTTTGCAGGCCACGCTCCTTTCCACTCTGGGCTTTCTATGGACCATTTTTGTTCCTGTCCAGATGAGCCTCATTTAATCAAATCCCATTCCCTGGCTCAATGTTCAGATGCATCCTGGAGAGTTAATCAGCCCACCTGGCTGTCTTAACCCTTCAAGTCTTACTGGTGAGGACTCCCTATCGCAAAGGTTTAGCGCAAACTGACAAATTAAAGGATGACAAGTCACCAGACAGGCTGGTATTCCCCCAGAAGTCATGCGGATACTCAAATATGAAATAGCAGAATTACTATCTGTTGTACGTAGCCTGTTGCTTGACTTTAGCCTCTGTACCAGATGACTAGAAGAAACCTAATTAATGGTGATTTTTAAAAAAAAGTGATCCTGGCATAGCACAGGGCTGTCAGGTATTCAGTGACCATTAAAGAAAGATTTGGATCTGAGATAAATCCTCCCAAACCCAAGCCCACCTACCCCAAAACACCCAAAAATCCAAGGGCAGCTCCGACTTGCAGATCCACCTGGCTATGTCCATACCTAGAATGTTAAATTGATTTAATATAAGTCAATCTAATTGAATCGATACAAAAATCATCAAATCAATTTAAGTTAAATCAATTGAACAGGTCCACACTAGAAACCCAAACTGAACTAGCATGTCCATGGACTGGACTTGCTAGTTCAAGTTAGGAGCAGAGCGCCATGGGAGGTGCGGCAACATGGCCCCCACAATGGACCATGCCATGCCCCCAATCCCCTCGCAGGCTCTCACCTGGTGAGCCGGGTGGCAGGGAGAAGAATCCCCCCGCCCAGCTCTGGGTGCTCAGAACCTGGCGGGAGACAAGGCATCCCCTCGCCTGGCTGCAGCCCCACACGCTAGCTGGGCGGCGGAGGAAGGGCTGCCACATATGTGGCTCCTGGCACCTAGCTGGGTGGTGGGGAAAGAGACCCCGGTGCCTGGCTCCCTGGACACTGGCTGGGGAACAGGGAAAGGGACCCACACTCCTGTCCTGGCAGCAGGAAAAGGGACCCACATACCCGGCTAGGGCACCAGGAGCTGGGTGTGTGGGGTACCTTTCCCTGCTGCCCAGCTAGCACACGGAGACTCAGGCGTGGGCATCCCTTCCCCTGCCGCCCAGCCAGCGTAGGGTTAGCTGGGTGTGCAGGGTCCCTTTCCCCATCCTCCAGAAGAACTGCCATGCACCCTGGGAGGAAGGTCAAACCTGGGTCTAGACTGATATAACTGTTAAATCAATATAAAACATTCACACAGCATTATATCGATGTAACAGTTTCAATTTAACTGTCATATCGATATGAAACTAGGTTTTATTATATTGATATGACTTTCCTTATAGCAAAATGAGGGAGCTCCTCAGTTCACTATAAGGCAACCTAGTGTGGACCTACGGTTTTTTAAATCGAAATAACCAGCATTATTTCGATTTAAACTGTGTGTGTGGACGTACCCCATCAGTCCAGTTAATTTCTTCATGTGAACGCCAGCAATGTGGCCATGACAATGCTCCAAGGGCATTGATTTTTGTGCTGTGTTAACCTGTAGTTCCTATCACCCAATGTGTTGCATAGGAATGGGTCCTGTATGGCCACTGATTGCTTGGGTTTGCTGGACAGAAGATTGTCTGAGTCCAGATTTCGTGCTTTAAAACATAGCCTTTTTTTTTTAATAAAAGAAGGAAAGGGGGGAAAAAAAGGAAGAAAGCCTCAGATCACTTTTAAAAACAAAGCCCAGACTTTACCTCAGCCTAGTGCCATGGGAAGGGTTTATTACTTACCCTCAGCTGCTTTCTAGAGATAAAACCTATTGGTTCTGGTTCCTTTTCTCATCTATGCCAAATGAGTGTCATGTGTATGTAAATGATACTGTGCTTCAATGACTGCCGAAGGTGTACGGCAATAGAGACTCGAGCCCATCTGCTTTAACAGAAGCTGGATGGCACCTAGTCTCAGCTGGAAAGAGCCCCCTTCAGAAAGCGGCCTTGGGTGACGTGGCTATGACAGCTGGTGGGCTCAGGTCTGGGTTGGGTGGCGCAGTGCCAGACGTACCCTTTTATAATGAAGGCATCAAAGGACAGCTGAGGGAACAAGAGTTCTCAGGCCTGCCACATCCCTACCAAAAGCCAGGCTTCCCCCAAGCAAGCCTTAATACATCAAGAGGACTCCAGCTTTGTCCAAGGTGAGCAAAGTGCCTTCATCTGGCAATTCACCTCTAAACTGAACATATCAAACAATATACGTACGGGACTCTACCCCCTGCCAGAGCTGTTGTTTTTTTCAGCAGCTAGATTCAGGAAATAGCTACATTATGTGTGTTTGACTCCTAAAGCTATTTTTCATGTTAGAAACAGTGCCATTCAGCAATGTTACTAATGGTGATATCTTGAAAATACAGATGCATCTCATTATGATAATACAACAGTTTCCCCATTACTTTTATTATGTATGCTAATATTATTTCACCGCCTCAATAGCAAGAAAAAAGACTTCTAAAGTTCTGTGAATTCCCACATAGCATAGGTTAATAACTGAAAAACCTCTCCCAACTAGCCATGTTTACAGCACTGACTTCTTCACGTTTCCTATCCTTAGACTATTTTCTTGTTAAAAAGAAGTTGAAAAAAAAAAGACCGTCCATTTTCTCCCCTTGCAATAAGGGGGTACTGAAGGAGATGGCTGAGATGTGAAGAAAAGAAGATAAGCTGATGTAGAAGGTTACAAGCTGTGCTGTGGGCTTAGAATCCTCTTTAGAAGAACATAGCTTAATATCGCATAGTGGTAGGAAATCTTTAGAAGGTTAGGGTCATGTGAAAAGGGGCCAGTTTCTCAGCTGCTGTAAATGTATGTCAATAGGATTAAGCTGAGTTACACCAGCTCATGATCTTGCCCAATGAGCTTCATGGTAGTGGCCTGAAAACTGAATTTTCCACATCACTACTTAGGTGAGTTAACCACTGGGTTAGATCCACGTCTCTAAGTACACTGTTGCTATCATGCAACAGGTTATGGGGTTTCCTGTGCAACCTTTCACATAGCCCTTCTGCCTCTATTGCTTCTTGATCCCCATAAAACACTCCTCTGTCCCAAGTCCTGGACTGATGTCAAGCATGTATGCAGTGATGGTTGGAGAGGGTAGAGTATCAGCGGTTCACTAGATGATTGCCATCTGCTGGCTGGAATGGTGTTGACATCAACCTTGTAGGAAAACTACTTTCTGTTCCAGATGGTTTGGAAACAGGAGGGGAACATGGTATTCAGATAAAGAGAAAAAGTGGAGGAGAATGAGGACTTTAGCTAGGACAAAGGTCTACTGATTCTATGTAGCCTGAGCAGCAAAGTACCAGACACCTAAAGATATCTCAAAAGCATTGTGAAATAAAATGTTATAGAATTAAATGCATATGAAAAAGTAATTGCTTGCTACAGCCTGTTCTCCCCACCCCCTTAAGCCTGGATTTTGTGACATTAAGATTTATAGCACGCAGGATGGGTTTTTCCACATGAAATTGATTGTTGCCAATGGGAGGGTTTCAAAATACAATGATGCTCCTGAAATTAATTGTCCATCTTGGCCCAGATTCATCCCTCATGCTACTCCATTAGATTCAATGCAATTGCACTAAGCAAAGCTATTGGCTCCTTAAGTCCTGGAAAAATCAGTACATGGAATATGATAGGATAAACAGACACTAAAAGTTATGATTTTAATGAAGACACTAGTTTCATGGCTTTTTACAGCAATCTTTAACCCATAAAAACTATCTGATCCACCTTGTATTTAACTGCGCCACTGAGTGCTTGCCTGCCTGTTCTAGATCTGAAGAAAAATCTTCAAACATCTAATGAAGTGGGTTTGTCTCCCCCAAAAGCTCATGCAATAAATAAATTTGTTAATCTTGAAAAGTGACACAGGACTCCTTGCCTCGTTTCCTGGACTAGATTAACATTGGAGCTCTGTAAATCCTCTCTCTCTCTCCAGCAGAAGTTGGTCCAATAAAAGATACGGCCTCAACCACCTTATCTGTAGGATAAACATAGGGAATTGAGCATGTGCATAGTAAATACACTGTATTATTAGCCAAAACAAGTTATTGTTTTCAGCAAATCTGAGTCCGGCATTGTCTGCAGTAGCACTGAGGGGAATGCAAATGAAGCTCAAGCATAAACAAACAGGTTACAGCGAAACAAAGGCTGTCATTTGTCACAGGCTGATTTTACCTCCAGAGCACGCTACCTTTTCTGCCATCCTGGTTTCTAAGTTCAACTAATTTGATACAAGACACTAACTAATGCTCTATGGAAACCGATTTAGAAGCAAATTAGTGCCCTGAAAGATGATCCTTAAGAAATTGTTCAAATAATAATAAAAGTTTTCCAGTGTTAAGAACTGGAACCCAAAACAGGCAGGTCCAGGTTCCCCTGCCAGAAGACCAGACAGCAGAATGTGGATGGCCTGGGACAGTAACGCCCCCGCAGATAGTGCTTCCCAGTGGCTGGCTAGCTCAGGGATGTAGTCATGAGTCAGGGAGCAGTGTGATCTTAGTCTGCAATGACCATACATGAAATGAGTTGAGGGGGTGATCTTGGTTCAGTTCCCAATGCTTATGTAAGAGAATGAGGTAGCTACATCCTCTGTAGCAGCTCTACACCTCAATTAATATCTTTTAAGTAAATTGTGGGGTTTTATTTCTGTCTGTAAGCTTACATCTCCTCTATTGGAGCCACCTCTATTATTAGGTATAATCGAGCATGACCTGCGTTGTGTGTGCCAAACTGAAAGTCAGCAAGCATAATGAAAGTTAAGGTTAATTTCCTTGCCATGGCTACTATAGCAGAAGAGACTATAGTAATTAGAGCCAGATTTAAAAGTGATTTAAACTTGTAAACACTCTTTTGTCAGCAGTAATGAGGTTAGAAAAAACTCACACTACATACATCCTGGCTGGTTCAAGGAGCAGCTTTTTTTTTTTTTTTTTAAATGATTAGGCACCTAAGAATGGTGTTCATGAAAGCTGTTGCTGAGTGGAGACCTATCTATGCTAGCTGGTAGGCAACTCCTTGCTGTGAACAATTCCTTTGTTTCAGTTTTGTTATTTCTGGCATTATTTTTGTTACAGCTTGATCGGAGCCTCTTGATGACAGTGACTGTAGAGATGTAATCTGCTGAGTGTGTGTTAAAGGTCTCATGCTGGGTCACTCCTTAGAAGATACGAGTTGTGTTTTATCCACTGTCCGTTGTACTCAACAACAGCTGTGGAGGAGGGAAATTTAGCACTTGTTAGTTCAGCGATGAGAAGCTGTTCCTGTATTTGAAATAAAGATTCTGTGATAGTTTGGGCAGGAGAAATTGGAGAGTTGCTTGAAATTAAGCCATTGAAGATGGTGCTGTGGGTACCCTGCCTGTCTGTGTGTGTCAGTTGCCTGGATAGAACTATACACTACAGATGCGTTTGCATCTGTCTTTGGCAACATCTTCCCAGTTCTCTGAGTTAATATTGGATTTCTTCCTATTCTTTTTCAAAATGCCCTTATATGCCCTCCTCTGTCATGTTTCTCTTCCTTGACTTCAGGCAGTCACAGAAGATGAGAGTTGGAAGGGACATTTGGGGGCCATCTAGTCCCACCCCCTGCTCAAAGCAGGACAAACTCCAACTAAGTCATCCCAGCCATGGCTTTCCAGCCAGGAATTCACTATAGAGAATAATCTTTGGCTATGTTTACACTGGCAAATTAGTCTAGTCTAAGGAGGCTCAGTCTGGACTAATTTAGCCCATGGCTACACTAGGCTTTGTCTTAGTTCAAACTGGTAAGTACTGGGGTTAGTCCTTACTTATGTGCTTTGTTCAAACTTTAGTTCAAACTAAGCATGTGCAAGACTTGAACTAAGCCTTAGTTTGAACTTAAGAAGTAAGCCATTAGTTTGAACTAACTGCACGCTCTAGTTTGAACTGAGTGTTAGTTCGAACTAAAACATGGTTAGTTTGCACTAAAAAGTTCCCGGTTAGTTTGAACTAACCCATGGTTGGTTTGAACTAAGCAGTCCAAACTAAATTTGGCTAATGTAGACGTAGTCTTTGGGAGTTGATGATCCAGCATAGGGACATTACATGTCCATCTCAACTGCGCAGCTGCTGTAATTGCCTCAACACTTGCTGTGCCAGCTCTTTTCAATACCTCAGTGTTTGGAACTCAATCTTGCCATTGAACTCCTAGAAGCTGCCCCAAGTGCCTGAGTTGCAGGCTGATAAGCTTTTTGATGTGTCACCTCTGTAGAGCTATTGTTTCTATAGAATACAGAGGCGCAATCAGTACCACACCATGATAAACCTTCATCTTAGCCCGAGCCTATACTTGCCGCACTTTTCTGAGGCAGTCGACAAGAGGTATGCTAGGTACGTAAAATACCTTGTGTATCTTCCAATGACTTACTAATCTGTTGGTATACGTTAAGGTAAGCCAACTGGAAATGCCTTCTGGTTGGCTTACAGCAACCCATATTCCAGGACTGGAGTTGATACAGTGATTTCTGGAATGACTGAGTGGGTTTACATTGATAGCACCCTGAAGATCATGCTAACAGCAGTGATTTTGCCACCATCAGTTTAGACTTACCCTTAGTTGCTGTAGAGATGCCATGCTGATACCAGAGACGCTGCAGTAGCCTTCCAAACATTTTGGAGGCTCACTATGATCTACAACTTCTGTATCAGGGATTTTTTTGCTAGCAAGCATACATCCTAGATATGTAAAGGTGTTGACACACATAAGAGTTTCCCCATTGACAAGAACTTCAGGTATGGCATCACTGTCTACATTTTGTCCATTGGTATTTTACTGGTAGTTACCTTTAATCTGAATTGTTTTGCTGCTCACACAAAGTGAGTGGTTATCTCTTGCGTGTCTTTGAGTGAATGAGAAACTAGTGATGAATAAGCTGCAAAGAGAAGTTATCTAATGCATTCTTCATGCACCTTGGAGCTGACACGTTATCTAGCCAAGTTAAATAGCTTCCTGTCAGTTTTAGTGTGAATATAGATGCCTAACCTGAGCTTTTCTGACACTGTAGTGGGGACAATGCCTACGAACACAGAAAAAAATGTGGTAGCAAGGACACAGCCTTGTTTCACACCATGGCATTTATGGAACAAATCGGTAACATTTTCTGCCACAGAGACTCTACTAGTCTTTCAGTTAAGCCATTCCATAGGGTTTCTCTATCCTCTCTGTCAAAGGCCTTGAAAACATTGACAAATACTAAGAGATCTTGATGTTGTTAAGTCCTTTTCTCATAATTGCCTCATGGATAGAATCACGTCATTGGTCGATCTTTTTACACAAAGTTGTTACGGTTCCTAGTTGGAAACTTTGAAGAGTCCATGCTTTCAGCTCTGGCTTCAACCCCCAGCATCCTGGCTAAGAGGACAACAGTCACACAGACACGTTGGAAGGATGCCCTGCTCCAACCATCTTGCAATCTAGAAGGCTGACAGATACCTGATGGACAGGGAAACTAAGGCTCAGAGAGGAGATGAGTCACAACAGGTGACTTGTAGAGCTGGAGTCAGAAGACAGGTCTTTTAATTGCTGATCCAGTATCCTATTCACTGGAACTTGATTCCCCATTTTCAGTAAGTGTGAGTGATCTTACATGTCTATAACTTTTACTTTCCATATTTATTTTACTCTTTTCACTCTCTACATCAGTTGAGAACCAGCTTGGTGTAACATCTGCAATGAAAAAGGACAGAGTCACATTGATTTCAGCCTAACATGTAGAGCACAAGGTTCTGTAGCACCTTTGATCAACCAAGACATTCCCCTAGGCTTTCCTTAATTCAGGGGGTTCCTAAACATGTTAAGGCTGGGCATTTCTTTCTAACCAAAAAAACCATGGGCAGAATGTGACCTGCACTACCTTCCTGCTGGGGAGTGAGGACTGTGACAGCTCTGGCCCCCTATCCCTGCCCAGGGAGCTGCCATGCCCCGACTCCCTGCCAGGGAGTGTGGGCTGCCACGGCTATGGTTCCCTGTCCCCGCCCCCCCCCCAAATGTTCCCCACCCACCAGCCCGTTCTTCATCCTCTCACCGGTTCCATATCCCCAACTCCTCCCGGGATCCTCCCCCACCTTACTTGGCCACCAGAGCTGCTGGCACCTGGCCACTCCCCAGGCTACTCTCCTTGAGCATGCATCTGAGCATGCTCAGGACAGGAGTTTTAAAAACTCTCTGTCTGTTGGAAGCTCCCTGCTGGCTGGAAGCCTCGGTCTCCATGGCAACTGGAGACCCTGACGGCATCTGGCCCCAATTCTCAGCCCGTCCGCATCCCCCCCCGGAGCCACTCTATGGCCCCCCAGGGGCCCACGGATCCCAGGTTGGGAACCACTGCCTTAATTCAAATCCAGACAACTTTTAGACTGAATGGCACCATCCTCCCTGCAGTCTGAAACCCAGGAGCACATCCATCAGCAGAGTAAATCCAGTGCCAAAGGTCAACAAACAGACCTCGTTCTCTGCCCGTGGTACTTCCAGGGGTCAGAACAGGTTGGATCTAAGTGGTTAGTAGAACCAAAGGTAAACATTACTTGGCATGTAGATGTTATGGTGGCTTGGTGAAATCTGGTTTCTCTTCTTTTGGAGGTGAGAACAATTGTGGGTCACAGGAAGGGTGAACCTTTTTGAAGTGGACTGTAAGTAGCTGTACCAGCTGTAACAGGTGGTCTGCCATTTTAGGGGCCAGAGGCCTGCAGCCAGTCAGTGCTGTTCATTTCTAAGATGGAGTGGAGGAGAAGACAGGGGTTTCCTATTAAGAACTGGGCTGTCAGGTTAGAAGCAAGAGCAGGTTGCGTGTGTTGAGCTCCTTGGATGAGGCTCGTAGAGACCGAAACTCCTATTGCCTCTTGGATTCCTTTGAAAATCCTGGCCACTGAGAGTGGAGAGAAATACTTCAACAGTCTAGGACAGATTTTCATAAGACCTCAGCTCCTTTTCAGATACCAAATTAATGACCACATTTGCTGAAGAGGTTAGTGCATTGGGTGCTGACCTGTGTTGAAAGTCTGCCTATCCATGGCCTACTGGCAGGAGCCAAATGTGAAGCACATCTGAAAACATGGTCTTGGGTCTGCCACATCCCAGACTCCAAAACAGAAAAGCTGCTGCTCTGATGGGGCTTTATGCAGTCCTAGAAACCATCTATTGTAGCAAATGGAGCTGACATTTTCACCCATAGCTTTCTCTATGACCATGCTTTTTGTTTATAACGAACAGATTTGTTTTTAGTAAAAAGTACATTCAAAACTTTAATTTAATAACAAAACGAAATAAAGTCTGCCACTAGGATTTGCACATTCAGTCCTTCTGATACCTTAGTCTGGTTGTTCCCAGTCTGTGGCCCAGGGGACCAATGTAGACAACAGTGGCTTTCAAATTAGCCTGCAGCTTCTCTTCTGCTGACTGCAAAAGTGAGTCGCTGCATAGGGGCTCAGGAAGACCATGTTACCACATGACTAAAAAAAATGGTGGCGTTTCCTTGCTGCAACTGAGGGGATGGAAAACCAGAGTTCCTCTCCCCCTGTCTGTAGTGAGGAATATGGAAAAATGTGCTGTTTGGGTCCATATGCATGAGGGTCCCAGTTGGAGCCAGAGGGTGGGGAGCACAGATCTTCCATCCCTCTAACTCCAGGGGGGAGCCATTGTCTAGGGACCCAGCTGGAGCACACGAGGCTACAGGACACACATGGTTTCACTGCTGCAATCGGGGATGGGAAATCACTGAGAGGGAGCCCCTTTGCTAAACTCTTTGCCTGGCTGCAGTGAAGGGGGGAGGGTGGACCTTGAGGGTTATAAAAGTGATATTCATGTCTTTGAGCCAAAAAGTTTGGGAGCCACTGACTTAGTCACTATTTTAGATGGTACATATCGGATGCTGTAGTACAAATTAAATGCTTTTCTTTTCTGTACAACTTTAGTGGAAAGCTCCTTCAAAAGCAATCTGTGCATCTCCTTTGTCTTCAGAAGAAATTAGTTTAAAAGCAAACCGTAACTGGCTTGGTAGAAGTCTGTGCCCAAGTGCTCTGTCAAATGTACTAGGGAGGGCACAGAGCTGTAGGACAGATGGTCTCATACTCAGCTTGCCAACATCACCCAGCTACTGGGAGAGTCTGGAACTGGATCAGATGCCAAAAAACAGATACCAATTCTTCTTCAATTTAGGCTTACAAAACAAAGGGTTTGGAACACTATCCTGTGGTGATTATGTATCTGTTAATGAGGAAGAAAATGAAAAACAAGAATGCTTTTGAGATACTGTGAAACACTTCCAGTGGTGAAAGCGAGCCAAATCCAACACAAACAGAGAAGTAAAGACAATGCATGATACAGAAACCAATCCAGTAAAAAGTTAGAAATATTTTAAATTGGGGAAACAGATTCCTAAGGGAAATTATAACAGAGCGATGGACAATGGAAGAGTGCAAAAACAGAGGGGCAGATGACAAGGGAACTTAATCATCTTGTTCCTATCTCCATGTTAAGGTTGGCAACAAATGTCTCTCGTGGAAGTCCACGGTCGGCCATGGCAGCAAGGTGACACCTGGCAGTTCTTGTCAATATTTTTTTCACTTCCCTGGGTATTTCCAGTAACCATTGTAAGCAGTTCAGTGGCATTTAGGTAGCCACTACTACTTTGCCAAAGCCAGTCAGAGGTGCCTTTGTGCTTTATTGAGGGCAGACGCTGACAGCTCCCTGCATGCTGAGTGCCCGATTTCATGAGTACAGCACTGCACGTCAATGAGGCTGGCCGACTTTGACCCTCACTGAGGACACTGGTTGTGGTGTTGATTTCCAGAGGGATAGCCGTGTTAGTCTAGTCCAGCAAAAAACCCAAGGAGTCATGTGGCACTTTAAAACTAACAGATTTATTTTTCACATGAGCAGGGGACACAGCTCAGAAACATGTGTTATCACACTGCTTGCAAAGTCAGCTGTTGGGCATGCTAGAAAGTGCTGTGCTGAGAACTGCATGGAAATCCAGATGCCATATCTGGAGAGAAGTCTCTGGCTGCAAGGAAGGGCTGAAAATGAATAGGCAGAAAACCAAAAGAATAATGCCAAACAGGGAGCACCAAACTGGAATCTTAATACCAGTTAGTCTTGGAATAGAATAAAACTATCAATAAAAGCAAAATAAATATGTAAATCAATTAAATATGGCATTGGGCCTTTTTTGGCTAATAATGAATCCCTTGGCTAGACTAACCACTTTTGCAGGAATCAATATGGAGCAGGGCACAGAGGAAATAAATGTTCTGAATTGTATGCGACAATCAAAGCAGTCAAAATAATAGTTGGTCAGCACTGCTTGTTGAAGAAGTGACACGTCTCTGCAGCAGCAACTAGATGGCACACTTACCTCACTGTCAATACACAAAACCACTTATTGGCAACAGGCATCATGTAACATAGAGAATATGCAGCACCATCTTCTGTGAGCAACTCGCAGGTCTGTGACTTGACAGCATCATCATCTCGGCGTCCCCCTGACTCCAAGGGTCTAATCCATTTCCCATGAAAGGTGATGGGACTCTGTCCATCGACACAAATGGGGGTTGAATCAACCCTAAAGCCCAACCCTGAAGCCCATTGAAGATTCTGAGGCCATCCCGCTGGCCCTCTCTGGGGCTCTTGGGGTTAATGGCTGGCAAAATTGGGGCCTGAAAGCACTTTACTACATTACAGTCATTGTAACAAGTCAGGTTTAAACGTGATGAGAAATCCTCCAGTCGTCACATGGGGCTGCAGAAGTCCTGCGTGACAGGAGATAAAGAGGAAAAACCATCTGCAGGTGGTAGAGAGATGATGATTCATGGATGAATTCTGAATCAGTGTCAGGCCTTCTGCTCAGCGGGGTACTGGCTTGCTCAGCAAGTCTTTGTCGGTGAAATTGTGCCCCACTGAGGCCAAAGGGGAAATTCCCACTGACTTCCGTAGGGGCTGTGTTTTACACTTTAACTTTACAACTATAAGTTGTGATTCATTCCCGATCCCAGATATTAATAATAATAAGCTCTTCTATGGCACTTTTCATCAGCTACTCCCAAAGCACTTTTCGTGGAGGGCAGCACCATTAACTCCATTTTACAGATGGCAAAACTGAGGCACAGAAGGCTGAAGTGACTTGTTCGAGGTTCCCCAGCAGGTGCGTGGCAAAGCTGGAAATAGAAGCTGGCATCCTGGTCCCAGTCTAGAGCTCTATCCATTAAGCCACACTGTCTCCCCATAAAATATACCACAATGTCCTCCTATCACCCGTGGTAGTGAAATACTATGACATGCTCTGCCCCTCCTGTTCACAGTATAGTGCTCAGAGCTCCATCTGGGATCTCCGTTTCAGTTACTTGCAGTTCTAGGTTTCTAATTACGGATAGGCAAGCTGGCTGGCTAACCTTTAGGATGGCTGTGTTCTCCCCATGTCTTGCAGGAGTGTGTCAGCAGAATTAGTGTCATGGGAGGCGAGGGCACACAACATCTTGTAAGATCAGGTGCCAAAGTTGTAACCCTAACAAGCCTTTGGTAAAGCATTATGTTGTCCCTTAGGATTTATATGCTGTGCTGGGGCTTTCAAAGTCCTAAGGGGCAAGCTTCTCAAAAGCTCCATGCATTGTATGTATCCTGGGGAGTGTCAGCTGAAATGTCACCTTAGGAGCCACTGGCAGAGGCTGTAGTGAAGTGACATAATTAGGCTGCTATAGAGGGGACATTGTTCCTTTGAACTGCAGAGAGACTCCCCAAGTGCACAGGAGCAGCAGCAGGGAACAACCACAGAAATTAATTGCTGCTGGCCCAAGCCCTGCAGGAAGTTAGAGTAGGTTATGTATAGGGTTTTTTTTTTTCCCTTCAATTTCCAATTGTGAAGGGAAGAAGACTCTGAATTCCTACAGAAAGCTGAGCCCTGAAAGCAAAACCACTGCCTATGCTTTTAACTTCCTGACATTTCAGCACTTGCAATGATGAGCCATAGACTACTCAGTGCTGGAGCTATTTAGTGTGCCCTTATCATAAAAGGAAGAATTGGCTGGGGGAAAAAGCATTCAAAAGGTCAGTTGCAGGGGGAGGGAGGAGAAGCAGAGACATGCAGAGACTGAGCGTGGAAAATAGAAGCCATTACAGAAAAATAACACAAACAGATAGTAGCCAAAAACTAAAAGACAATTTTATCTATGCTTAGAAAGTAGAGTCAAATGTAGTCTGCCTGCAGAGTGAATATTATTGGAAGTTTTTTTCTGTGTGATTCATCAAACACAGAAGAAAAAGACCACACATAGCACATAGGTCTGGATTACTGAGCAATGGCAGGCTTAATTGGTAGAAGTTCATCTATATTATGAGCCAGAAGCTAAGAATCTACTTATGTAAAATGTTATACCTCTTCTGTGTTCAAAGAATACTGATGATTTTCTTCCTAACTTATGCTGAATCTCAGGAACAGAAAATCAAATTTCATTCCTTTTTGGTACCAGTTGTTTATAGTCCGAGCAGTTCATAAAATCATCTGCTTATTATCTGCAAATTTCTCTGTCTTATCCACTGCTAGGGTTATGCAGTCTTCTTCCTCTTAACAGGTGATTTAGAAAGAAAGAGCAACTGTGGTAGCAACAGTCTACCACAGCTTAACAGTTTGTTTCAAGGTCTTTACCAAGGCTCTGAGGAACTCAGTTCAGCTCCATGCATATGGCTCTCACACAGGAAGATTTTCTGTTTAAAACACGTGCAAGATAGCATCAATATCTGAAATGTATGTGAGCCCTTGCATGTTTTGCTGCCACTTTAAAACTATCTTTGTTTAAATATTTCTTCCCCATCTCTTCTCCTGCCCCAGACTTGTATAACCATAGTTTCTAGGAGCGCTGGTCACAGACCAGTACCCCTTGTACTAGGTGCTGTACAAACATAGAATGAGAAGACAGTTTCTTCCCCAATGAGCTTCCAGTCGAAGTGTAAGACAAGAGAAAACAGCTACAGCCAGACCAAGGATAACAAGGAGACAATTGTCAAGATCCAAAGGAGCAGTAATGTTAGTCTAGTTCAGTCAAACAAGGAATCCTGTGGCACTTCAAGACTAACAAATATATTTATTGCATGAGCTTTTGTGGGAATGAAGTGGGTTTTTCTCCCAAGGAAGCTTATGCAATAAATATATTTGTTAGTCTTGAAGTGCCACAGGACTCCTTGTTTATTTGTTTGTTTGTTTTCAGGAAACAATTGTTAAAGAATAAAGCAGGTTATCCCACTAGTGGATGGGGTCAAATGTTACCCTTTATTGCCTGTTCATTCCACTTTGATGCCATGAGTGAACAAGGAAGATAGGTCATTACTATCCTTTTATGCTTAATAATATGCAAAATCTTCCATTTTCAATGACTTCCTAGAGACTCTTATTTGGTTATACTGACGCCTAAATAATTAATATTAATAACTCTGATGAATATAATTATTCCTGCCCCTGTTTATAGGTTTTACATAAATTGCACAGACACTTTACCTTCAAACTCATTATTTTCAACAACAGAAATTGCTTCCCAGTCCTTAATGAACAGGGAGGAGGAGAAAGGAAGATGATAAGCAATGTTCCCTCACAGGACCTTATGTGGGGGGAGATGTGTAGGCATTTGCAGCACTTGGCCCACATGATGGGTACCTTTTGGTGATGTTTCAGAGGATAATCAAGAGATTCCCACCAGGTGGTCTGTGCTCCACTTCTGTGCATCAAAAACAATAAGAGTCTTGTGGCACCTTATAGCCTAACAGATTTCTTTGGCCATTCGGTTTCATGGGCTCTAAACCACTTCGTCAGATGCATGAAGTGGAAACTACAGTTGAGAGGTGTTTATACACGCATGCCAGGGTGGAGGAAGGCAAGTGTTAACAAAGTTCAGGGAGCAGATGTGGCCCATTCACATCAGTTGATCAAAGGGCGAGAATGTGTAAACAGATGAATCGCTTTTGGTAATGTGCTAACCATTCCTCGTCCCAATTCAGACCCAGTCTGATTGTGTCAAGCTTGCAGATTAACTCCAACTCTACAGCTTCACACTGAAGTCTGTTTTTGAAGTTCCTTTGTTGAAGTATGACAGCTTTCAAGTCTGCCATTGAGTGTCCATGGAGATTGAAGTGGTCTTCTGGTTTATGGATATTGCCATTTTTTATGTCCAATTTGTGTCCCTTTATCCCTTTATGCAACGACAGTCTGGTTGGGGCAATTTACATGGCAGAGGGGCATGCTGTACTCAGCTCTTGGAGTCCACTTCTACTGCTGGGGCACCTGTCTCAACTCCCATCCTTCTCCCTGCTTCCACCAATGTTGCATCTGACCCTGTCCCAATCCTCCCCTTAGATGTCACCCCAAGCCTTTCCCTATCCCTATCCCCTGTTTCTGCCACTCCTGGGATAGTGTCGTTTCCCTTTCCATCTACCGATTCCCGGGGGGGCATTTGTGGTTCTCTTTGTCCCTGGGGCTGCTTGTTTCCCTCCACCACCACCCTTCCTTGTGCTGGGGGTTCAGCGAGGTGATGCGGCACCCATGACATCAGTGCCAAGAGGGGGCTCTGCCCCCCTCTTTCCATTCCGGCTAGCTGTGGGGCCAATATGGGGACTCGAAAAGACGACGGCCAGGAGTCTTTGGCCCCAGATCCCCTGGTGCTGCAGGAGGAGCTGTGTGTGTTCCTGGCCAACACATGTGGGGCCACTAACCGGGTGCAGCTCACCCCACAGTGCTAGGGAAATTTCCATCTCATCCTCTGGGCCATGAGGGCCATATTGAAGGAGGGGAAAGGGGACTGGGAGGCAGGATGCTGTGGCCTACCAGAGGGCCTGTAGCTTCTGTGACTCCCTCATGACCATCGGTGTCAGTTTCAGACTGCTATGTGGACCGATGGGGGCTGCTGGCACTCCTGCCACCTCTGAGGATCACCCACAGCCCTCCTAATGGCCCCTATCATCTTTGCTACCTTAAATGCCAGAGGCTGTAGGATGGGTCTCTGCAGTTCCCAGGTGCTCTCTTTCGGTCGCGTAGGGGGGTACTCTGTGGTTTTCCTGCAAGAGATCCATACGGATCCAGCCACCAAGGCCAGCTGGAGGTTGGAGTGGGGAGAGGGGGTGTACTTAAGCCATCTCTCGGCCTTTCGAGGTGGAGTAGCCACCCTATTCTCTTCCCAAGTTACAGTCTAAGGTGTTGGGAGTCACTGAGGTTGTGCCAGGCTGCCTGCTGCACCTCCAGGTCCGCATGGAGGGGCTGACATTGAATCTGGTCAAAGTCTGCGCCCAGACATCGGGCTTGGAGCGGGTGCACTTTTTCCAGCAGGAAGCCACCTTCCTCGGCACTGTGGATCCTCGAGAGTGCCTGGTCCTGGGTGGGAATTTTAACACCACCCTCAAGGAATGGGACTGCATGGGGATTGAGCACTGCCTGGCCGCTGTGAATGTCCTCAGGGAGATAAAAGACCATCACTGACTGGTGGACATCTGGCACAACCACCACTCGGATGATGGGGGACCATTGGTCGCGCCACTTCTGGTTGGACCACATTTATCTGTCCTGGTGTCATCTCACATGGGCCCACTTCCCCAGTGTTCAGCTGGCCCCTTTCTTGGATCATCATTAGGTGACCTTGATGGCCTCTCTCTCAGTATAGAGTCTGGGGCTGGCCTACTGGCATTTTAATAATAGCCTGCTGGAGGATGTGGGCTTCATGGCATCCTTCTGGGAGTTCTGGCTGCCTGATGGAGGCAGAGGCCTGCCTTTCCCTTGGTGCGGTGTTGGTGGGACATGGGGAAAGTGCTTGCTCAGATCTTCTGCTGTAACTATACATGGGGAGCCAGCCAGCGGAGGGATGCAGCCATAGAGCAGCTGGAATGGGAGGTCTTAGAGCTGGAGAGGCATCTGGCCACCAGTCCTGAGGATCCATCCCTCTGCGGGGCACACCAGGAAAAGTGGGAGGAACTGTGGGCCTCTAAGGATCTTCAGATCTGTGGAGCTTGTGTTTGATCCCTTCGGAAGATGGCTCACGACTCCCACTTCTTCTATGCCCTGGAGAAATGGAGGGGGGCCAAAAAACACCTCACCTGCCTCTTGGTGGAGGATGGCACCCCCCTCACGGATCCAGAGGAGATGTGTGGAAGGGTCAGGGTCTTCTATGCCAGTCTTTTCTCCCCAGATCTGACCAAAGCCAGTGCCTGTAAGGTGCTCTGGAATGAACTTCCCATGGTCAGCGAGGGTGACTGGGACTGGCTAGAGCTGCCTCACTCTAGCCGAGTTCTTGGAAGCCTTGCATCTCTTGCCCATCAATCCCCAGGCATGGACGGGCTGACCATGGAGTTCTACTGCGCATTCTGGGATGTCCTTGGCCCACACTTCACCATCATCTGGACTGAGTCTGAAAATAGTGGAGTGCTTCCTCTTTCTTGTCGGTGGGTGGTGCTGGCCCAGCTGCCCAAGAAGGGGGCCTCTGTGATTTCTGGAACTGGCGTCATGTCTTGCTTTTCAGCACGGGCTATAAAATAGTAGTCAAGGCCATCTCACTGCGGCTGGGGTCCATGCTGCAGGACGTAATCCATCCTGACCAGACCTACAGCATTGTGGGCCACTCCATCTTTAACAATCTCTATTTGGTCCAGCATCTCTTAGAACTTGGGTGTAGGGATGGTGTGTCATTCACCCTCCTGGCCCTTGACTGGGAGAAGGCTTCGATAGGATGGACCACAGGTATCTCCTGGGGAGCCTGCAGGCATTTGGCTTTGGGTCCTGCTTTGTGGGGTTTCTCTGGGTGCTGTATGCCTTTGCGGAGTGTCTGGTCAAGCTCAGCTGGACCCTGACTAAACCGGTCAGCTTTGGGCAAGGAGTATGTCAAGTCCATCCACTGTTGGGCCAACTGTACACTCTGGCCATGGAGCCCTTCCTCTGTCTCCTCCATCGGAGGTTGATGGGGATCATGCTCTGTGAGCCGGCGCTGAGGCTGGCTCTGTTGGTGTACGCTGATGACATGTTCCTCGTGGTCCAGGACCCAGGTGACTGGGAGTGGCTGGAGGCCTGTCTGTCCATCTACTCGGTGGCCACCTCTGCCTGGGTCAACTGGGCCAAGAGCTCTGCCCTGATGGTAGGAGCCAGGTGGCTGGTAACCTCCCTCCTACTTATGCCATCCAGTGGAGCATGGGTCCACTGGTCTATCTGGGTCTTTATCTTTCTGCCACCCATCCTTTCCCAGATGAGAACTGGCACACTTTGGAGGACAGGGTCATTGAGCAGCTGCGGAGATGGACGGGACTGCTGCAGTGTCTCTCCCAAGGGAAAAGGGCACTGGTCATCAACTGGCTTGTCCTGTTCATGCTCTGGCACCAGCTCAACATCCTGGTCTGACCCCTGAGTTTCGTGGCCAGCCTCCAGAAGACTATTCTAGAGTTCTTTTGGCCAGGACTGCACTGGGTCTCTTCAAGGATCCTGAGCCTTTCCTTGGAGGAAGGAGGGCAGAGCTTGATCTGCAGTTGCAGCTGGGTCAATGTCTTCTGCCTCCAGGCCCTGCAGAGACTACTTTATGTTGCAGGCAGTCCGGCGTGGAGCCATCTGGTGCACACCTTCCTCCACCATTTCGGGGGCTCCGATATGGCTGTCAGCTCTTTTACATCCACCTGAGAGGTCTTCCATGAGACATCTCTGAGCAGCCGGTCTTCTCTGGACCTGGAGGCTCATTTTGGCCTCTAGGTTTGTTGCAGTCACCAAAGGGGAGGACCTCCTCACAGAGCACCTGCTACACAGCCTCTAACTTCATATGCGGATGGTGGAGGCCCCCTTGGTGCAATGGAGGTTGCCCCTGGCAGGTTTTACCAGGGTCAGAGACCTCTTAGACTACACGCAAGGGGACTGGGTGGATCTCCAGGTGCTAGCACAGTGCATGGGCTCTCCACCCTTTGAACCCCCTGGAGTCTACTCCAGGAGGGGAAGGTAGCCTTGCCCCCTGTTGCTTGGTTTTACCTTGAGAAGGTCCTGCAAGAGGGCACTCCTCACCTCCATTCTCAGCCCTGGCCCTCCAGACATTTTGATCAGCCCCCAGCCCCACAGGCCACCCTGGCCATCCCCTCCCCATGCACCAAGCTGGCTGCTAGATCTGTAGCCGATCCCCTTTAAAACGGCTTGTAGAGACCATCTGTACACACTCATGCAGCACACCATCCACTTTCTCACTGTTGTGTCCCACCCTGACACCAAATTTTGGGACCTCATGCCATCTTTGGAGGGTAAGGACCCCTGGTGAGCCAGCCTGTACATTACCCTGAGACCACAGCCCACTGGGGACATGAGTTGTCAGCTCCTCCATGGAGCTGTGAGCATGGGTGTATATCTGGCATGGTTCATCCCTCATCCTGACACTTGTCCTTTTTGTGGCATGAGGGATACCCTAACACATGTCTACCTCAAGTGTTCCAGGTTGCAGCCCCTTTTCTGGCTCCTTTGAACCTCTTGCTGAGGTTCTGGTGCACTTTTCTCCTCCTTTGTTTATTCACGCACGCCCCATCTGTGGCCTCACAAGGTTGCAGGACCTCCTGGTCAGCCTCCTCCTGGCATTTGCCAAAATCAACATGTATAACAGCAGAGAGAAGAGGTTGGCTGGGGGTATCCTCCAACTGTGGGGCCTATTTCTGTTCCTTAGTTTGTTCACATATCCAAGTGCAGTTCCTTTGAGCAGCGTCCACTGACTCCGTAGATATCTTCTGGGAGCAGTGGGCGCTGCCCAGGATTCTGTGCTTGGTGTCCCCCCCCCAGTTCCCTGCTATTGTTCCTTTGACCCCCCCCACCTGTTCCTCTTTTTTGATTATTTGTTCCCCCGAAATCAGCTGATCCCTTGGACCAGTGACTCCTCCCTTGGGCTGAGTAGGGGTTTTTGGAATTGAGTGGGCTTGCGCCCACCCACTACTTAGGGTTCAAATAGTACTATTCTCTTGTAGCCATCAGGCTCAACTCTGTCACACCAGTTATTCCCAATTTTGTAGCTGCCCATTGGATTATTTCCTTCTCAAGAGAAGTATTTGCCCTGTCTTTATTGAGTTTCATCTTCTTGATTTCAGACAAACTGAGGGCTCATTAGATGGAAATAAGAGGGGAACAGACTCCTGCATGGTTTGTAGGAGACAGAATTCCCCATCTTGGGCTCCATCTATTATGATGTCGATCCCTAAACATTCAAATTAATTTTCTTCTGATGTATCAGTAAGATGGGAACAGGTAATGCTGCTCCTCCTCCCCTTTTCCCACTTGCTTTTTCCTGAATAAGTCCTCACCATTGATTTTGAAATTCCAATTCTGTAAATCATTTCCCCAGGTTTCAGTAATAGCAAGTAGATCGAATTTATACTCATGAAGGAAGAACTCCTCTTATTTGTTCCTAGCCTTTGTGTATAAGCAGTTCAAGAATTTCTTCCCTTCATATTCTTTGGCTCTCTGGTCACTTTTATTCTCATCATCTCAATTTTATGTGGAGTGCTCATATTTTCCCTCTCTTTAGCTTCACATTTTGTTATAATTTTAACCCCCTCCTGACTACACAAGCTAAGGGTGGATTCGTATGACAAAGTTGCTTGTGACGGTGGGGTACAGGGGTCAGTAGCCATATAGTGGTTCTTGTCTTATGTTTCTAAAAAGCTCATGCTTCGGAGTTTCAGCTGGTCACCTGCAGGGATCTAGAGGGGATTCCTGCCCCCCAGTGTATTCTGGTTTATTTTGGGGGGAAGGGAGATGATGCTGGGTGGGGTGGGCCAAGGCTCTGATGTGGTATTTGCTTGGATGGCTGGTTTACTCACATACATAGGGTTTAGTTGATTTACCATATATGGGGCATGGAAGGAATTTCCTGCAGGAGAGGTTGGTAGTGACCTTGCTGTAGTTGAGGTTGGTCTTGCTTCGAGCATGGGGTTGGGCTAGATGATTTCCTGAGGTCCTTTCTAACCATGCTCTTCTATGTTGGCGGGGGGGGGGGGCGAGGTTGCTGGTTCTTCTGCAGCATGAAGTGTGGTAGCTCGTTGTGATTATTTAGCTGTATCTCACTTAATGAATCCTTTGCTGTTTAGCATGAGAGAGCTGCCTGATATTAGTGGCTTGTGGTACACAGAAGTCTGGTGATCTGTTCTCCCAGTGTGTTTGTCAAAGGCTGGGTGCCACAAGTAAGTGGAATGAATGCCTCAGCTTCCTCTATATTACCAGCTTCCTCAAAAAATAAAAAAAATTGTACTACTCTCATTGTCAACATGTCAAAGTCTTTCTCCTATCGGTTCTGCAATTTTTCACCTTTTTAATTAGTGCCTGTCTTTGAAGAGCTGTTGAAATGTCAGGCTGTTGCTGTATGCGCTGTACTTGTAGTCATGTTGGTCCCAGGGTAAGTCATCCATCTTGTCTTTCTGGATGCTGTAGCTTGTATAGTGTGGTTCATTTATTCTGGTATCATGTCTTACATGAAAAACATAAATAAATTGTAATATGCTCAATCAGTCAGTAGCATAAGACCTCTCCCCGCAAAAAAAATGCTTCTGACACCATTTTTTTTTTCACCATGGCCACGATACAAAGCCTATTGAGAGCAAAGAAATTTACAGTAATCTAGGAGACCTCTTATGTTAGAAGCATGAAGACGGAGATGGTAGATTCCCATACTTAGTTTTTTGTTTCTTTTTTTTTTTTTTTAATTTGCTGTGCTGTTGGCTACAAATGGAAAATAAATTGTATTTTATTAAGCAGGGAAACATCATTAAAAAAAATCAGGATATCTGCAAAACTCCAGAACCTTCCATTTTGGTTATTATATTTCTGGGGGTGTTGTACTCACCTCTGAAACCATCAACTCACTGAATAGCCATAAATGACGAGTAACTTAATCTGTTGAGGTTTTGCTCTCTATACAATGTTAAGAGTATGGTGGAACCACACTGGTGCAAACTGGATTTCAATCATGTTTATTAACTAAGCATAAACATACAAGTCCTAAAACCTATTTACTCTGCTGCTTTGGAAGCATTTTGATAACATCTTCAGGAGAAGTTCTGTAGGGGGCATCCATCTCTTCTAAACTACTTAAAGATACTATCCATTTTTTAAATGTTGCATACTTCTCTGCTACAGAGCTTTCAAAATGAGAGATTTTTACCTAATTACTGAAGTTCAAGAAACTGGTTTAAACAAAATACTAAGCAACCCAAAGTGAAACTGAACTTTTATTGAAGTTTTAAAAAAAAGCATTGTCTTTGTTCTGCAATGTTGCCCTTTCAAAGCATTCAAAAGTCTTGTCACTGACTTAAAACTCATGAGACTTTAAGAATTAATAAATCTGTGGTTCCTTTATTTGTCTTCTGGTTTCTAAACCTCTAGGGCAATGGTTCTCAACCCATGTCCAAAAGTGGCTCCCAGGTTGTTTCAAAGTTTAGGGTACACCTGGGTCTTGTTGTCAAGCTTTTCTGTGTGAATATGAAACCTAAAATCTTAGTTTTTGATGATGAAAACTGAGAATCTCATGCAATCTTGTGACTCAAGCAGCTGGGCTTTTTGGAAAAATTCCAGAGGGATAGCTGTGTTAGTCTGCGTACAGCAGAAACAACAAGGCATCTTAAAAACTAATAAATTTCTTCAGGCATAAACATTCATGAGCTCCACCCCACTTCATCAGATGTATGAAGTGGAAACTACAGTTGAGGGGAATATATACACATGCCAAGATGGAGGGGGAACATTACAATGGGGAAGGTAAGAGCTAGCAAAGTCAACTCAGTTGGGGTAGAAGAGGTCCATTCACACCACTTGATTAGAAGATGAGAATCTGTGAACAGGGACAATTATTCTTTGTAATGTGCTAACCATTCCAAGTTCCTGTTCAGAGCCAGTCTGATTGTGTCAAGGTTGCTAATCAGTTCCAGCTTTTTTAAAGAGAGACTCACTCATGACACTCTTGATAAAAATGGCAAGATATTACTTTCTGAGATACAAAATGTAGTGCCTGTTTTAATTGAATGTCTCTTGTTTTAAGAAACCAAACATTGTATCAACAGCTAAAATCCATCTGTTACTGAAAACACAGGGACAGGATGGCACAGGGGACTGGTCTACATACCAGAGATTTTCACCTAAATTTATGACCCTAAGAACTCTATTTTAGCTGAACTTAGCACTTTCTTTCTTGGCTGTAGTTCAGCATGTCTCCTTTTGAGATGCTGACAGATGGACCAAGACCAAACAACTATGTTAAAGTCTAACTTAGAAAAGCATAGTTTTCTGAGAACCCTTCCTTTGGACACTTGAATGTGTTTGCTGGAAGCGAATGTCACCAAATTCTCAGAAGTATCTCCAAAGAAATACAGGGGGAATTGCACAAAAGAACAGTTTGTACTTTCTTAAAAAAAAAAAAATCCTTTAATTCACTTAAATACCCCTCTCTCTTTTGAGGAGCTTACCTATTTGCAATTGTTTTCTCTTTGACTTGTACACAACTGAAATATCAGTGTCTTTCATTGTGGATATATTAAGGGTAATACCAACCAACAAAGCCATAGACTGCTGGTTTCTTTGTCCCCATTCCTTGAAGAATTTAAGAATGTGCCTTCAGTTGGACCACTGGCATGTTTAAATATGGGCATGTTCATAGCTGAGGTATCTTTCTGAATCATCGTCCTAAACAAGTATCAAAAGTAAAGACACAAAAGAAAATATTGATCTTGCAATTCAATCTGTGGGTGTAGACTGCATGGCTATGTCAACACTAGGATCTTAAGTCAATTTAAAGCCCCTTAGTTTGACTTAAGCAAAGCCCAGGCTACATTTGGAATTAATTAAGTCAACTTAACCTTTTGCTTAAGTCGACTTAATGACTCTCACTTGTTAAGTTGACTTTTTTTTTTTAAGTAGACTTTATTAAGTTGACTTAAGCCAATGTAGGTTGGCATTAGGCTTAAGTTGACTTAAGTGGCCTCCTGGCCCTCTGGAAACCTTCCTGGAAAGCATGAAGTGAGTGCCCTGGCCAATCCTAGGGCAGGATAAAGCTCAGTCCACCCTGCTCCACAGCCAGAGCTAGCCAGGACTCTAGCTGTGTGGCAGGCATGGCAGAGAGCACAGCTAGGCAGGCTGGGAGGTGGGCCCCACCCTGGACCCACCAGGAGATCTTAGATCTCCTGGCTGTTTGTGGGGTTGAGGCCATACGCTTCTGAATCCAGGGTAGCCAGAGGAACCAGGAGGTATATAGGTCCATGTTGGAGGCTCTGGCAGAGCAAGGCCATGCCTGCACCACCCAGCAGGTGTGGGTGAAGGTCAAAGACCTCCGTCATGGCTATCACAGGGCCTGGGAGGTCATGCAGCACTGAGGGCGGCCCAAAACCTCTTGCCCCTATTACACCCAGCTGCACGCGTTCCTTGGCCAGGAGGCTGATGATGGTCAAGCAGCTGGCACTTTTGACACCACTGAGCCTCCCTCCCAGGACGATGACCAGGAGGAGGGCTCAGTGGATGAGGACATGTTGCTGAGTTGGGGGGACATGAGCACCCGGCACAGAGCACCACACTGGCCCCAGGCACTGCCAGCCCGGGTCTCATCCTGGGGACCCAGGTGGAGGCTACCCCCACCCTGGATGAGGGGACTTCATGCTGGGTGCATGTGCTGGTGAGTGCTCCTTCCCTGCAGGCACGGTGGGGCAGGCACGTGGGACAGAGCCTGCAGGGCCAGGGCCCAGGGACAGGCAGAATCCTGGGGGAGGTGGTGTGTAGAGGCCTTCCCATGGGGGCACAGAGGCGGTGGGCCATGAGGTGGCGTGGACCTGGAGCCGAGCGGGGTGAGGGCCTGGTAGGACATGGGGTGGGGGCACTGTCAGTGTGACAGCCATGGTCAGACAGCATGGACCCGACACTGTTGGCACTTGGGCTCTAGGGAGACCCCTGGGGCAAGGCTGCATGGGGCTCACCACCCTGGGCACTGCACCCACTCCGTGCAACAGAGCACGGTGGTGAATACTAAGGGGTCCCTGCCCCAAAGGGCAGGAGGGGTGGGAAGTAGAGGGGATGTTCATGGGTCAGCAGCTGCCATCAGCCTGCACTCTGCGCTAGCTAATGGGGGGAACTCTTGTTCTTTGCTTCTCTCCTGCAGCCCCTGAACCCATGACACCGACTACTCCAAGGGTGCACCGAGCCCTGACCTGAAGGAGGAGGTAGAGTAGCTTCAGGGAGGAGATCCTTGAGGACCACTCCCAGCTTGTGGACAGTGCAGAGGTGAATTTCCGAGTGTGGTGGGACTGGCAGAGGGAGGAGGAGCACACCTACTGCAGGGTGGAGCAGGCCCAGAAGGACAGACTGCTCGACCTGGTGGAGTGTCAGACCCATGCCCTGGAGTTCTTCACTTGGGGCTGGGGCTTTCCAGGCCCAGGAAGCCCCTGCCGGGGACCCCAGCAGCAGCCCTCCCTGCCAGCGGTCCAGGACTCGGTGTGGCCAGCTGGAGGGCCAGGATCTGCTGGTCTGAGGCCACTAGGCATCTGCCTCCACCCTTGCCCCACCTTATTCCCCCCAAACCCTCTCACTCCCTCCAAACTCTGTGGCTCCCACCCCTCAACCACCTCAGCCTCCTGCCCCCAGTTACCCCTTGTAAATAAAACACATCCACACCATCGTTCCTTGTACAGTCCATTCTTTTATTATGCTGAGGACAGGGGATATGAATGGGAGGGAGTGGGGGCAGGAATCAGCTGGGGGTGGTGACAGCAGCTGGAGGAAAGTGCTTTCTTTCTCCTCTGCAGGTTTCACAACCACTTTCCATTGTTCCAGGGGGTGAGAATGATCCGGTGCCACCAGTCACTGCCGGCTTCCCATGCCCAGATGCACATGTGCACAGAAGGCACCCTATCCGCATCAGCCCCCAGGGAGAGTGAGGGGGGTCAGCCTGCCCTGTGCTGGCAGTTGCCCTGCAGCTCCTGGTCCAGGGCCAGAGGAGTCTGGGCAATGCAAGGATGGTGTGGAGTGCTGTGTTGGCACATCGCTGGTCCACGTTGGGCTCTCTGACCTCCTTGGACTCCCTGTCGCCACGCACAGTATGGCGGGTGGTGTGGTCACTCACCTCCTGTAGTAAAGGCGTGGCTGGGGGAGAGGGGCACTTGTGCTGTGGTGCGCTATGGGCCAGGTAGCTACAATGCACCACTCCTAGGGTGACTTAGCAGCTGCCAGTGTAGATGTGGGCAGTTTCCTGGTATTTTGAGCATGGACACTCTAAGCCAGCTTAATAAGGTCCAGCGTAAAATGGCTTAAAGCAGACTTTATTAAGTCAGCTTAACTGAGCCCTCTAGTGTGGTCATAGCCCATGAAAGCCCCCTGACTTCAGTAAAAAGCTCATGGATTTAATGACTGCGTGAATCTGGGTGGAAGAGTGAGGTGTAAATACATCAAATATACATCATAGTTGAGTTCTGCGTAGGATTCCTGGACTTGGTCTTCTAGCTGTGTGTGAGTTGAAATTATTGCAAAGCAAAGTTTGTTCTTTCTGGGAGAGGCTATCTTTCCCACACTGCACAGCTTGTTGCAGTGATCTGACAAAGTGGGTTATATCCTTGGCATGAAATAAACAAGAATGGGAAAGTTATGTTGTACCTTGGCCATCCTGCTGACTTCATTTCTATTGCACTTCACTGAAAACATTGTAATGCTTGGTGTTCTAAAGAGTTTTCTTTTTTTAGAGGAGACATGGGGAGCTTTTATGCATGGGAAGTCACCTGAAGAAACTTCCTTTGATAACATTCTAATGCAGGTCCACCAACCAAATATTTTCAGTCAACACATTCTCAGTGCAAAAATGAACATTACTTTTTAAAAAAAATTCTCATTACCATTTCCCCCCCTATGTTCCCAGACACAGAGAAGGTAAATAAAACTGTAAAATTCACTTGCTTAAAGGTTGCAACATAGCTCTCCTTTATTTCTTAGAATCCAGGATGAGAACACACAAGAACTGAAAAGCAGAAAGAGAGAAAACAGACTATTTCCCCCAAAACACGAGTATGTATCACCCCACCTCTAATCTGGCTGTGTGTAGAACTGACTGTAGCTTCCACACTTCTCTCCAGAATCCACTAGCCTGCAAGCAGGACCAGGAAAACCTTGAGTATTTTAAGTTATAGATCACAATTAACAGTTGTGAATATAACACATTTCTCTCCACTAATTTTTGATTAGACTAGAGAGATGGCACCTTTGGAGGACAAAACCTCCTTCAACAAATAGCTCCAAAGATCCAGGAAACTTCTTAAACAGACAACTTCAATGCTGTAAAAATCCACAGGGCACTGCCATGTCCTGTTCACTGGCTCTCTGGCAATCAGCAATTGAGAAAACTGTGGTTATTAGGGCTGATCATATTTAGTCTTTGTTTTGTTTAATTGAAAATTCTCTTTTCAGCAAATGGAGAGGGTTTGTGGATTTTCAGTTTTGACCTTTACAAAATAAACAAATTGGTTTTGATTTTCAGATCTGGAAAATAAAGCAAAATCCCAGTTTTACGGTAAATCATGGCCAACAATTTTTGCTGAAAGTTTGAGTAAAACCAAAACCAAACAAAAATATTCTCTATATTTCCTGCTGTGGGAAAAAGCCCTGTTTTCTGATCTTTCTAGTAGAGGCTAAATTTTTATTAGCCCATGAATGGCATCCCTTCCCTGACAGAACATTGTGGTGTTGCCTCCCCTGATAATTGCTGTGTGTTGGGTCATAACCTGGAAACCTTCTCTTTGTGATGTGGTGATGATGTTTGTGAACCAGCAGCCTCTTAGTGCTACTGTGATGGTGTTTGGGGTACCTCCGAAGTATGGGAGACATGATTGTTGCTGAGCTGGGTGGTAGCTCCCTGATGCAACCAGCCTGCTATCAACCCAAGCACTCTCCAATGGGCAATACTGGCCCTTACTTTGCTTTTACCATTCCCTGCGCCCTTTGAAGCGTTTCCCTGTGGTGTCCAAGCCCATGCTTGTAAGAAAGTCCAGGTGTGGCTGCCTCATGACAGAGGCCTTGGATATTTCAGCCTCAAGAAGGAGTCATGTGTTCTTTGAGATACTGAAAGACAAAAATAAATAAATAAATAAATAAATAAGGTTGTTCTTTTGATAAGTGGCAGACTTGTACAGACAGCCCAAAGGTCTCTGTGAATATGTGCTTTGGAAATGAGACCTGATCACTGACCACCAAAATGTAACGCCACTTCATGGATTTCAATGATTTTAGCAATCCCCCTACACAAAGACCTCTGGTCTTCTGAGCTATATCAGAAATGGATGCCATGACATCAGTGGCAGTAGGGAGCTTTCATCAAGTCACCACAAGAAAGGGACTCAGTGTAGTTGTGCTTCTCTGCTGAACTGACCATTCAGGGTGCTCTTGGTTTACTGGGCCTTTTGACTTAGTGCTGGCTGACTTTATCAGCAGTACCTCATAGGACCGTCTATTTGCTACTAACCGACCTCCTAGAATGTCGCACAGTATTTCACTTGCAGTTGCACTAGGGCTGTGTCCTTTTCTGTTTAGTGGCTTATGTGAGTCTTGGTACCTTTGAATGTTGTCCACAATATGTGAGGGGCTATTTATATGGTTATTTTGAAATAAAAGAGATTAGGTCCACACTGGTTATTTTGAAATAAAAGAGATTAGGTCCACACAATGTATTCTTATTTCAAAATGACGGGTTCTGTCATTTCAAAATAAGAGCCATCATTTTGAAATAGCTTAAACCTTCTTTAAATCGAAACAGCAAGTGCTTAAGTTGACTTAACAAAAGTCCAGTGTGGACATGTCTTTCCTTAAGTCAACTTAAGGGAGGTTAAGTTGACTTAAGGCTCCAGTGTAGACATACCTCAAGAGACTGTAGGTCAGTGGTTCCCAAGATCCCCCCCAAAAACAGTTTGCCTCCTTGCTCGCTGATCTGCTGTCTCCTGGGCTGCAGCAGGGAAACTGCATGCATCCTGCAGCTCTGTACACTGGGTCCCAAGGCCGTGCCTCCCTTCTGCAATTAGAGGCACAGAAGATCAGTGATCCCCTCTCTCTGCCTCCAGCAAGGACCCTACCACCTATAGACCTAGGCCAAGTGCTTTCCTGTGCTCCCTGCTACAGCCAGGAGGGATGGGAACATTAATCCCCTATCCCTTTGACTGCAGCAAGGATCCTGCATCCGTCTTTTAGCCCTGGGGAAATGCACTCCGCCTGGGGCCTTAGGCAGTGACTCCATGCTGCAGCCAGCAGGAGGGCAGCTGAGGGCCACTTTGAAAACCACTGAGGGCCACTTTTGGCCCTCAAAGCACAGATTGGGAACTGCTGCTATAGGTTTTTTTCATTTATGTAAGCTGAAGTTCAACAGTCATGCTTTTCCCCCACCACCAAGAATCTGAGCCCCTCATATTATGCAAACACGAGGAGAGCTGTTCTAAACCCACCCAACACTTAAGGCCAGTCCTCACCTGGTGTAAACCCACTAGGATCCTTTCAGTTCAACAGTGCTTTACTAATGGAGGCCAGCTGAGGACCTGCCCATCGTTATTTGCATAATAAGTGACCATGAATGACATAGAGCTGATCTGAAAGATTATTTCTTAATGCAGCAAGCTCTTAATTTTTCATGGGCTGGAAAATAATGCCAGCATTTCCATGTTCTGGTGTGCAACAGATTCAGTACTGGTTAGCAGTTCCAGTGGGGAAAACTAGGCTATTTATCTTTCCCAATTTATGTGTCAGGGCTCCACAACTATAAATCATTGTGACTGCGGAGACAGGCTTTTAATTAAATGACAGTCATAAGTCACTCTTCCTGTTCCTCATAAACCAGTTACTGCTTTGTAAAGAGCGCGCTAATCTGGCTGTAGTGTTTAAATCTATGAATATGTTCCCTGTGATGCTCAAATTCCTACACAATTTCCATCTCGATTTTGCCTTTGTTCATTGTAAAATGTGTTTGGTGGCATTGCACAAAGCTACATTTTAGGCACATTATTTACCATTTCTCTGCAGTCACAGGTTTAAAAATGTTTAAGTATTTATCAATAGGAAAACACTTTCAACTGCAGCTAGCCAAACATCCATGGGTGCTACATTTTAACAGACGTAGATTATAAATGCTTTTAAAGTATTTTATTGAATTAGCCATGCCATGCATAGCTATTGATGTTTGCAAATCCATGTTTCAGAGAAAGGAGCCAAACTGTTCTGGAATGCATCCATCTAGGACTAAAGGACTGCAGTAGGTAATCAAACCTCTTATTGCACTGAAAGCACAGACTCAGTGTGCAATTATGATGAGTAATGGAGCCAGCTAGTCTGCCTAAATTTGAATGTGGTTTGCAGTAGGGGCTATTTTAATCATTTCCAATTTTTGCAGTGAGATCTGCGAGTCTCTCAGGGTGCCATCCCATGTTCTAGCGTATCAACCTGAGCTAAAACAGAACAGAGGGATCAATAGGCACTTTCGTATTCTGCAGCTGGGTTTGACTTCTCAAACAACACCAAACAAGCACCTTGTCTAGGTGTTTATTGTTTGTCAGTCTGCTAATGAGTCTGCTGCTGCTTTGAAATGATCAAAATGATGAAAATATTCATGGGAATTGCTTGTACGAGCACGCTTTCACTAAATCTCTCCATCTGAGCCACCTGCTGTCAGCAGCTGAAAGCTGCCTGGAAAGATGTGCCTCCCATCCTCCCCGTGTAACTGCAGTAAGCACCCCATATGTGTATTTGGAGTGGAAAAATCTTGCTGAACACCACTACTTCCAATAAGGTTGATGCACTCCTTGGTTCCTCACAGGTGCAGTCCTCGGCTTGACCCCAGATCGGGGGGCGAGTGTTTTGAGCAGTGTGCCTAAAGCACTTGGGTGTCAGAGGACAAGATAGATACAAATCCATCATCATTCCAAGGAGCCATGTAAGGTCTTTTACCATTTCAACAGCTCACACTCTTTCTGGACTTGCCCTGCCTCCATTTTATGAGAAACATGCCCTAAGACTGGCAGTTTGGTTTTCACAGCCTATACTTCTTTCTGTTGAATGTCAGCAGTGTTAAGTGTTTTCACAACTCATTTGACCTTTACATTATTGTCTTCCTCTGTCTCCCCATAAACAGAAATGCCCCCTGAATAAATATCCACTCTTTCCAGTACTTACGGTGCTGAATGGGAGGCAATGAAAGCAATACCTTCTCAATGGCATATAAATGGCAAAGCAGAACGTGCTAGAGTTCACAGAAGAAAATGTCGTTGTACCTGCTCATTTGGAGATGATGTTTCCTATGATGGAGAGAATCTCTTCCCCCATTTCTGCTTTGCTAAAGGGAAGTCTATGCTACACTGTTACTTAATTATTATAACTGCTGTGGGGTAGGCCATAGGATAGGCAATGCTCCTGGGTACATTGAACATTTTCAACAGAATTTGCACCAACTATTTTGATGATATTCAGCCCACCAAGGTTATGTTGTGCTTTCTGATCAATTTTGCATAGATCTCATGGGTTCATTATCGTATGCTTTTTTCTGCACACAAGTTTATGCTTTGCCCATCTTCTGACCATTTCACAAAACTTGGAGGTTCTGGTGAGTAGGAGTTTGGCACTGTAGGAATCAGGGCATTTGGTTGCAAACAGTAAACTTATAAATATGCATACAAAAAGTATTGCTTTGGCTTCACAAAGTAGGAGCAGTTTAGTGGAACAGATGGGGTGCATACATCTGGCAAAAATGAGAGCATGAAGACTTTTTGTGGCATACAGCAAAAGCTGAGCCCTTGGGTTTCTGCAGTGAGGTACATGCCTTAGTTGGAAGGTTGTTCACTTTCCCTTCTTACCAAATAATGGCTGGAATCTGCAGAAATGGCTCATTTTAGCATTCTGTTGCTGAGCTGTCCCTGAAACGCCTCTTGCCAACAAGTTGCTATCCATTACGCTCAAAATCTTTTATTTTACTGAGGGTTGCTACTGTGTTTTCCCTTGTTAATCCTATGCCATTCTCAATTCCCAAATTTTCCAATTAACTTCCTGGCTACAATAACCCGCAACTGTTACCACTGCTCCATTTACAATGTGCTGTGTTCTACGAGTCTGTTTTGGATTCTGTTCTTTTAGCAATGTGTCATCAAAATTGATATATTTCTGATAAATATGGTGGCCTTAACCCACTAAGACTTTGGCTCTTGAACCTGTGAGACCATAACTCTAGTCATTAACGACTAGTTTAATCTGGTCAAAATGGCAAATATGGAGGCATTTTATGTGAGGTGAAACAGTGAGTAATCCATATTGGCAACATTTTGCTCACTGGGGAGAAGCGGATCTAAAATAACAATAGGACATGCCCAAAGGTTAGCCAACTGGGCACTGGATTGTTAGCCTGTCCTATGTTAGTAGCATTAAAAGGCAGAAAAGACCATTAGACCACCTAGTTGGACCTTCTGTATAACAGAATTTGTTCTGGTTATCTGTGTGCTGAGCCCAATGGGTGCGGCTGAAGCATACATTATATAAAGTTATCCAGTCTAGATCTGAAGGCATGAAGAGATGGGAAATCCACCACTTCTATCATGCAATGGAGAACATGGCAGCTACCATCATTTTTAGTTCCGAGGTCTAGCTTCCAAAGGGCTCAAGTATGAAGGGCTCCATTTTGACTGAACAGCCAATCTTGATGATTAGGACAATTTATTTCAGGCTGGATCTTACAGTCCTGGGTGGACATCACCTCTCAACATTAAACAAGAGCTTGTTTATAGGTTCAGTTGAGTACAAGGTTAAACTGTGTACGAGGGTGCGACAGACTGTGTGCTGGAGATAGTGTTTTGGCACAGCTGAGATGATTGGCAGCCCTTTGCGCTGGTAAACTTGAAATGTAGATAAGGTGAGGATGTAAGCGATTGGCTGTTACAGGATCTGTACAATGTCCAAACCAGTTAGATTCAAGAAGTGTAGAAGTTAATACTTAGGACAAGGTGCCACCCTGATTTAGTGGGAGTGGTCCTGCTTTTAGCAGGGGGTTGGTCTAGAGGACCTCATGAGGTCTCTTCCAATCCTATGATTCTGTGATACAAGCTGAGCTGTGGATGCTCTGATTTGGCATAGTGGTTACACTCTGTACCTAACCTGCTTATGTCTGAAACAACTGTTATATGACTAAGGCTATATCCACACGTAGACTCTTATTTTGAAATAAGTTAAATCAAAATAAGTTAATTTGAAATAAAATCGTTATTTTGAATTACCTTGAATCAAAATAAGCAAAAACTTCAAATCGAAATAGCAAGTCCGGACACAGGACTTGCTATTTCGAATCAGGAGGGGGCAGCATGGGAGCACTGTTCCGTCTAAGCTGTGCGTATGTGCGCACGCACACAGGTCATGAAATCTGCGCACACAACAAAATAAAGTGCACACAAAAAAATTCAGTAGTGCTAATATTGGTGCTCATAAAGAAATGTTTTTGCGCACACAAAGAAATTGTTTGCGCACACAGTCTATGAGTAATTAAAGGGAATATTACATGGGAGGTGTGCTAACATGGCCCCCTCCATGGGCCATGCCCCCACCCAATATATAGAAAAAGGAAGGCACCCTGGGAAGGAGAAGGGCAAAAGTGTTAAATCAAAATAATCATTATTTCGAAAAAACACATCCGAATGGCATTATTTCAAAACAACCATATTGCAATAAGAGCTATTTTGATTTCAGCCTAGGTTTTACTATTTCAAAATAAGGTTTGTTATTTCAAAATGATGGGGCTTGTCATTTCGAAATAATGAAACATCGTTTGGACATGACAAGTTTTAAATCGAAACAACGGTCGTTGTTTCAATTTAAAAGCATTGTGTGGACGTAGCCTAAGAGATGGTCTGGAGTCCAAGTGAGATCTTTGAGATCCCAGAGAACTGGATGACTGACATGTTTTCCTGGGTCAGGGTGAGGTGCTGAGGGTAAACTGAGAGGAAAAGGTCTCCGAGGGAATCCCAACATAGGGGTCATATTGCCCCAAATACGTAATCTGGCCATGCTTTGTTAGAATAGTCACAGGTAGTTTTAAAAACTTATCCATAGGTGGCCCGTGACTCTTGCATTTCGGGAAGGCTGGCTCCTCCACCCCAAGGCTCTGTCACCACTTGGCTTCTCCCTCCCCACCACCCCAATCCCCTTCCATTTTCCACGCTCTCCCTGCTCCTCTAAGGCCAGCTGCCCACTGCAGAGGAGTGAGCGTTGGGTGAAGGGGTTTGGAGGAGGATGCAGAATGAGAGTGGGGATGGAGGGGACAAAGAGGAGCAAGCATGAGGCAGAGGCAGAGTATGAGCGTACAGAGGTGGAGCAAGAGCGGACCCTTGGGGGGAAGAGCTGGAGTGGGGCAGGAAGAAAAGCAGTTTGTTGGGGGAGAGAGGTTAACCAGGAGCTGCTGGCAGGTGTTGTTTGGGGAGACTTAGCCTCCTCAAGCCTCTTATATCTGCTGCTCATGAATCTGTCATCATTTTTTGTTTTATTAGGTTGTTTTTTTAACTCCCCCAGGTCAGGTGGCAATCCCTTGAAGGAGCTCTATTTCCCACACTGACATGCTTTACAAATAAAACTTGGCCTTTGTTGCAATTGTCAGCAGGCCAATTTCAGAGCAATTTTATGTTGCAGTAACAGCTTGTTTTGTGTCAATCTGCAGCTGTATTTGCAGAGCTGCACTATGGATTATTACTGTTGTGCATTCATGTTTTAAAGCTTAGCCCTGTTCTGTTTACATATGTATACTGATTTGATTATTCACAAGATTCAGTTGAAGAGGGTTAGGAGGTCTGTGATTTAGGCTTAAAAATAAGCAGTTTAAGGTGTTTGCATTTATTCCAAACACCTCTTATTTGAGACAGCACCATTTCAGAGCTAAAAAAGACACACAGTGCTTCCCCATAAAGCAACCTTATGTTATGTCTTTATGTATGGTGAGTCCTTTCGGGCAACTAACAACAAAACAGATGCATTTGGTGTTCTATTGAGCTCAGAATTACCTGGCTGGTGCCAAAAATCAATCAAAGGCATCTGTTACGCAGACACAAGACAGGATACATTTTATTAAGCTTGTCTGTGATTTACTGTTTTGCTGGTAGTATGAACGTAGACTTAAAAAATATCAATATTTAACTTGAACTTTTTCAAAGTGGCTTCGATTCTTTACTTCCTCTTGCATAGTCATTACCCAGCTCTTCATGATCATGTAGAACCGCTCCTGAACAGTGACTGTGTCAGCCCCATTGGGGCTATGGCAAAGCAACCAGTTTGCATTGAAAGTTTAATGGCCAGCAAAATTCACTGTGAGCCCCTTTGGGTGGGGACTTCATGTTCATTTTATGATTGCTGGTGGGAATTCATTGGCACACATCTAATAAAAATAAGCGTAGCTATCAGTAGGGCAGAAAGAATTATAAAGACGCCACCACAAAATTTGTTTTTTTGGGGGGTAAAATCTCACTTGTCACTTGATCTTACGCTCCCTGGTTTTCCAGGCAGAACACCAAACTGTTTGTATTCTGCAAGGCAAGGTGGGGCAGTCTCAACTGTGATTTCCAGCACGTTGCATTTGTCCCACAAGCTGAATATTTCAAAGGGGTATCTGTGTTAGTTTAGTTCAGCAAAACAAACAGGGAGTCCTGTTCCAAAGGGGCAGCTGCGTTAGTCTAATTCTGTAAAATGAACAAGGAGTCCTGTGGCTCTTAAAGACTAACACATTTATTTATCTGAGCATGTTTTAAAAATGAATGGGGAAGAAACACTGTTTTAATCAACGCTACAGGAATGCTGCTGACTGGCACAAAGGGCGATGCCACCAGTGTAGCTTCCCATGGCTAGAACCAGCATTTAAATTGGTCACACTGAGTTTCTGAAGACATGAGAGGATGCCATTTCTCCAGGCTAGCAGGGGGCAAGCTGTGTGGTGGGTTTCTGATGTGAGCAGCACAGAACTCCGGAGGCCAGGGAGAGAGAATTAAGGTAGTTTAACTCCACAGGTTCCCCTCCCAGTCGTGGAAGTGCTCAGGAGGCTGGGCGGGAGCCCTTGTGTAAATGAGACAGCCGCGGGGTCACAACACAGCCCAGAGTTCCTGTCTCCAACCTCTCCCCAGAGTGTTGCCTAAATCAGGGCTTAGAAAGGCAGCCTGCATCTGTCTCCTCCAATTCCAGTACCAGTGGGATTCCCCCGGCTGCCTCTAGGGTTTTGGAGCTTCTTTACACTATTCTGGACTCTTAACTTGGAGCTCCCTCATTTCGAAATAAGGAACGGTTATTTCAAACTAATCAAACCTCACTTTATATCAAAATGTCAGGTAAACTGAAATTATTATTTTGAAATAACACAGTGTAGCCACATTATATCCATTTAACTGTTATTTTGATGTATCACTTTTTGCCCTTCTCCATCCCAGTGTGCCTTCCTCTTTCTATATATCAGATGGGGGCATGGCCCTTCTTGGGGGCCACCCTGCCACCAGGGGCATTGCTGGTGCCTGGCACACGGGCCTCATGCCCCAAATCCTGGCGCCAGTGCCCCGGGTCCTGCGGGGTCCTAGCCTCTCTTGGTCTCCGGCCGCATCCGGCCGGAGATCCGGGGCCAGGCTCCCCACGGTGGCTGCGGCCACTTCTGGCCCATCCAAGGCTGAGTGGCCCTGCGACCACGACTGCCACTCCCGGCCTGTCCCCAGCTAGGGGCGCGGCCTCTGATCAGGGGACGGGGCCTTGGCCGGTGCCCTGGGTCCTTCCCTGGGGCAGTGATGCCCCTGCTTGCCACACCTCCCATGGAGCCCTTCTCCTAAATTGAAGTAGCAAGTGCTGTCCACAGACATGCTAGTTCAATTTGGGTTTCTAGTGGGGACAAGTTAAATCGACTTAACTTACATCAATTTAATGATTTTTATTTTCAACAATCTAAGTGTAGACATAGCCTCAGTCATATGTTAATAGCTGTACTCATGCAAATGGATACCAAAGCAAAGCATCAAAGAGAACCTGCAGAACTGGAATCCATATGCACATTTGATGCTATCAGTTTAGGGTTAAATAGAGACTATGGTTTTTTTCCCTCATTACAACAGGTAATTTGCTTCCCCACCCCCCACACCTCTCTTCTATATGCTGTTCTCCATTGTTTGAATCTAAACAATTGCATTGATTTACTGTAACAGTCTGACCCAATCCTGTGACTTACACTTACTCAAATTTATTTTTCTTCCAATCATCTCTACTTCTCCATCTTCAAGCGTTTGATTAAGTGGAATTTCTTCCCAGGAAAGCACATGCGATAAATAAATTTGTTAGTCTTTAGACATGCCACTGGACTCCTTGGGTTTAGTTTGTTTCAGTTTCCAAGGGTGGGTGTCTTCCCTGTTTCAGAGTGTCATATACAGAATTCGTGTCTGAGAAAATAGCAAGCACAACTTATTGAGAGTCATAATGGATCTGAGCAAATATCTGGGATAGTCTTCATATAAACCAATGAAATATAGATCAGCCGCATTTATCACAGACACACTTTATTATGTTATTTTGATCCAGCTTTGTACTGAATGCACTTTGATTTGCAGTTCTCTTGTAGGAAACGGGTGCAAAACCTGTATTTAGCATTATAGACTTGAAGTACTAATGTTCTTTTGTGCCTGATAATAGACCAGTCAAAGGAAGCAATTTAATACTCACACATCTTCTCTACTATGAAAGTGTAATATACTAATCTAGACTCCATTCAACTTGAACATTTGGACAACAGTCTTAATATACCTTTAATATTCATAGTTTTTATGTCAGCGGCTTTGCTTTAAAACTATCAAAGATTCATTTTAACGGGTTTGCAGATGAGAAATTCTGCAATAGTAGTAATTAATAATAATGAAGGGGGTTAAAACAAATTACAAGACAACTTAGCCCCCTAATTCTTTTTTATTAGCCTCCTGTGCTGCCTGATTCATTAACAGGCTTCTCTGTTTTCAAACCAAGCTGCATACTAGAGCGTTTTTAGTTTGCTTTCTGTTAACATTTCTGTGCTCATGCATGCTTGAGATTTCCTCCATGTTGCCCAGTTGCTGTCTCATGTTAAATTGATTCAGCAGGATCTTGATAGACTGGCCAGAGTGGGGAAAAGTGTCAATTTGAAGCATTGGGTTTTCCTTTTTCTGCTTCCCCTGTGTTAGCATTTTGCATGTTTCAGATCCTTATGTTTATTCACACGCTCTCTTCATGGCCTCTGTAATTGTCGTTGTTAAGGGCTGATGTGAAGAACTGCACAGAGGAAGCCATTTTCATGGCCCTGGTAAAGAAACTTTGTTAGATTTGCAAAACCTAGGATGTTCTCCTGCATGTATTCCTGCCTATTCCTCAGTGTCAAGTAATTACCTACTGCTGTGTGCCTCTAACATTCAGACATAATAGAAAGGTCTGGGACAATTCTGGAAAGAAACTACAGCTCTGTGGACTGCTGGGCATGGGGACTGGTGAAGAAAAAGGCAGTGAAGAGGGACATGCTAGATTAGAAGGAAAATTAGGTGTATTCTAGAACAGTAAATTTCTGATAAGCGCCACCAGCCAAGAAAGCCAGGCTTGTGTTAAGAAATGGTGAAGAGAAAAGTATTTCAGAGTCTTTTGAGGAAAACAGAATGTGGATGACTTGTGAGAAACTCAAGAAAAGTCAGTTGTTGAGAGATGAAAAAAGAGGCAGGCAGCGAAAAGCTTGTGGTTGACAGGCTCAATTGGGTGGCCTGCTGTATGCAGAGGAGCAGAAAAAATCATTTTCTGGGATGAGGAAGACACTTTAGAGCAATGGTTCTCAACCGCTGTGTCGTGACACGCCAGTGTTGAGGCACGTGGTCGAGTGTGTCCCCAGAGGCAGTCTGGTGTCGGAAGAAACCCAGCGCCCTCACCATGGGGTCTTGATGCAGGGGCATCTTTTGGGGATGGGACAACTGTGGCTGTGGGGAGACTGCGCTGCCGACAGAAGCTAGAGCGGTGGCGGGAGGGTCAGTGCTGCTACCGAAACGCCCTGTGCCAATGTGGAGCTTAGCTGGCAGGGGCTTTCTGCAGCAGCAGAGGCTCATTTTCCTGTGGCGGCAGGGGGACGATATCACCATGAGGAGCTTGGCAGTGGGAAGTGTCAGCAGTGGTGGTGCTGTGTCATGCACACTTGAGGACATCTTAGGTTAGGACTAGCTAAATGGAGGCTGGTGTGGACTAAATCAGGAGTGAGCAGTCACCTGGCAAAGTGGGGTAAGCGGGGTCCAGGAGTAGAGACTGAGGGATCACAGAGGCATACTGGATGAGATTGTGGGAGCAGTCCATCACATCAAGCAAAGCATTCTTCAACCAAAAAAAAAAAATCAAAAACAGAGTTTTGTGTCAAATTCAGTTAGAATATTTAGGAAAAAAAACTTTCAAAAGTAAAGCTTTTCATTTTGATGCTTTCAAAAAGAAACACTGAAGTGTTTTATTTAGGGAAAAAAGTTTCATTAAGAAATTCAACTAGATTTCACTTATTAAAAGAAAAAAATTACCGCAGAATGAAAGGAAAAACTGATATCAGGTCAAACAACATGTTTCATTGGACACAAAATGTTTTTGTTTTGTTCTTTTATTTCAACTGTTAAACTGAATAAGCCAGTATTCACACTGCTTTAAATATCAGCATCTTAACATTTGTCTATGGCATGGGTGGTGGAAGTGGCTCAGTTCTGGAACCGGGAGAAAAATTGCCCGTCCGGACTAAACGTGAGTAAGGGTGTGGTTATGTCTTCGGCCTGGGGCTCGGGAGATTTGAATTCACGTTCCTGCTTGTTCATATGGTCCTCTTTACTCAGCACACAGCCTCACTTCCTTTGGTTCCCATGTCTTGCCAGAGCTGTAAAGGCACCACAGGCAAGAGCGGCATTTAGATCAGCTTTGCTGGTGTCTATCGCTTTCTCCTTTGAGTTCACTTAGAGCACTGCTTTTCCACAGACTCACTCTGGGATCCTGGATGAGTCACGTCATCTCTCTGGCTAATGATCCTTTGTCTCTCTTGTCTATTTGGGGCCTGATACAAGACCTATAGGAGTCACTGAGCATCTTTTCATTGGCTATGTTCACACATAAGCTCTTATTTCGAAATAAGTTATGCTGAAATGAGTTATTTTGAAATAAAATCCTCATTTCAAAATAACTTAAATCAAAACAAGCAAATCGAAATAAGGGAAAACCTCAAAACGAAATAGCATGTCCGGACACAGGACTTGCTATTTCACTTCAGGAGAGGGGCAGCATGGGGGGTGTGGCAACATGGCCCCCTCGCTGGGCCATGCCCCCACTCAATATATACAAAAAGGAAGGCACCCTGGGAAAGAGAAGGGCAAAAGCATTATTTCAAAATCACACTTCTGAACAGCGTCGGCGTTGTTTTGAAACAACCATTTCAAAACAATGGCTATTTTGATTTCAAGCAAGGTTTTATTGTTCTGAAATGAGGGACATTATTTTGAAATGACGGGGTCCCATCATTTTGAAATAAAGAAACATCGTTTGGACATCTCAACTTATAGTTCGAAACAATGGTCATTGTTTTGAAATAAAAGCCTCATGTGGACATAGCCATTGACTTGGATTTTGAATCAGGACCTTCAACTGTACGTTCTTAAGGAAGGGCCTGTGTCTCACCATGTGCACGTAGCGCATGTGAACAATAGCTACTATGTCACACACAGAAATACATTCACAACTGGTCCACTCGGTTGAGCTCGTGGCAGAGGGGTCATTGTTGAAAAGAGCACACACACTGATGATGGCCCTGCAGCTGCTCCCTAAAGAAAGTCTCAGGCCCATTCACAGAGTGGTGGGAAGAAGCTGTTTTTCCATGTTGTCAGTCTCAGCATCTTTCATAAGCACCACATGGACATTAATAAAGCAGGTCAAATGACACAAGCCTCATGCCCCTGAACTGTGATCAGACTTAGACTGCGATGGATGCACAATTAGGGTTTGTAAAGGGCTGTTGCATAAAGGCCAAAGAAGCAGAGGGACTAAATAGCTTTAGGCACTGTTGTTGGCAGGAACTTGCTGTGAGAAGTGTTTTTTGTCAAACTATCTTTATACCCAGAAGTTCGGAGGAGGTCAGCAAATGGTGACAAGAACAGGCTGCTTAATACATTAGTTAACAATAGGATGTTGTGTTACACATTGTGCTAAAGTGGAAGCAGTGTCTCTGAAAAGCCATTAATTGGAAAACAAGTGAAGCCATCATCAGCATCGCTTAATGACACACAAAGGCCTAAAATATGTAGATTCTGCCAGCTAAAATGTTTACCCATCCATGTTTATGACTTGCTATTTAGAAAATGAACTTGTACAGCTTATTTATTTATAATAAATTTACTATCTCTCATAAATATTTCACGGCCAGCAAAATTAGCAACAGAGGGTCTTCATTTTGCAGGGAATATCAAATTATTTTTATTAACGCTGTGATGTCTGGCTAGTTCTGTTGTCTATGCTTCTTGGCCAGCTCATCTTCATCACTTGAAATCATCTACATTCATTACACAAACGTTTTACTTTAAAATTATTAACAATATGCTGAAAAGAACTCTCATAATTCGTTAACATTTATGGCCTGTCTCAGCAGTTGAAATCAGGAGCTGTATAGCCAGTTATATTATGACTTTACTCAATGTTTGCTTATTACTGTAGATACAATTGAAATGCAAAGTGGATGAGCAGAGCAGAAGAAAGAGGTTGAAAGCAATGGTAGGAGAGGATATTGGGGGCTTGTCTACATGGTGACTTAGTCCACTCTAATTGGGAATAAATTGTACTGTATTCTGGAATTTTGCACAGTCACGAACCTACGTGAACACTGCTTGTCCATGACCCAGTGTATTTTAGTATACTACCTGTCACAGGATGCACATCTGTGCACCCTAGGTTATGATCTGTGTGATTTTTCTGTTCCTTTATGCACTGGGCTTGTATGTTTTCATGCCAATTATGCCATGCAAGGTTTCTTTATGGATGCTCATAACCTATTCTACATGATTACTATGATAATGTTTCCTGCAGCCTCATGCATGTATACAGAGGTGTTACATGGCTCCAGGGGTGGGAGTCAGACAGCACAGCAAGCAAGAAAGTACCTGGAGGAGGCAACAAAGACATGCTAGTTGAGTTCCCTGGCTCAGACCAGACAAAGAGATCACCTCTGCCCAGAAAGGGAGGGGTCAGGGGAGTTTTGGAACAAAGAGAGAGACTTGGGAGGATTTGGGGCTTTTTGCCTGAGAATCTCCATCTTGAAAGATGGCAAAATAAGATCAGGGCCCTGCCTGGCCTCAGGCAGAGACTGGCTGGACAAACATCTGACAGCCAGACACCTTCAGCATAAACTTGGACTATGATGTCAGTTTAGGTAGAGATATTAGGTTACTATGCATGTTTTACTGTTGACTTCCTTGTGGTCTCTCTTGCCTCATTTATATTGTGGTTCTGCCGTGAATGGCCATCTCCTCACTTAGATTTTGGGAAACTTGTATAATATTAGAGTACCCCAGTTGTTATAGAAGGTAGGGTTTGGATGAAGGCTATACCCTTAGACATGCTCAATTTTAATTATTTAGAAACTGTGTGAGATAATCACTAAGAACTTTCTCTTTCCAGAGTCACAGCATAATTGGTTTTTGATGTGGCTGGTTTTGAAGCCTCCATATATGGAGGTTATTATGGACTTACAGCTAAGGGGAAAAGTGACACGTGATGAATAAGGTAGGTGCTTGGGAGTACCAGGGATCAAGTGAGTCCAAAATCAAAATACTCATGATAGCAAAGTACTAAAGGGAAGAGTCAATGGCATTAGGCTTCCAGAAAGAGAATAAAAACTGCCTAGTTAAGGAAAGAGGGCTGCCATACTTTTGTGGGGAATCTACTCCAGCGAAATAGGAATATGAAGAAACTATTTGTGAGTTGAGCAGCTATGGAATGGCACAGTTCAACCCCATTAAGTCTAAACTGGACAGGCGGCAGTGGGTTGTGCAGCTAAGTAGGGGAGGGGAGAGCAGCATATGCAATAAATTATAAAATCAGTCTTTTAAAGTATGATCAGCATAAAAACATGGCTGTAAAGTGTTGCTTGGACCCTTCTGCCTAGCTTCCATAAACAAACCAGGACCCAGATCTGCCACTTGAGTCTTATGCCTGTGCGGATCCTAGTGCACAATCAGACCTTAGTTTATAATGCTAAGGAGTGGAAAACTGCTCTGGAAAAAGTTATAAGCAATATGGAATTAAATCATGTCTCACAATGAAACACTAGGTTGTATGGTTCCTTTTCCTCCCATTCTATAAGTTCTCCCATCTTCAAAGGATCTGACAAAATGGGATTTTCCCCCACAAAAGTTCACGTGATAAATAATTTTCCTAGTCTTTAAGTGCCAGAGAACTCCTTGCTTGATTTAGTTTCATAGCAAGGTAGTTTAAAAAACTAACATTTGCAGTATTAAATCTGTGGTTCTAACAGACCAGCATTGCTGCTAATAGTAGGTTTCTTTTTTTTCCCCCTGTCTCAACTGTAAAATATTAAAAGTAAACCAGAAGCCCTCTAACGCACACAGCACAGCTACAAAGTGAAATGCTCTTTTAGGTACAGCTATGAATTTCAAATCCATTTCCACACCAGCTCCCTCTCATCTCCCAACCCACGAACAGGCTTTTTATCGCATTAACTTTTCAGACTTATCCCCGGGCTAATTATCCACAAATCCAGGGATGGTCAGGTCACAAATTATGCTACTGCTGATTATCCTCTTATCTGCAATTTTCTGCATTACACCATTATCCTGGAGAAGGTGCAACCCAGGGCAGTGTTTGATTTCAGGCTTGGAAAGGTGCATGGCTTAGGATTTCTGGAACACGGGGTGTGCAAAGAAAACTAGGAAACTAAGAGAAACAGCAGATATGTAGCCCAGTTCCAAAAGTGTTAGTCTGTAGGGATATGCGTAACAAGTCCAGTCCAGCAAAACCAGCAAGGAGTCCTATGGCACTCAAAGACTAACAAATTTATTTATCGCATGAGCTTTCATGGGAGAAATATGTAGGCAAAGCATCTGACAAAGTGGGATTTTCTCCCACGGAAGCTCATGTGAAAAATAAATCTGTTAGTCTTTAAGTGTCACACGACTCCTTGGTTTTTTTTGCAGGTTTGTTTCACTCATATGTAACATCTGGCACGCTGCTTTGTGCACCAGTGCTCTGATCCCCCAGCTGAAGGGGCAGGGTGGGGCATGTTCGGGGAAAAGCAGGCAAGGTAGAGGGCAGGGGTTGGCAGCCTTTGCCAACCCCTGTGCCGGCCTGTCCTCCTCAACCATCAGTGGCCCCCTCTGCTGAAGAAACGTGGAAGCCACCTGAAAGTTCAGCAGAAGCCACAGCTGGAGTGGGAGCGAGGGGGCACTTCCCAGGCACGCCATGGAAAGAAGTAGCTGTTCTTGGGGTCCCCAGGCAAGCTGCAGAAAAAAGCTGCCTGGAGTGGCTTTTGGTGGCAGGAATGGCAATTTCTGTGGTGCATAGAAGGTGCTATGTGCTGCTGTGAATGGGCTCACGTGCCACTGTTGGTGCATGTGCTGTGGTTGCCTACCCCTGGTGTAGGGAGAAATTCCCCAGTGGCATTGGTCTCTGAGAAATCTGATCCCTAGCCTAAGTTGAAGTTTTCCTCTGCAAATCTAGCCTATGCTAGGTCAAGAGGGTAGAGAATTGAAGCTGCATTTTCTTGCTACTAGTTCCTCCTCTCTTCTTGGGAGAATCAAGGCCAGGAGGATTTGTCAATTGACTGCAGAAATCTGTTGCAGTCTGCATTGGCTAGATGTGGCGGTTCTGGTGTGGTGAACAGGAATGGGAGGCAAAAGCACAGTAAAGAGTGCAGTATGACAAGACTATATGAAGTGACTTGCAAGAGAGATACAGTGGCCATAGAGCCAATGACATTTTTATGAGTTTTGTGAGTCTCTGCTAACATCTCATATCCTAGCATATTTTTATACACTATCGGAGTTCCCAGCATCACACAGGGCTCAGCCAGTAGCTTCCTGGATCCCTTGCACTGTGCATTCTTGGGACCAGCCCTGAGCCTGCACGCACAGCTGCATGGGACATGACTGTACGTTGGTGCAAATCAGAGGGAGCTGGCAGCTAGAATGTGAAATCTTAGACCCGGGCAGCTGTTCAGCTAGGCCACATCTGGCTGGCTCTGTTGATGGAGAATCTCAGATATAGCTTCTGTCTGAGGCCCCCTTGACTGTGCCTGTGGAACAGCTGTGTATCCCAGGCCTGCCTCCTCGCGGCACATACCATTTCTGTGATGATTGGGTCACCAGTGGAACCATGCAACAATATTTCTTCTGGTTTGATGTGCTGCATAAGAAAGCACAAGGTTTGGACTTGCATGTCAAACCTTCCTTTCAATCAAAATCAAGTCTTCTCACCTGCCTCTGAATTTTGTACACAAGATGAAGATGAATGCATCACTGGATGAAGTTTCACTTTCCTGAATGACACTGCAGAGAGTTCAGAAGTCAGGCATTGTATTAGCCTAGGCGTAAGCGTTCTCCATTTCTCTGTTAGATACAGGACATCCACTGGCACATGCCTGAACATAGAGCATGGTGAGTTCAGTCATAACTTCTTTCATGCTGGGGTTGCCTAGCCATAAACCTCCTGTAGCTGTGCAGTGGCTCTGCTGTGGCACATGGTGGGTTAATTGGACCTGGGAACCAATAGCCAATGGGGTGAGGGGGCTGCTGAGCCAATCAGAGGGCAGGAGCCTTGTATAAAAAGGAGTGGCAGAGCTAGCCAGGGTCAGTCTGCTGTGGGAGGTGCAGGGGGAAGGTTCCCCTCCTGGCAGGCTGGCTGAGGGAGCCGGCAGCCAGGGCTGACCTAAGCTGGGGCTCCCAAGGGAGCAGACTGCGGCAGTGTCTGGAGCAATGTGCTGGCGGCAAGGAGCCAGGGAGCGGATGGTGATGGGACTCTAGCGGTAAGACTGTGTGTGGCTGGGGCTGTGGGGGAGTGGCCCAGGGAGTGGAGGTGGAGGTGCATAGGGTCCTGGGGCTGGGGCCTGGAGAAGTGGGTGGGCCCAGACCTCTCCCCACTCCCCCAGCATGTCAGGAGTGGCATGAGTGCCAGAGGTGGCACAGCCTCACTGACAGTTTTAGTGGCCAGAATCAGGGCAAGCAGTGGTTATAGACTGTCTTTCAGTGGCTGAAACCCTGGAAGGGTGGACTTAGGGCCATGACTTTCTTTACTGAATTGCCACCCTTGTTAAGTGAGATACTGTTTCTTTGAGCTCCAGGGCTGCCAGTGCAAAAGTGTCTGTTTCTCACAGCTTGTTATTTGTTGACTATTAACAAAACTCAGGTGAGTCACTGCAGGTAGAGTTGAGACAAGTTATATAAGGGCAGACTTAGAGACTGCAAACAGAAAGGTAATGAAGTGCTCAGAAAAACAGTCTTGTACTTTCTGAAGTTAGTAGTCAAAGCAAAGAAAATGCAGGAACAGAGGAAGGGCACATTATAGTGTAATAAAATGTGACAAGACTTTGCAATATGGAGATGGTGGTTCAGGCTAGAGTTTCTCCTGCTGTAAAGACTCAAATATGTCAATTTTCCTCTGGAAGGAAATACCACATGATTTAAAACTGAAATGTATATCTTACTGCATGCAAAGCAGGGTTTGCAGAAGAACTTAATGAGGCAATGGAAGAAAACAAAGGGTACATTTTGTGCTGTGGTGACTTATCTGGAGGCACAGGACAACTTTTTTGCTACTTCATTTCATTCTCTTGGATCTTTATGGCAATGTGCGGATTCCTATTCTAGGTGGAGTATGCCCCTCTTTGATATTTGTACTGTCAGAGCATTCTTCAAGACTGCACTGGACTGAGCTTTTATTGAGGTTATATGTCATTTGCAGTAAAGTGTAGGACTGAGTCACAGGGAAACCTCATGACATTTAAATGTCTGAAGGTTCCTGGAATTCACCTCTTCTGGAAGAGAGGTTCAGGACATGCATTGGCAAAAAATGTTTCCTGTTTAGTGAAGCTGCAGATGGCTTCAGTATGTTGGTTTGTAACACATTGGTCCTCACTCTGCTTTCTAATACCTTTAGGTTAAGGGCAAGTGGGCGCCCTAGGTGATGAAGGATTTTGGCACACCCCTCTGCCCACTCATGGGCCCTGGGATCTGGATCCAGCTGTGGGTGGGGAGCAGCACCGCTGCTGCCGGGATCCAGCCCCAGCAGGGGATCCAGATCTGGCTGCGGGTGGGGAGCGGCACCATGGCTGTGGAAATGGGACTGTGAGTGGGGATCCATGCCATGGGTGGGGACCCCTTTGGTGTCCCCTAATTTTTGGCACCCTAGGTGACTGCCTACAGCCCTGTGGTTAACAAATGGCTACTTGTTGAGATGAGATCTTGACCTTACTGTTCCTAGGGATCCTTTAGCACTAGGAGCTAGATCCACAAAACAATGCTGGCATCTCACTGCCACTTTAGCTGACTAAGTGCCAGAGTCAGATCTTTCTGGAATTCACAAAGCCCCCTGCTCAGCTGTCATCTCGAGGTGCCCAAATTCACATAGCACTTACATTTTTTCACCAAAAGTTCCTCAAGCCTATTTGTGCCTCAGTGCACAAACTGCAGCCTCTCTCTAAGTGTAGAGACTGTGAGCTGCACAGTGACCCCTGAACTAGAGGTAGATCAGCATTCCTCTGCCTAATTCACCCATGGTCTCTTGGCTGGTAAGTGTGTTCAGAGGCCACCTCACAATCTGGCCCCATATGTGAGCATACACAAAATGGCTGGGAATGGTGGGAGTGGGCAATCTAATTTTTAGCCCAGTGGGTAGGTGACACCCTGGGGATGTGGGAGACACTCCCACCCATTTAAGATCCACCCACTGCCTGAAAGGGGAGGCTGCCCCACTCAGGTGAATGTGTTAATCACTGAATTGTGGGATATTCTGATGGTGGGTGAGGTTCCTCCACTCTCCTTGCCAAAGCTTCCATTGAGGATAAATTACTTTAAAATCTCATGGGAGCAGCTCCTTGGTGAGAGCTCTAACCACCCAACAACAGAGCCTTTCTCTTGCTTACTCTTCCTCATACTGGCCCTGTGAGTCTGTCATTTAGTTGTGGAGGGACAGCAGCAGAGCCTATCCCATCACCTGCTGGTTGGGGAACTCAACTGAGAGGTGCTTGAGCCCTGTTGAAAGTCCTCTTCTCCATCACAGAGGGACTTGAATCGGGGGCTTCCCACATCCCATGTGAGTACTCCAGTCACTGGACTAAAATTTGAGGGGTGCAGTCTTTCCCACCTTGGCCCCTACCTGGAGAGGGTCTGCTGCTGAGACACAAGCAGAGGGAGGAGTCTCCAAACTGCTCACACTTAGGTGCCAAACAACTGGAGTGGGGCAGAACTTGCCTCAGCTTGGTCTCTGCCTTTGGTTGGTTCTGGGAAGCAGCCATCTATCGTGCTGATTTCTCTAAATCCTCTTCAGAGACTTTTCTCTCCCCAGTCATGATGAGCCTCAGCACTGAACTCTGGCTTTGTGAATCACAGTGGTTTTCTAGGTGCCTGAAGGCTAGCCCTAGATGTATTAGGCTTTGTCTCTTGGCTAAATTCCCATGAGGTAGTTATGCCTACCTCACTTTCTTTCCTTTCACAGACTGGTTGTAACAAATGTTTGTATGTTTGTTCAAAGACTGTACTTGGCTTTTGTTCCCCATCATACTGCCAACAGGCCTCCTGTTGATAGATTCAGCTCACTGAAACCAGTTTGGGATATGATACGCAGAAGAAACATGATGTTCAGTGTAACTGGCATTGTCCTCGTCTCCTGTAATGCCCTAGCCTCACTCTTATGTACCTGAATAATTGTATGTGCATGTGCAGTTGTACTGAGTACACTCAGTGACTTGCCTGCAGGATCAGGGCCTCAATTTAAAAACCTTTGTGTCCACAGTTGCTGTACATGTGTGCATAGATGAGCCTTAGCTGAGCACAGCAAATATGACAATGGACATGCAAACTGTCTGACACTGGTGTAAGCCCCATTTCTCTCCAGTGCAGTGAATCTACATGAGAGATTTGCATTGGTTTTAACTAGTACAGTTTTCCCTAATCTAAAAATCTCTGAGATACAACTCTGGTCTGAGGTGATGGAAGTTTACTTCTTGATAGCTTGAGTTCAACTTCAGTGGGGGCACTTTTAATTCTTGCCTTATGTTTGGTTTGAATCTTATTCTTGCTGTTATACCTCACTTGTTAATTTGATTATAGAAACTCTTGCTATTAGACATGTCTGATAGGACCTAAGCCAAATTAATAATCTAAGACCAGAAAGGTCAGCCTGAATGGCCCTTTCTGTTACAGGCTATTGTATTTCACTTGCTTCCCCTAGTGTTAAGCCTGATAACTTGTGTTTCTCTTAGAACATCTTCCAATAAAGCATCAGTCTGGATTTGGAGACTCCAAGAGATGGAGAATCCATCAGTACCATGGGGAGTCTTTTTCCAGTGGTTCATCACTGTCCCTGATATGTTTTATAGTGGTTCCTATACTATGGCCAACACCATAGCACCATTAAAAAAAATTGACCTTGTAGCAAATTCACTTGTCTTATTTCTACTTCTTCCCATCTCTTGTCCTGCCTCTCTCCATTGGACTAAACAGCCCTTTAGTCCTGGGTATTTTCTTCTCATAAAGGTATTTATGCACCTCCAGTCTCCTAGCTAAGCTAGACAAATTTTAATGTGAATTATTAATAGCTGTTACTGGCTCTAACAGAACAATTAATTTGCTACTTCTCTGGATGACTATATGGTTCCATAAAAGTATGATGCAATTCCATAGAAATCCTTCTTAAAGCTGAGGGACTTCAACAGAGTATCACACCCCCTCTACAGAATCATGCAGGATGGTTAAAGAATTGTATAGAAAGACCTGATTTACTGTTCAGGTCTATGGGCTTTTCCATGTGGATTTCTTTGCTTTTCATCACCATTCAAGAACATTCACTTATATTTCCACTGGTGTGCTCAATCCTTTGATTGTGCCAACACTGATACATGCATCTAACTCATGTGAGCAGTTCCACTGGATTTATTGAAACTACTGGAGCTTGAGTGAAGGGTGCTCATCAGTGAGGGCAGGACTGGAGCTTTGGTGAATAGAGAATTTTTGTAAAAATGATGTTTGGCTTCCAAAGCATGAATATTCATGCCAGAATTGTGTTCGTTCATTCCTGGAACAAGCAATGTCCCCCTGTGGCCTAAATGTCCAATCAAGTCATCAAACCAGTCCAAATGTTGCACATGAAATACTGACCACATACTGGTCCAGTGACCAGAAGTTTCTCACTGATGAACACAGGCCAGTGTTGCCTTAGGCTAGGTGCCCAAGGATGTATCCTGGGGCTTGGGCAGGACTGGACTTGCATCAAGCCCATACTCCAGCCAATGGTGTTGCTGGCAGCACTTGGGTGCTTGCACAAGTGGAGCTAGCATGTATAGGTGTACCCGAGCTGGGAATTGCACTTCCCAGCTACTGTGCAGATGCACTCTAGCTGCTGTTGAAGTATGAGCAGGAAAGGCAGGGAGGATGCAAGGATCTTAGATTTAAAAACAATTACATAGATATACAGTGACATCACTCTTCCACAAAACTACAGGGCATTAGTGCCCATGTGAGGTAACAGCAGGTGATAAAAAGGAAATGAGCCAAGCAAATCTTTCTAGGTGATTGGAAAAGTGGAGCACCTTACCCAAAGTCCACTGAAGTCAATGGGAATCTTTCAGCTGCCATTGGTGTGCTTTAGATCAGGCTTATAATTGGTAGTACTACCACTGTTTGGAAGGAATAGTCGGAAAACACTAGGACTCGATAGTGGCACAGCCAGCTCTTAGACAAAATTCACTACCTGATTTGTCTGAGAAAATACAGCCCCTTGTGCAATAATGAACATTATCTGGGAACACTGTAATTAAAAGCCTTCTGCTGCATGGTCAGGAAACAGCTGTTTTTACAGGGTTTGATCCTCAAATCCCTTTCATTATGGTGTTAGTGAAATGTCCACTGCTGAAATAAAACCAAGAGTGTAAAGACATCATGACTACAGTAAATTAACATGTATCTCTTGGGAGGCAGAAGGGCCTCTGTTGGAATGTGACTCTAAATTCATTTCTTCTCTTCTGTCATGGAAGGCACGCCTTAAAAAGTAAGTTGCAAAAGTGGTGTCTATACTGACTATGTCCTGTCAGCTGCATCTTTTCCATTCTACTCTGCTCCCTGAAGGCCAAATCTTGCTCCAATGCACTGTACAGTTACAGTATTAATAAACATACAAGAAAAGAGACACCCACCTGCAATGTTACCTCAAGTCTCTTGTATCAGGGCTAGAGAGTCATAATTAAACAGAGGGGGGGAGATGTCTCACCACTCTGTGCAGCAGAAAGGTTCCCAGGTTGTGCAGATCAGGGTCAGAGGCTGGATGGAAACAAAGCTCCCACAGAAATCAGCAAAGAAGAAGAAAAGCCAAGTTCCAGTGGAAATGATACAGCTTTTGATCCAAGCATCAGGACTCAGTCCAGACTCAGTCAGGATTTAATTAGGACTTGCACAGGATTCACAGTACTTACTCCTTTTTTATAAGGACTTGTTTAAGTGGCCAATACAATCAGGCAGACCCAATATTTTGGGTATCAATTACGTCTGACTAGAATGGTCTGGTCACTGCTAAGTTTGTTCACTTTGGTGTGAGATTCCCCCATCATGCAATGCTTTCCCTGCTTTTTCAATCCCAGGGTTCAGTGCAGTTCCTGCTTAGGAGCTTGGCTGTCCATAGTCAATGCAAATAAAGCTCCATTTACTGTGCTGATGGCTTCTGGATATGGGTAGATAAGGATATCTCCCACTACTTCTTCACTGTTTTTTGGTTTCCAGCTCAAGCAGAGGATGGGGGGGGTACAGTCTTGATACTGTGCTCTGACTCCTCAAGAACACAGAGCTAATACATCTCAGGCATCTAGCTGTCTCCTCTCTCTGGTGGAGATATGTATTTCTGTCCCTTCCGACAGGGGTATTTCCAGATCTTCCCCACCTTGAAAAAAGGATGTGGCTGGTGTTAGTCCTGTAATGCTGCATGTCAGGTGTCATCCTGGGGTCAGAAGTTCCTAGCTGCTGTTAGCTCAGAACAAGCACCTCCAAGATCTGAGAGCCACCTCCTTACCCAGTCTGTGCCTCTGATCTTTTTCTCAAGTAACAAATGATCAGAAGAGTGTTCTTGTTCAAATGCAGCTTCAGAAACATGGGTCTGGAGTTGAGTAATTTGCTTCTCCCTCCCTGCCAGGATTTCTTAAGAACATAACTTGGCTAAAAATTCTGTCTTGACTGGTGGTGGTTTTCCAAGGGCCCTTTGAAATGCATAACAGCCCTCAGGCTGTGCTTAGTCCAGACTTCACCTAAAGAAGTTACACTGTAACACATAAGCCTTTGTATTCGTAATGCAACAAGCTCCTAAGATACTTAAACATAATCCAATCAGGTTTGTCCAGGATACTGCAGGAAATTTTCAGTCACTGCATCTCCCGTGAAGGCCTGGGACTACATTTCTCAGGGTTGCTGTTAGCTTTCCAGGTCCTTAAATATTACAATGATGAGATGCATGAATGCCAGTGGCTGGAAAAAGGGGAAATCTCTCATCTTTTACTGACAGCAATTGGTGTGGCCAGTTAGTGTTTGACAGACCATCGTAGCCCTGACATCATCCCCCACCACCACCATGGACAACTTCAGTCAGAGCTTTCTGACCATCCCTAACCTTGTAAAGCACGCATGGTATCAATAGCAAGAGAACAAACTGGGCAGCTAGTGGTGCTGAGATTAGCATGAAGAACTGGGAGCAGGAGCAGATAAGAGAACAAGCTCTAGACTGACAGAGCTCTTGTCACTAAACAGAATGGGCTAGAAGAAGAGAGAACAAAAGGATGGGGAGAGTCATATCATCTTTTACTTGGTTCCAAGGGGGTTGTCCAACAAAACAAACAAGAAGTCTGGTGGCACTTCTAAAGCCTCCCACAAAAGCTTGTGATAAATAAATTTTGTTAGAAAATCCCACTTCATCAGAAAAGCATCTGACAAAGTGGGATGTTTCTCCCAGGAAAGTTAATGTGATAAATTTGTTAAGCTTTAAAAGTGCCACCAGACTTCCTGACCTTTTATTTGGGCACTTATTTTCTCAGCATGCTGCTTATTGGCAGAGCCAAGGAAGGTGTGAGAAACCAAATTATTGCAAAGTAAAAACTTTGCTAATTCTCAGTTGCTCCAGAAGTTCATTTTTAATTGGAGGTCAGGAAGACATGACCTCCAATGGACCAAGGCCACATGTCCCTGCCATTGAGTCTCAGATGTGGGAAAGTCCATGTGTATTCTAGATGTTGTGTAGAAGTTTGGGATGCTTGACTATTAGAAAAAAAGCAAACTAGCATATGTTCAAGACATGGTTGCCATATGTCTGACTCTCAGCAACACTGAAATGAGCTGAGTGATTTAGTATAATTGTATGACAGTTGTCTCAGTGTTTTCACTTCTGTATTGAATTGGCTATAATCCATCATCCCAATCACACTTATCTGGGCAGCTGAATTTATAGGAGTGCTTTCATCATAGTTGAAGAACAGTAGACAACCTCTCCTTCTGATTTTGATTAGGAAACCACTTTTAGTATTGAAAAGGTCATGGTGTCCACTTTCCTGAAGATGATCATGTGTATCAGTTTAAAGTGCTAGACTAGGGACATGAAGTAACTTCCGTATATTTAAATGGTACATTGGCCTTGATGCATAGGACTGAGTTACTATTGGGAGGTGGGACTTGCACTGAGCACAGGCATCAGATAGTTCGGTAGCATAAACTGGCAAAGTTCCACTGACTTGCTCAGTGACACCAGTTTATACCATCTGAGGAACCAGCTCATTTTCTTTTGTGGACCAGTACAAAAAAGCATTTGTCTGATTTCAATATATATAAATTCAGTATTGCTCTGCCAGGGGTCAGATTTCCAAAGGGGCTCAGCACCTCACACACAAATTTCACCAGTTTAACTAAAACTGGGTTTAAATTTGATTTAGTTGCAAACTTCTACACAGATGTACTTAAATAGGTGTACAACTGTCATGTATTGACTTTGCTTGTCAATATGAGCAATCCTGCTGCAAACTTATTTAACCCATGTTGTGGTCTTTTTTTTTTAATCAATTGAAAAACTTTTCTCAAACCAGTACAATTAGTTGTGCAGACAAACTCTGAATGGCTGGGTTTCTCCAAAGAATTCAGCTCCCATTTAGGCACCAAAATGAAGTGTCCAGATTTTCAATACAGCTTGTCACTTAGCCACTGCCATTATTGTGTTAGAATTAAGCCTCAATAAAGACGGTCTGTCTGTTGCAGATAGAAAAGTAAATCAATGCCTCTGCTGTAATAAAACCCAAACAAAGGCATGTTTGCTACCAAAGGAAACCACATCACATGCATTTATTTTAATGCTATTATATTTTAAATAATGGATCAACTTTGAAATCACTGAAGACTGGCACTGTGTATATTGAGTTTTTCATATTGGCTAAATTAATGGATTCTATTTCAAACCATACAATTAGCTTGTCATTCTGTGTGCTGACTTATTAATGTGCAGCTAATTTATTTCACATTCAGTACATAAGCAAAACTAAAATCAATAGTATGCATGAATACAGATCCAAAAAACAACAGCATAACTTTGGTTTTCCATATGCCTGACTCTGTCAAGATTTCCTATGGTATGTAAGAGAAAAAGTTAGTGGGAATAAAAGGTAAGATGAATTAAAAACTTTAAAATTTGAGCCAGAAATTTTTGGAGAACACTTCCCTTGTCCACAGAGGGAAATGTGTCACTTTGAGGATCTTCCATTCATTTCCAATGCTAAGCACATTGGCAAATAACTGAGGCTGTGGCATCCCAAGCACTTGATTATATAACAGTCAGCCTCCCACAATAGAACATTTGGGAGCATCTCTGGAATACAAAACAAATGGTTGCAATACTTGGAGTTAGCTGTTAAACCAAGCCTGAAAAGAGAATGAACTGAGGAACAAAGTGATAACTTGAATGGCCATTTAAAAAAATATACATGTTCTGAGAATATTATTCCAAGAGATATGAACCATCAACATGCACAAAGGAAAATTTGGCTTTATTTAGTAGGAAAGAGTTAGGCTTGGGTGAATTCAATTTTTATTTTCATACTTTCAGTGGCTAATATCTAACTTTATTTGTAAGGATTTTAAAATGGATTTAAATGTCCACAGTTGTGGGAAACCATGGGAGACTGGACAATGACTGATGGTAGACATTGACCTTCTAAAGTTGAAGCTTTATAATCATTAAACCACAAACTGGCAACATCAGATGTCAAAAGATACAAGATAAAAAGCCTAACAGTCTCATGTCTTTAGATCATATGTCATGCTCTTCCAGGCTGTACATTTTGATGTCTATGGATGGCAATAGACACCAAGCAATGAAAAAAAGTATGGTGTATCAGTGTTCACAGACGTTTACCAATCACTCTAATCTTTCCAAGCCTGCATATGTTTGGTGTTACTATAAATAGCATTGTGACCCACTACACCTAAAATCTACAAATGGAAATCCTTTCCAAAGATGTAGTGTCTCAATTGCACAAGGGGAGACTTTGTTTCTCATATAAGGATGGTTATCTATTTCAGGGAAAATATATATCTTGGAAATGATGAACCAAACTATTTGTAGCTGTACTGTAGTGTCATGTAGGTATAAATTTTCATAGCTCCAGTGAGATCAACAAAACTATATGCTGGTCTCCAGCAACCTGGAGATCTAGTCCAGTGAGCTTAGGAACACCTAGAATTCCCACATGGGAACAGTGTCCCCACATGCAGAAAGTGCAAGGGCCGTTAGGTAGCATTCAATCCATGAGATATGGAGTGCACTAACAGGGATGGTCACAGCACAGAAATGTACCTGGGGGAAGCTGTTAGTTAAACAAGAGGAGATGGGGATTCATATGAGCATTAAAATTAGATAAGAACTGGTTATGACAGGAGTGTCTGACCTTCATGGGTGAGGGGCTACACAGCAATTTTTTTTCATTTGGGGGTCCAGGGAGCAGGAAGAGGCTGGAGGAGAGGGGTTAATCTACAGCCAAGATGCCTTGGGGGGTTGCTGCTGCTTCCTCCTGCTGGCTTGGAGCTGTGGGGCATGGGAGGGGGTGCAGAGCTCAGGGCTGGATGGGAGGGGCTAGCACTGGATCTGGGGTGGGTTAGATGGAGCCAGATCTCCATCTCCTTGCCAGCACCTCTCACCCATCCTGGAGCTTCCACTGATGGCCCTGAGGGCAGCTGTTGTTCCCTGCACCCTCCCACCAGCTCTCTTCTGTCCCCTGGCCCCTCAGCCAGCTCTGCAGGCTCCCTCCCAACATTTCCCTCCAGCCACACCAGCCAGCTCCTGGCCACCGCAAGGGCTGGCTCTTTGCTGCCGGGCCCCACCATTGGCTCTCTGCCACTTTGCCACCTTCCCCACCCTCGCAGACTCTGCTCCACCACCTCCCTTTCTGCCACTGCGCTGCTCTACACTGCCACATCCCCCACCAGCTCCAGGGCTGGCTTGCTGTCACCATGCTGAATGGCCCTGCAGCCAACTGTAGGCTTCTCCATCCAGCCCACCAGGCAAAACTATTGCCCACCCCATCTTAAGTGCTTCCAATGATGGAGAGTCCACAACCTGCCTAGGCAACCTATTCCACTGGTTGATCACCCTGAGAGTTATAAATTTTTTCTTAATGGTCAACCTAAACCTCCCTTGCTCTAGTTTTAAGCTCATTCCTTCTTGTCCTAGCTGAACACATCTCAAAGCCAGACAGATTGGAAAGTAATGTGCATGGTGGGGATAGGGGGAGATGTTTGTTAGTTTTGTTCTTATTCTTTTGGTACCAATTGTTTAATTATAAAATTGATTATTTATGCAGCTATTTGAGATCTTGGCTTAATGCTGCTTAAACATATTTGCCTTGGTATAACTCAGTGGACATTCAGCCTGTGTAGCCATCTCATCTAATTAAACAGTCTGAAATGTTGATGAGTCAGGAGGGTACCAATATCTATTCAGCTAAACCCAGAGATTTGTTTTATTTGACTTCAGATAACACAGTAGTTGCATTTTTTCTTTTAAATACTTTAGATGTTTTCTAAGGTTGGTACAAGTAATGCAGGAATTTATTATTGGATACCATGCTGAGAATAGCAAGGCAATATAAAACACTTAAAATCACACTGAGACAAATGGAAAAAGGTTCTTTTGGTCTATCCATCCATCATTATGATTAGTAGTAACCTGTAGGGAAACTTAAAATCAGCCATGAGGACCATGAACAAAAAATCTTCATTAAATATTGTGATGTATTGGTCCTTGTGAAGCTCACACATAGTTATCTGTGTCATCATCATAATAATCTTTAGGGGATATTTTTACACCTACTTTTAAACAATGCAGTGACTTGTTTTGATTTTTTTTTTAAATAGTTTGAAGGAAATAAAGCCCCACTGAGCTAGAAACACACACATTTCTGTGTATAACACAAACTGCTGGCTTGAGTGTAATTTATTTCTTTTTTTAATTTTTCTCTGTCCAGGTGTATTTTTGTTCAGGCTTGAAGAATAGTTTGCCCTGAGTAGTCTAGTTGCATGAAAAAGCTCATGGGCAAACATGATGAAGGGAATTAGAATTATCAATAACACAAAAAGGCAGGCATGTTCAATATATATTTCTGTTCTATATTTGGGGGGGAAAGACAGATGATATCATATGAGGATGCCACTGTTTACATTCTAGTACTGTCTCAGGGGGATGTTACACATCTGCTACTAATGTTAGACATTTTAAAATCAGGGGGTCCAGAACACTTGCACTGAAAGAGGGTCCCCCCCCTCGGGGAAAAAAAAATGCTGCCTGAGGAGCTTGCTGGGCCATTGCTGTTGATTTTCAATATGTCTTGGAACTCTGGCAAAATCCCAGAAGACTAGAAGAAAATTGACGTTGTGCCAATACCATAAAAGGTAAATGGGATGACCTAAGTAGTAATAGGCCTGTCAGTCTGACATCAGCTCCAGTCATGATAATAGAGCTGCTGGTAAAGGAGTCAATTAATAAAGAATTAAAACAGGGTAATACACTTTATCTGAGACCACATGGGTTTATGGCAAATAGTTTGACAATCTAACTTGAAATCTTTTTTGATGCAATTACTTGCTTTGTTCATAAAGGTAATAGTGCTAATATAATAGACTTCTGTAAGACACTTGACCTCATATCACATGACATTTGATTAAGAAACTAAAATGAGATCAAATGCATATGGCACACATTTGGGCAAAATTGCTCTACAGAAAGCTCTAAAAATTGAGGAATCACTATCCTGCAGTTGTTTCTTGTGAGGTCTCACCACAATCTGTGCTTGGCCCTGCTATTTAAAATTTTCATCATTGACCTGCAAGAAAGCATAAAATCAGGACTGATACAGTTGGCAAATGACACACACATTGGTGGAGTTTTAACTAATGAGGTCACTGTTACAGAGAGCTGTGGATTGCCTGTTAAGGTGGACACAAGCAAACAATGTGGAGTTTAATATCAAAGTCAAAATATATACAAGTAGGTTTCATTAGATTTTTCTTTAGGTTTCCCTGTGCTTATTTCCCTCTCTTGAAGTAAACAAACAGAAAGCAATGAACCATAACTTCCTCCTGCTCGTTCTCAGGTACTGCAGTTTAGACTCACATAAAATTGGCAAAATAAGTCAGGGCATAGCCAGCCCATTTCCTGGCAGGCCCATCCTGCACTTGCAGGGGCCTGGCCAAGGGCAACTTTCAATCACATGACCAGAAGCTGCTCCCCTGCAGTGCCAGAACAACGGTGCTAGGGCCGGCAGCCTGGGGCTGGTACCTCTGGTGCCTCTGCCGTACTCATGGCCATGGCTGCTAGCCTTGCAGCCATGTGTGGAGCAGAGGCTTCAGCACTGGTGCATCTGCCCTGCTCACAGTCACGAGAGGAGCATAGGCATCAATGCCAGGACCTCTGCCCTGCTCATGGCTGCCAGCTCCTGGGCAGCACCTTGACTGCAGCAATGAAGTTTGTGCTGCTGTTGGGGGCTAAGGAGGGAGGGCCTTCTGGAAAAGTGGGTGGCTCTAGCCAATCAGAGTCCACCTGTGGCTATGCCCCAGATACTAGTGCTCAGTGTGAACCTCATTCAAAGCAACTGGGATAACCTTAGGGCAGAAGGGGTTAACACCCTGGGAGAGTGCACTCACACTGGATGTTCGTGGGATGGTCCTCCAGCAAACATCCCTACTTCCAGATGCAATCCTGTTAACTTCCATCTTGCAAGACTCAACGTGTCCCCACTGGGACTTGCAAGCTAATTAATCCCTTCTATCAGTTTAACACAGAAATTGATATGCACCAGCTTTGCTCTCATTGAGGCCCTGTACACTGTTGCTGAACATGCATTGCTCTAGATAAGACAAACATGAGTTGGAGTACAAATGCTTTTTAAATAAAAATAGGTTGACACAATATAAGATCAGGTAATTATTCAGTCAAGGAGCTATCCCAATCAAATAAGAGTGCTTTCTAAACTAAGATCACTGTTAACTTACTACACAGCTTGATGCTGCTGATTGTAACAGGGAGGGTAGCCAGAAGGTACTTTCTCCCTTTGGACCAACCCCCCAGGCAGTCAGCACACCCCCTGCTGGCCTAAAGAGGCCACAGTCATGTAGTATGACTGGAATCAAAGGGGTGGGTCATGGGGCAGGGGGGGACAATATAAAGGGCCAGACCAAGCAGTGAAGGTGCAGACAGAAGAGTAGATCTCCTACCCCAGGAAGGTAGGGGGCATGACCGTGTCCTGGACTTTCCCTTATACTCTCCTCCTGAAGGCAAGGACCTGGAGGAACTACTCTCAGCAGAGTGACTAGAGGAGGGAAGGAGCAGATGGCTCTGAGGACCTGGAGGAACTGCCTTCTGTGGAAGATGCTGTTGGGCTGGTGAACCCTGATCCCTGTGACCTAGAGGAGCTACTTCTGGCTGACAATGTAGAGGGTCTAAGACCTGCCACCTCTGGGCATGGAAGGTTTGCCTGGAATTCTCCTTGTAATTTACTGAGACACCTGACCGGGAGATGCCTTGGGCTCCAGGAGGCAAGCTGGGAGGAAGTGGCCCGGGGCAGGCGGGCCTGAGCCCACTGGGTGTGGAAGTCAGTGTATTTCTGTAGGACCACTGCTGGCTGAATAGTGGCCTTGTGGCCACCATGTAGGGCCCTGGGCTGAGATGCAATGGAGTGGGCAGGCCTGCATCTCCCTCCCCCTCAACCTTTACCCCTCAAACATGCTTCCAACCCTGTTCCCATTCAGAGAAATTTATTTGGCCTTGCCCTATGTGAGGACTGAAGCCATAGACTTTGGGTGCACTGCCTTAGTCTGCTAGAGGGCTGGAAGGCAGGGACTTGTACTTGGCCAGAGAGAGGACTAGGAGGCCCCAGCGATACAAAGGTCTGGCTTGCGGGCAGACTGGTTTATAATAATCTTTAGGCAGACTCTGCCTTGTGGGCAGGTGTCAGTCTTGGATGTTGCTTCAAAGATGGTGTCCATGGGAAGATCTCCATACCTGTCAGTGTCTTTCTTTTCAAACCTCCTTGCTGTGTCCCCCATATGGTCAATGATGGATCATAACATCAACATTCCCCCTTCAGCCAAGGTGCAACATCTCCTAAGCAAGGCCATTTTTCTTGTGTGCATATGTAAACAAGGTCTAGAAGTCGGGCATTTCTTTAGCTAGGCTACTAGAAGAGGGGGCACACTATTTTCATGGTCTCTGTATTTGCATGAGTACAATTAAGTACTTGGCATAATGATACTCTATATGGATGAACCTGCCCAGGTGCTGGGCATGGTGGGAAATGTGTGGCTGATTTGGGTTACAAATGCCTGTTTTAACTGAAGTGGGAAATTAATGTGTTTTCATTGTATGCTGCCCTTTGATTGTACAAACTGTATTTAGTTTGCTCTGGTGGAAGTCACCATCAGCAACATAGAACTCAAGAGTAACAGCCCATTTTACAGAACTGAAAGAAGGAGACAGGAGTGGCATCAGCTCTGCTGAAGAGCTTTTCCTTAGTCAGTACTTAATTCCCCTCCCATTAATAAAAGATTCAATTATTTCTTCTGGAATCTCTTTTGTTCTATTCAGGGACATGTATCTGTGGTATCCTGAAAACTGAAGTCTGGAGCTGAGATCACTAGAGGATTGAAATTCTCTCTGAGCTGAAGTCACTAAAAAGCTGACTGAGACCCAGAAGAAGTTGGTGCCTCTAGCCAGGAGAACATCTTCTAAGCATATAGTTGGCAGGAGCAGGTGGTATGTGCAGACAGGCCAGTGGATGGTACAAGTGGTGAGCAGAGAGCACCAGTGGAAGGCATGAGTGACCAGTATGTAGTGTGAGCAACAAGCTGATGGTGTCAGCAGATGCTGCGAATGACCAGCAGATGGTGCAAGCAGTCAGTGGGTGGCTCAAGGCAACTCAAGGAGATTGACTGAGCCCCTTGCTAAGACTGAGGGTCAGTACTGTGTAACAGGGAAGTGAAGGACATGTACTACATATACTGGGGTGGCGGGAGTTCTGCTTATTGAATTTTGTGTGAATCCTGCACTGCACTGTCCCCAAATCAGTGCTGGTTTTGATATTTCCTCTACTAGACTCATGCTTGCAAGAGGGGAAGTATTGGCCTTCTAGGGTGCTCAGGGAATAGTGCATGATTTCCCAGGAGACTGGCTCTAGGGGCTTGAGCCAGGTGGTGTTTAACATTGACTATGCCTGCTCTAAAGGGTTTCGTTAAGTTGACTTAATAAGGTCTACTTTATTAAGTCAACTTAATGAGGCCCCATTTGTTGAAGTTGACTTCATAAAGTTGACTTAGAAGGCTCTACTGCATTAAGTTGACTTTAATGGGCACATTGACTTAATACAATGTAATCTACTTAACCCTTTAAAGTCCTCTTTTAGGGTAAGAGTTATTAAGCCAACTTAAGCAAGTGCTTAAGACAACTTAATGAACTCTAAATGTGCCCAGGAAGTTGCTTAAGTCGACTTTAAGCCTCCTTGGTTACATCTACACTGCCAAGTCAGTCTGGACTAAGGAAGCTTAGGCCGGACTAATTTGGTCCATGGACACACTAGCATTTTCCCTAGTCCAAACTAAAATTTCTTAGTTCAGACTAGGCAAAGGTTAGTCCGAATAAGACCACTTGATTAGTTTGGACTAGCTGACTTAGTTCAAACTTTAAAGCTAAGCATGGGCAAGACCCAAAATAATGGCTAGGTTGAACTAAAAAGTTCTTGCTAGTTTGAAATAAAAAGCTCTGGTTAGTCTGAAATAGCCCAAAATTAGTTCAGGCTAACCTTGGACATTTTTAGTTTGGCCTAGCAAGTCCATACTACAAAAGTAGATGTAGCCCTTAAGTCAATTTAAGCCCCTAGTGTTGACAGAGCCATTGTTAGGAGCCTCTAGGTATAGAACCTGGCCCTTCACTGCTGCTATATTGGCCTGACAGAAGGGTTACATGTACTTTTGCTGGGTGTTTGACAACAGCTCTGCATGTCTGTTTCCATTCATGCCATGTGAGTTTCATATCCATACCCATGTGTGGTGTTGCAGGAAACATGCTACAAGCATTACAAAAACACCTCAAATAACATGTAATGGTCTTTTCCCCAGATCCAGTCTGGTGTGCCACTGTGACACCTCAATTCCCACTTGTGAACCCTGATTCATCCCACTTTGCCAAGTGACCACTCACTCCTGAGTCAGTCAACTCCAGCCTCCTGTGTGCAATTGATCCCAAGCAGTGGGTATGCCCTCTGGCTACTCTAGGGACAGTCCTCCAAGCGAGCACCCCTGGCCCCAGTTACCACAGCAGGAGCCACTGTCTACAGAGATTGGGACCTCCTCCCAATCACCATACAGGGAAGTCTGTTCATTTAACAAAGAAATGGATTATGTTCAGTCTCCTTCACTCACACCCTCTAAAGACCCTATGGCGTGAGATAAAATTACTACTAGTTGGTTGATCAGATTACAATTCTCAGTGAAAATATGGCCAATCAATGTAAAATCAGAGTATAAATGAGTCAGGAGTGACCACAAGGAAATTAAAAGTAAAACATTCATAGTAACTTAATATGTTAGTATTAGGAGACAGACCTCATATTCTAAGTTTATGCTCAAGGTGTTCAGCTGTCAGATGTCTATCCAGACAGTTTCTGCCTCAGGCTAGGCAGAGCCCAGATCTAGTGTGAAGTTGTTTCAGGATGGAGATTCGTAGGCAAAAACCCCAAATCCCTTCTACTGTTTCTTTGTTTCAAAACCCCCTCAAACCCTCCCTTTCTCAGCAGAGGTGATCTCTTTGTCTGGTCTGAGCCAGGGAGCTCAATTTCAATATCTTTGTTGCCTCCTTCAGGTGCTTACCGCTGAGGTTGTTTACGTGCTGCTGGGAGAGAGCTCTGGCTGTCTCCAACCCCCTTGAGTTGCCACAAAAAAGTACAATCCCAGTGTATAGATGAACAGAAAAATCATAGATCATACCACAGGGTGCACAGATGTGCATCCCATGACAACATAATTTTCATACAAAGCTGCACTGTAAGGGTTTACAGGAAAGACACATGGATACCATTACAAGGGTATATATGGGACGCAGCACTTCACAGGAGGAACCAAGAATATAAGCTACTCATACAGGATGGGGGACTTTGTCATGGGGAGCAGTGACTCTCTGAAAAAGATTGAGGGGTGTTGGTAGATAATGAGCTGAACTAGAGCATCCCATGTGATGCTGTGGCAGAAAAGGGCTAATGCAACCCTTGAATGCATAACCCAGAATCATGCGTAGGGAGGGTAATTTCCTGCTGTAGTTAGTGATGGTGAAACCTTAGCTGGAAAAATGCATCCAGCTCTGAGGCTCACAATTTGAGAGAGCTTCTGAGGGGTTCAGAAAAGAACCACTGTGACAGTCACACAGGACCAGGACTCTGGAACCACTTGGGCAAAGCCAGTTAGGACTCTAACACTTGGAGGCTGTTCCTTTGGGCTTCCTCGCACCAGCACAGCCACCTCCTGAATCTAGCCTTTGAGGGTTCTGGCTGAGCTCTCCCTGTGAGGGCCCCCCGGATGGGCTGTTGGGGAGCTCCTATATGCCCCCAAGGAGCCAGACACACTGCCTTTTAGTCAAGTGATTCCCAGCCCAACTTTGTCAGATGGGATTCCTAGCCAGCATAGACATCTGAAGGGTTTATTAATTCTAAGGTCATGGCATAGAAAGACTTTGTTAGACTTAATTAGAAGTTACAGCAGCAACTAACTAGGGAGGCCAGATCTTGCATTCTTGGGCCCTGCTCTTGAGGCTGCTTACAAGGGGGTGGCCTGTCTAGCCAGGCATCCCTGCCCTACATGTTTCCACACGTCTCAACCTGTTACAAAGTATAGTTGTTGGTTGACCCAGGGCAGAAGGATCTTGGCTATTGCCTGTGTACATGAGGAGGTCCCACCCATGTTCTAGTGATCTCTACAATGATCACACAGCTGGGTCCCATCACTGAAATCATGTGAATAACTCATGGGGAATCCGAGCCACACAAAGCACATGCCTTTATAGCCATAGTTTCAAGAAGATCAATCTATTTAGGTTAACAAAGGGTAGGTTGATGAGTCTTTTAAGTTCCAATGTGGTGATCATGTCAGTCTAGTTCAGCAAAACAAACAGGTTGTCCCATTTTTTCCTCACAAAAGCTCAAGTGATACATAAATTTGTTAGTATTTAAGTGCCACAAGACCCTTGGCTATGTCTACACTAGCTACAGTTAATTTGAAGTTAGTTCAAACTACAACTAGTTTGAACTAGAACACATGGTTAGTTCAAACTTCTTAAATCCAAACAAAGGCATAATGCAAGTCTTGCCTGCACCTACTTTGAACTAAAGTTTGAACTAAGTACTTAAGTCCAAACTGAGTGCTGGTACTTAAAAGTTTGAACTAAGCCTACCTTAGTTCAAACTAAGAAATTTCTTAGTTTGGACTAATTTAGCCCATGGGTACCCTTAGTTTGAACCAAGGAATACCTAGGGTAGCCATGGGCTAAATTAGTCCAAACTAAGCCTCTACACTTCCAATTTAGTTCAAATTCATGAGGATTAATTTGAACTAAATTAATGAATGTCTACACTGACTTTAATTACTTCAACTAAGAAATTTCTTAGTTCAAAGTAATGAATGCTTACTTTGAAGTTATAAAAACTTGTTTAACTTTGAAGTAATGGTGGATTTCAAATTTATCAGTTTGATTTAACCTAATGGAACCACATTAATTCAATTTGAACTACTGGTTAGTTTAACATGATTTGATCTTTTTCTTCCCAGAGTGCCTTCCTCTTTGTGTGTATTGGGTGGGGACATGGCTCTTCTTGGGGGCCATGTTGCCACACTTCCCATGGTGCCACACTCTGAAATCAAACTAGCAAGTCCTGTCTGTGGACATGCTAGTTTGATCTGAGTTTTTAGCAGGGACAGGTTAGTTTGAATTAACTAATTTGATCTACGTTAATTCAAACTATCTTCTTAAGTGTAGACATAGCCAATGATGCTTTCTGGCCTTGGAATCTATGAATGTAAAACCAAAAAATAGCAAGCCACATATTTGATCCATAATGTTTCCTATTTTTTTTACTATTTTGCTTCCCTTGATCTGCCATACACTTAAGCACAGGTGTAACTTTTTTACATGTGAGTAGTCTCAAACTCAACAGTGAGCCTATAGAAGCTTAGGTGCTTCATTGATTTTTAAGGCAAGCAAGAAGTGCTATGATCATCTAATCTGACCTCCTTCCTAACCCAGGCTGGAGAACTTCAGCAAAAAAACTCCTGCATTGAAGGAAATTATTCTTGCCTCAGAGGTATTACTGAGCTCAGTAACTTGTGAATATTGTATAGAAAGACAGCCAATCTCAATGTATGGATGCCAAGGGATGATGAATGTTCTACATCCATGGATAAGCAGCTCCAGCAGCAAATTGTTCATGGGACTGAGGCCCACGACTGTTGGAAAAAGTACAGATTTGTGTACATGGTGTGATGAGCAATAACTTCTTATTAAATCAGACATAAAATTCACAGAAATATAATATCTGGGGTGGGAAGAGCAAACAAAATTGTATAACTAGTTTACATTTTTATTTTCTGCCTGATTTTCTTTTAGTGCAGGTTTGAGGATTGTAACTGTCTGTATTTTAATAATTTCTGTAGTGTGATTTATTTTTATAAACCAATTGCAATAAAGAATAGTTTGTAAAGCATAAAACATAATAAATTACACATCATAATTGAGTTCCAGTTGTAAATTCTGTTATGATTTTATTTAATTTTGAAGTTTTTGTTGTTCAGGGAAGTTCTATGTAACTAATAAAGTTACCAAATGTCAAACCCAGAATCTGAGTGGGCTAAAATGCATTAAATACAGTAATCTAAAGAAAGCAGTACCAAACCTGGGGCTTTTCTTTACAGTAAAAATGAGTGAAGTGGATTTTCTAATTAATTCTGCGTTGAGAAACAAAAGATTTCTTTTTAAAATTCCTATGAAGCAAAATGCAGAAATGATACTTTTGGGGTCACTGAGAATTTTTTTCAATAAAATTGCAATGTTTCATTCTGACTTTCATTTTTTTAATTTAGTTATATATAAACCAAATATAACTATGTATCCACACATTTAAAATCAAAACAAATCTCTTCAAAATTGAAAAATTTGAATGTCATTTCAAATATTCTAAAAATGTTGAGAACCTGATTAGAATGCCTTAATCTTTCTTTTTAAATTTTTATGCAAATTATCACTATTCTATGGAACATTTGCCTTTAAATCAGCATTTTTTGATAAATGTTTTTATCTGAAAAAATATGACTGGGGCTTTAGGCAAACTTTTTGTCCTCTTTCAAGTGAGTTTGCAAATTATGAGTGAGGTTTGAATGGACTGATGGTGGTCTTGAACTACAGTGCTGTAACTGAACACCCTTGATTGCTAATCTAAGATGTGCTTTGATTGCTTGGACTCAGATTTCATGTTTTCTCCCTATTTTTATAATGGACCAACACAACCTCTCAGATCTGTATATCTGGACCTAAGGGGTTTGAGGTTTACATCTAATCCAGAATCTTTAGAATGACCCACCAAAAACCTCATTTGAGACCATCATATTTTGGTACAAAAGTTGCAGAATCTCTGGGCTTTTCCCATTTTCCACTCAAAACTATAGAGCTGGCTTTGTTCAATTTGGCTATGGGCTTTGTTTATAATCTCTGAAAAAAGTAAAATGAGAAATTAATTTCCCCTGGTTTTGGTTCTGTTTCAGGAGTTTAACACAGCTGTAGAAGGCCATGGTTAAGCCTTGCTCCTTCAAATTCATCACAGGCTGGGCATTGAGGATACTTGGCACCTATTGGGAGATGCTTTGCTCAGCACCTTCCAGGATTGAAGCCATAGTAATTTCACATCAGCATCTTATCATTGAACTATATTGTGGCATCAAAGAAATGCAGGAAGAGATGTGTAGAATGTTTTCACTTAGAAATGATGGGATTTAGCAAATAAGCCATTTTAATTAGTTTGATTGGGACATTTTTGTGGAAAATAAAGTAAAAGATTCCAGAATTCTCTCTTTGCCTTTTGCATGGAGAAGGAGGATGGCAGGGATAGAAATCAGCAATCACAAAGAAGGTTCCCAAGAGGGAGGATTTAGAGCAATGAAAGGAAGGAAGTGACAGTGTGAAATGGCAGCTTTCAGGTAGTCTTACAAGTTTTATGTAAATGAAATGTAGGTAGTAATATTGGAGGAAAAGATAGGCGGCATTTAGTGGAAACTGTTTACAAACACATGTTTACTCCTTCTGGAATAATTCCAGGGGCATAGACCTTCTGTCTATAATGTGCATCCACACAAAGTAAGGAATGTACTGTGCTGTGCTAAAAACATTACAGGAGAAGTGCTGCCTATCCATATCAACCTCTCAGCTCCCTTCTACAGCATGGCAGAAAACACCTGTGATGGGGCCCAAATGAGTTAATTTGGGCCTGAAAGGCCAATTAACCTGTCTGGCTACACGTGGTGTGTGGCACAGCCCCAATTTAAGACAAGTCCCAGCTGGGAGAGGAACTGGGGAGTGTTACGAAGGCAGGAGATCTGGAGAAGAAAAGTAATGTAGAAAGACAGGAAAGAATCCCTTAGCCACTCTTGGTGTGGAGCACAGGCAGTGATGTGGGAGCTGTCACAAGGAAGGTGGTGAAGGTAGTGGTTAGAGATGGGGATTACCCTGACCCAAGCAGGGTCACTATGCAAAAGGGAAGAAATAACTCAGCCAGCTAGAGGCTGAACTCAAGTGTGTCTGGGAGGGGTAGGACCTCAGGGAGGTGTGGGGAGTGGAAATCGTCAAAGAACCTGCTCACAAAAGTCTTGATATGATCATTGTAGTGGATTGGGAGCACAGCTGAGGACAGGCCCCAGCTGGCCAGGGAAATGCCTGACAGGTGTTGCTCTTTACAAGAGGCCAGAAACAGGCTGTAGCAGGAAGCATGAAGGAACACAAGCCTTGAACACAGCTGCTCAGACCGTGACTGTCCTCCAGCAGATCTCCTGAATAACCAGGGATGGGTTCGTCTAAGGGCTAGTCTGCAAAAGGCCTGACCCCTACACTCCTCTCTGCAGCGCCCAATAGGTGGAAATATTCACTTCCTTCAGTTGGCTGAGGGCCTTTGTATAAATCAGGAAATAACAGGAAGGTGTCTAAGCAACTAGAATTCCTGCAGACATCTCCTGATACCTGCTGTTGGTTCATGTCTTCCTTTTCCAGTGTCCTGTCTGCTCCTGGTCCTGCCCTGCTCCTCTGTCTTCATTTCTGACTCCTGGATTGGTGTGGATGCTGTCTTTGTCATTCTTTTCTCCATCCACTAGGACTGCTCATGCCCTGGCCATCGCAGGGGGGGAGGTGGGTTGTGCTGACCTGGGCTATTGGTGATAGTGTCTTGGGAGAGAAGACTGTAGTGGGCGGCCCTGTGTTCACCTTCCAGGCAGTAGGAAAGTGGTGTGAAACCTCTGAGAAGCAGATAGATACAACTGAGAGCCCAGAGAGAAGGCTGTGAGGGCAAATCAGCCCAGAGTTAGGGCTAAAAAACACTTTTGCTGTTGAACTATCATTGTTGGATGTGGACCTCGTTATCCCAGAAAGGATGTGATTAGATATGACCTGGCTTGAGGACTGAATCATGAGAAGAGACACCACTGAAAGGTAAACTTTTGTTTGAGGTGCCAGAGTGTGCTATGCCAAACCCAACGGTAAGGGGGGATTTTGAGCAGTAAATCAATCATTCTACAAATCCATTTCCTTCTGTTGCCCTACCAGGAGCTGTGATGGGGCTTGCCATTACTGGTTGGAGGCTCTCAAGAGGTTTGGAAGTATGCTTGGATTATCTGAACCTCTTCGGTCATCTGCTTATCTGATTTAGTTCTGTCACTAGAATACTTTCTTTTGAGAAGTTATACTTTGGTTCTGGTGGTGGGACTGGAAACTGCATGGAAAAAAGGGTCTTCCTGTGGTATTTTGTTCTTCCAATCCTAAATATAACTGTAAAACACAAGCATTGTCAGCCCTAAGGGAAAGGATTAATTTTGGATTCAGTTCCAGCTTGATGTAAAGGTTGGATCTTAGTTCACCTAACCTGTTCCCTCATCTGTAGTGACTCTGGGCCACATCAGAGCCTCTGTTTTCATCAGGCAAACTCCAGTGAAATGAGAGGAGAACATGGCAAAGTTGCTATAACTACTAATGTGGAACTGGAATAAATCTATCACTCAGCTTATGGTAGTTACATTGGTAATTGTAGTGGTGTGATCTTGAGTGACAGCGGTACATGCACGGCTGCATTTGAAGGATGCTATATGCATAATATAAAAAGGCAAATCCCTTACTTCTATTCTAGAGATCAAGTTTTCTTCTTGCTTGAGTTCCCTGGGATTCCCTGGCGTTTACATCAGGTTTAGCTGTTTACTAAAGAGTAAAGTTGATCTAAACTGATATCCCTGAACCAAGCTGAACATAAAAAGAGATGTGAGCATGGGGAAAAGGAAGCAAGCTGACTCTGAAGCAGAGGTAGCAAAAAGATTAGGTTGTACATCCATAGCATAGGTAAAACCCAGCAAAACCAAGGAAATGAAGAGCAATGTGCAATATTCCCTCACACATTGGCAGTAGAGAGTATAGTAGGTTTTTCTTTTAATTGTGATATTGATGTGTGCTTTTCCCCCTTTTTGTGCTCTGGAGAGGAGTAACTTGGATACCATGGGTGTATTTCTGTCTGAGCTACAGTACATACATCTAGACCTGGAAAAAAAAATCACTAGATGTGGAATCTGGGAGGATGGAAATTTTCTATCTTGAATCTGCATTCCCACCACCTGTACAGATGGAATGGCATCTAGGCAGAGAGTATGTTCCACATCACCTGGCATGTACACACCCCAACCCATCGCTGTGCACCAATATCTCCTGACACATGCTCCCACCTTTGGCAGGAGTGACCTACCTCAGGAGAAGCTGCTAAAATTTGGGCTTGCATCAAATCTCTTTATTGAACACTCATGTGCCATTTTAGGATGGAGTGGGGCTGACTAAATGGCTTTACTGCTAAGATCTAGAATGTGCATCTGTCTGTAATGAACAGAGGCAGGAACAATGTGAGACTTTATGCTCTGATTCACAAAAGTGTTGACATACACCTGAGAATTAAGCAGTCACCATTCCACTAAATTGAATTAAAAAACTGTAAAGCAGGTAATCCCTTAGGATTTGGGGTACTGATGGGGACTAGATAGAAACGTCTACAGTGTGGAAAGGCTATTCCATTATTGAATACAACAAATCTAATTACATGTTCTCATGATGTGTCTCATATTCCTGCTATTGGAAACGGCCTTCTAGACAAAAGAAACCAGTGAACAAACCCATTTTCTGTTAGCTAAATCTAAGAGAGATGTTTTTGAAAGTTGGTAGTTAGATCAGAAGACAGGATCAGCTTTCTATATTTTATGCAAATAGACTGACAGAATGGAGCTAGCCATCTCACTGAATGCTTCTGACGTTCCTCACCCGCAGACTTGTGTCTCTAGTTTTGATTACTGGTGCACTAAAAACCTCTCAGCTCTCTGACAGCTTCCTCTTGTCCTTCCAGCTGAGATCATCTGCCTGTGGACAGTCTCAAGCAGTCTTTCAGTATGAGACTGAACCGTCCCTGGGAAAGTCAGATCATTCATCATTGCATGTCGTCTTGTGATGTTGTATTAATTAGCCCTAGTCTGGGGATGCAGCAGGGTGAAGTAATAGACTGTTATCGATGATAAATGGAATGGTTTAGTAGTAACTTAAAACCGAAGGACGGGCAGGAGTCATTAGATTAACAGATCAGGCTTTCTTGTATTGTCCTTACCCTGTTGTGAAATGGAAAACTTAGCAATGTATTTTGCCATACTACTTCATAGCTTGTAATAACAGTGGGCCTCACTGTGGATAAAATACTCTTAAGCAATAGTGTGAAAGTACTGGGAGGCATGTTCTTGCATCCTTTCCATTTTTTGTTTGGAGGAATATAGAATAAGTTGTTGATCCTGTGTGATACAGTATATGTTGATGTTGGTGGCAAAGTCTCAGTCATGCAAGACTGCAGTGAATTATTGATATATTTGTATTCCAGTACAGCCTTGAGGGTTCAGCTGAGGTTAGGACCCATTATGCTAGGCATCATGCAGACAGTTTACAATCTAAATGGAGAATATAGACACAGTAAGGAGTATCATTCCTGCTTTACAGAGCCACAGAGAGATTAAATAATTTGCCAGAGGTCACAACAGAAGTAGTAAAGAGTACAACACAAAATGGCCTTGCCTCTGTCTGACACGTGTCATTATTTCCACTGCTCTAAATGTAGAAGTAATGTATCTTTTGAGAGCAGTGAGCTGGTGACAATGTAAGAACTTGCCACAGCTCTTTGATGGTAAATCTCTCTTGAGAAGTGTAAGGGGCCAGCTGGGTATTTTGGGGATGTCTTCCCCCCCCCCAGTCTGAAAAGGGTGAATTAATTATGCTTCCAAGACATTTTGTGTAATTGCACCACATCTCTAATGACTGGTGAACAAAGCCCTGGCTCATTTACTGCTCATTCATGGCAGGGAGACAGTGGCAGGCCCTCTGGGTTTTTTTAGGTATCTTTTAAATACCCCATCCATACACTTGGATACATTTAAAAAAAAAAAAAGCCTTACAATGTCAAAAATTAAAGCCAATCCTATGTCACCTGAAGAGTGGACCCAGGTTCTTGTGATGTCTTCTGCACCTTTTTGCACAAGCACAGATGTAAAATTAACCAGGGGGAAACATGTCCCACCAAGAGACTAGACTTAGTCATGGGCCTTCAGACTCCTTCTGTTGGCTACATTTGCTTCTGTGTAATTCAGAGTTCTTAAAAGTCAGAAGGGGTGGCTCTGATCTCCTACTCCAACTTCCTGAATGACAGAGGCCATAGACTTTCTCTGCTTTGCACTGTCAGGCCCAGTGTCCTAGACCTGAACATGAATATTTTTCAAATTGTGATTGGAGCCTTTCTAAAGTTTTCAAGTGTTGGGGAATCCACACTCTTGATGAATTGTTGTAGTAGTTAATTGTCCAATATCCATCTCTTTTCTCCAGTTTGGAGTTTTCTGACTTCCATTTCCAGCCCCTGGATCTTCTGGTTATGCTGAGTAAAAGAGGTGACTAAGGTCAGATACCCATGAAACAGGACCTTTTCCCTGCTGACATAATTACAGTCCAGATCTATTGCTGCTTAACTTTCTTTTTGATTCAACAAGATAGACCAAGCTCCTTGCATTATAAGGTGGGTTTTCTAGGCTTCAAATCATTCTTCTAGCTTTTTTCTGAGCCTTTCCTATTTTCAGCACCTTCTCTGAAGTTTGGATGCCAGAATTTCTCATAGCATCCATTAATGGATTTGCTGATCTCTCTACAGAGGCAATACCACCTCCCTTCTCTTGTGCATACATCCTGGACCTAGTGAGATCTGTTTGCCACAACTTTTCTCCATGTTCGGTGCAAACTACTCAAGTGCTGAAGCTTTCAAAATTTGAACTGACTGGTGGGAGGCAAGTAGTGCAGAAGGGGAAAAAGGTGATGCATGAACCTGGAAAAGCTGGGAATGAGATGGAAGGAAATTCTGATTTGGCTAAAGTCCAGTACACAGAATACTACACAATACAGGACATTAGCTTCACAAAGGAGCCTTAAATATCATGAGTCTAACTTTAAAGTTCTTGCCACTGTGGAGAATTCACAGACCTGACATCCAAGTTTCTTATACGAGGCAGAGGCAGCTAAGAATGGAGTTCATCAAAGTCAGTGAAAAGAGTAGGAATCTGCCTCAGCTAGCCTGCAGGAAATGCTGAGAAGAGGCATGAGCTCTACATCCTGCCTCTTAAACTGAATTTCATGTCTAATGAATCCTCTCCTGGAGTTAGGCACCTGTGATGAAAGGGGATTTTTTTTGTAAATTTTATGAAGCCTGGCTGTGCCTCAGTTTCTCATGTTCTTTGTATAGCTACCCAATTTGGAGGGTGAGGGTTAAGTTTTCTATCAGGGCAGTCAAAGGGTGTGTGTGTGCGCGCGCGCACCCTAGCTAGCTAAGTGGACTGAATAATCCATTAAAAAGGACTGGTCAAGGCCAAACATATCACTGGAAAATCTGAGAAGAAGATGAAAAGCCTTGTCTCCAATGACCCAGAGGGAATGTCCTCACCTCTCTTCAGAGAAGCTGAGCTGAGATCCCAGCTTGAGAACAAAAGAGCTGGAGTGTGATGAGAGGGAATAAAGGGTTGGCTCCTACAAGAAGTTTGTGTGTGAGGCTGCTCCCCAGCCCCTGCCACCAGGAGAACCGAGTGGAGCTCAGGAGTGAGTGAGAGGTTGGGAGCTGGCCTGAGGAGGCTCTGCCAAGGCCCCTGGGCAGAAACTGAGGTATCTGAGGAAACTTGGAAACCTTCACGGTTAGGTGGCAGCTGAGTGGAGGGGGTAAATCTAGTGTTGGACGTAGGTCCCTAAGGGGCTATTAAAGAAAACCTGACTGAGAACCCCAAATGTGTGGGATACTTTTGACTCCAGCAAGCAACCAGTGTAGAAAAATCTGTGAGCAGATTCACACACTTGTCAATCAAATCTGTTGGTTAATCCCTCACAGTGTATCTTGAATATCTCTACACAACATATATGCATGCACTTCTGTAAGGCTCCTGTGTTTCATATTTGCTCATTTGAGTTGCTCACCCTGTTCAGAGCTACAGAAATGTTCATCATGACTACATGACCTGGACTAGAGAGTTATTTAAATCAGTGGTTCCTACTGTTTCTGGCTCAAGTGCCACAGATTTCATTTTCACAACCAGAAGGGGCCACCAGTCTCTGCCAGCAGGGAGACAGGAGATTTCTTCACTGATCTCCTGTCCCCCAGTACACAGCAGGGAAACCAGGGGTGTTGGTGATGTTGGGCTTATGGGGCATGAGCCCCAAGTCCTGGCACCTGAGCCCCAGGTCTTTTCCTGGGCCAGGGGCGCTCTTGAGGGAAACTACACCTGTCCTTAGCCACATGGGCTGTACCTGAGACCCAAGGAAGTGGCTCGCTCCTGCAGTCAAAAGATGAGAGATCAGTGCTGCCCTCCCTCTGGCTCCAACAGGGCCCCAGCACTTAGGGACTCCAGTGGAGCACTTTCCCTTTGCACGGACTGTAGCAGGGAGCACACAAAGTTGATCTCCCATCCTCTTGGCTATAGAAAGGAGCCTGCTTCAATCTCGTAACCTGATGCAACACGTTCTGCCTAGGCCCTTAGGGCCAGTTCTTTTCTGCAGCCACTGGAAGGGGAGCTGCAGGCCACTTAGAAAGACCCCCCCACACCACGAGTTGGGGAACCACGGCTTTAAATGATATTGATGAGCAACCTAGGAATGTGTTTTCTTTCCGGCATCCACAGTGCTGCCTAGTAGGTTGCTGTTTGTTGATGGAAGATTCATCTTCAGTATGTATTAATCTATTTTTAAGTACAGTATCTGAAGTGATTCAATGTCTGCCAGTGATTTTTGAGACTTTAATGCCAAAACACATGATTCACATGGAACAGGGAAGTTTTTAGGGCATTTCAGCTTTCCTGGCTCTCTGCCCAGTTCTAATACCTGTTTGTTAAGAACAAAAGGTGCGGGGACTCGAATTCTCAATTGCTCATGAACAAGGAGTCCTGTGGCACTTAAAGACTCAGGGCCGTCCTTAAGGGGGTGCGGGGACCAGGGCAAATCACCCTCTGTGGGGGCCCCCACTCACCCTCTGGTGCTTGGGGGTGAGGCTGGCCATCCCGGGGAGGGGCAGACCCCTGTGTCGGCCATCCCATATCCAGGAGCAGGCAAGCCAGCCAAAAAGGTGGTCCGGTTCAGTGCTGCCAGGCTTCCCACCCCCCCATGCGTGGCTCTTGACTCTGCTGGAGCAGCAGGAAGGGGGTGGGAAGCAGTGCAGCCGGGGCAGAGGGGTAGTGATATCAGCTCTGCACTGCCTCCTGCCTGCGGCACAGAGCCAAGAGCAGCACGCGTGGTGGGCAGTGGCTGGCTTGCCCGGTCCCTGGCATGGGGGGAGCAGCAGTGTGGCCCCACAGGGTCCCCCAAAGCCTAGTACCCTGGGCAGCTGCCCCGGTCGCCCTACCCTAAGGACGGCCCTGTAAAGACTAAAATTTATTTATTGCATGAGCTTTCATGGGCAAAAATCTCACTTCATCAGATGTTTGGGAGATGGGGCAGTTAGCGAAAGTCTGACAGTGAGATTTTCTTCCATGAAATCTCATGCAATAAATAAATTTTCTTAGCCTTACAGGCTATGTCTACACTGGCAAACTAGTTCAAATTAAGGAGCTTTAATACGAACCCTGTCTACACAAGGCTTTGCCTAGTTCAAATTAAAAAAAAAAATAGTTCAAACTTACTTAGTTCAACTGCTTAGTTCAACCTAATTTGCATTTCTAGTTTGAACTAGACCAATGGAGACAGGCTAGTTCAAACTAGTGATTAGTTCAAACAAACCATGGCTTTATTTTTGTTCAAACTAACTTTTCGTTCAAACTTGCCGCTTTTTTTAGTTCAAAGTAAAAACTTAGTTCAAGGTAAAGAAGTGCAGCTAGTTTGAACTAAAATTTGGTTCAAAGTAAAAAAAAAAAACTTTATATAGTTTGAACTAACTTTGAACTACTTAGTTCGGACTAAGCCAGTCCAAACTAAGGTTTTAGGTGTAGACATAGCTTTTTTTTTTGGTGTCACAGGTCTCCTTTTTTGTTGTTAGCTGAACTAGACTAATAGGGCTATCCCTTTGGAACCTGGTATCATGAAAGAGAGAGCCATGTTAGTCTAGTCCAGCAAAAAAACCAAGGAGTCGTGTGGCACTTTAAGACTAACAGATTTATTTTTCGCATGAGCTTTCGTGGGAGAAAATCCCACTTCATCAGATGCTTCGAAGGTGGGGGAACTTACAGAATGGAATGAAAATAAATGCAAGGGGGTGTCAAACATAGGATCAGGTCATATAGTAACAGCAAGTCAGAGCAGTTTACAGGCTCAAACCATGGGAAGCCTGAAGTCAAATGACCCTTTGTAATGGGAAAAGAACCCATAGTCTCGATTCAGTCCTGCTTTCACAGAATTTAGCTTGCATATTAATTCGAGTTCACCTGTTTCTCTTTGAAGTCTTGATGTCCCAGGTACATCTCTAACGACAGTCGTTAACAAATCCATCATCGAGTGATTAGGAAGATGGAAGTGCTCAGCAACTGGTTTCTTTGTTCTTTGATTTCTGATATCAGCTCTGTGTTCATTTATCCTTTTGCACAGCGATTGTCCTGTTTGTCCAATGTATAAGGTGTTGGGGCATTTCTTGCACATGATGGCATAGACCACATTAGTAGATGAGCAGGTAAATGAGCCTTTGACGGAGTAGCAGGCTTGATTAGGACCTATGATGGTATCTGTTGTGCAGATATGTGGGCAGACTTTGCAGCATGGTTTGTTGCAGGGGTGTGTGCCTGCTTCAATGTTTCTGTTGTTAGATCTGTAGTTGCTAGTGAGAATCTGTTTAAGATTGGGGGGCTGTCTGTAGGCAAGGGGGATAGGGGAAATAAGAAAACAAATTGACAGAGCTAGATGGGTTCCCCAAAGTCATCTACTGCAGGAGAGGCCCAAGAAAGAGAACCACAGAACACCACTAGTCACCACATACAACCCCCAAGTCAGACCTCTGCAGCAGATCATTAAGGACCTACAGCCTATTCTAAAAGATGATCCCTCTCTCTCTCTCAAGCCTTGGGAGACAGACCTCTCCTTGCCTACGGACAGCCACCCAATCTTAAACAGATACTCACTGGCAACTACCAACCTAACAACAGAAACATTAAAGCAGGCACACGCCCCTGCAACAAACCACGCTGCCAAGTCTGCCCACATATCTGCACAACAGATACCATCAGAGGTCCTAATCGAGTCTGCTACTCCATCAAAGGCTCATTTACCTGCTTATCTACTAATGTGATCTATGCCATCATGTGCAAGAAATGCCCCAACACCTTACACATTGGACAAACAAGATGATAGCTGAGCAAAAAAATAAATGAACATAGAGGTGATATCAGAAATCACAAAACAAAGAAACCAGTTGTAGAGCACTTCCATCTTCCTAATCACTCGATGACGGATTTGTTAATGAGTGTCATTAGAGATGTACCTGGGACATCAAGACTTCAAAGAGAAACAGCTGAACTCGAATTAATATGCAAGCTAAATTCTGCGAAAGCAGGACTTAATCGAGACTATGGGTTCTTTTCCCATTACAATAGGTAATTTGATTTCTGGCTTCCCATGGTTTGAACCTGAAAACTGCTCTGATTTGCTATTACTGTATGACCTGATCCTGTGTTTCACACCCCCTGGCATTTATTTTCATTGCTTTCTGTAAGTTCCCCCATCTTCGAAGCATCTGAGGAAGTGGGATTTTCTCCCACGAAAGCTCATGCGAAAAATAAATCTGTTAGTCTTAAAGTGCCACATGACTCCTTATTTATTTTTAATCATGAAAGAGGACTTCTCAAGGTTTACCATAATTCTCTCATTTGGTCAATGTGATAGTTTTAATGTCAGCATCTTTATGATTTTACAAGAAGGTTATCCTAAAAGTTTTTTTTTTTTTCCCCTGCATTGGTGGTGCCAGACACTAGGGACCCAGTCCTAGAAAGTGCTAAGTGTCAGAATAGGTGCTATGTCTTCCCAGTTCAAATCATTAGAAGCTATGGATATTTTGAGCCTACCAAGAGACACTGCATGTAATGGGATAGACTGGTCCTGTTAACGCACACATTATTGAACTGAAGCATATGCAAACGTGTGTGGGATTATTATTATTATTTGTATTTTAGGGTCCTTTGCAAGTCATAGTCATGATTGCAGTTACACTGTGGTAAGGCCTGTGTAAATGTGTAGTAAGAAACAGACCTTTCCATGAAGAGCTCTCAGTTCTAGCTGCTTGGGAAATGGTTTTTCATTCCTTTAGAAAAAAAAATGAAACAAAACAAAGCTTTTATTTGTGTGGTGGTTAGTTTAAAAAGGCTTTTTGAGTCTGTATTTAAAGAAACAAAATATTTTGATTTAAAAACCTGGTTTTTCTATTAAAAAGTAAAATGTTTTCCAGAAATCAAACTTCCATGCAAATTTCAGTTTTGATGAAAGCCATTTTTCTTTGAATGATCTCTTCTCATTAGCTCACCTCACAGTGTGAAAAACCACACTGAGAAAGGGTAGGAAAAATAGCAGTCAACATGTTCCAAAGGGGTAGCTATGTCAATCTAGTTCAACAAAACAAACAAAGATTTTTGTGGCACCCACAAGAACATCAATTTTGAAGGTAATTTATATCTTTGTTATTGAGACTATCGGTATGCACATGGCCCACAGTTTGCCAACATTTTTATGGCTGACTTAGAAGAATGCTGCTTCTGCTCTAGTCCCCAAGTACCACTTCTCTACTTGCCCTACACTGATGACATTTTTATCTTCTGGACCCACAGAAGGGATGTCCTTAAAGATTTCCACAGAGCTTTCAATGATTTGCACTCCACATTCAACTTTAGCCTGGAACGCTCCATAGAGGAGATCCGCTTTCTGGACACTACACTACAAATTAGTGATGCATACATAAACGCCAACCTATACCGAAAACCTGCTGACTGCTATAGTTATATTCATCCTTTGAGTTTTCATCCAGGACACATTCCCCCATTGTGACCAAATGACACTCACTTCAGGACTGCAGTTTAAAGGACAAGGTGTAACAGATATAAAATTAACTTATGGGTTGGGGGAACTAAGACACGGTAGCAATAAGACAAGCATATTTTAGCATACACTTATAGAAATGCAGGACTCAAAGCGACCTTAAGGGACCATCCAGCCCTCTGTGCTGAGGCAGGATCAAGTATACCTAGACAGGTGTTGGCCCAACTTGTTCTTCAACCTCCAATGTTGAGTATTCCTCCTTGGATGTCTATTCCAGGCCTCAACTATCCTTATAGCGAGAAAGGGTTTTTTCTTAATATTTAACCTATATCCTTACTGCAGATTAAGCCCATTACTTCTTGCCCTACCATAAGTGGGACAATGAAGAACATTTGTCAGTGGTCTTTTCATAACAGCCCCTAAAATATTTGAAGACCATCAACCCAGCTTTTTAACCTTTCCTCGTACATCACGTATTCTAAACATTTGATTTCCCCCCCCCCCATTTCATGCATCTGACGTAGGTGTAATCTCATTTCTAAAGCTCATGTGACGAATTTCAGTCTTTAAATGCACCACAGGACTCTGTTCATTTTGCTGAACTAAACTAACATGGCTACCCCTTTGGAACTGATCATTTTTGTTCTCTGGATTCTAATTTGTCCACATCTGTCTTTATGTGGCATCCAAAACTGGACTCCAGCTGAGGCCTCTCCAGTGTTGAGTGTGGGACAGCTACCCCTTGTATCTTACATATGATACTCATGATAAACAGTTGGTTCATGTGTACTTTGTGATCAGTAATAATTGCCTGATCCTTTCCAGCAATCCCACTGCCTAGCCACTTATTCTGCATCTGAAATATGAGGCTTTGCACTTGTTTTCAGTCTTCTTGATTTCAGACAAATTCTCAGGTCTGTCAAGGTTGCAATCCTGTCATCCAAAGTGCTAACAACCCCTCCCAGCTTGATGTCCACAAACTTTATAAGCATCTTCTCCATTCTGTTGTTCACTTTATTAATGAAATATTGGCTAGAATGGGACTCAGCAGGACTGATCCTCATAGGGGCCCACTAGATACTGAATCCCCCCAGATGAATCCTCCAGTCTAACAGGCAATCTCTGATACCTTGTCTAAATCAGGCTTTTCAACCAGTTATCCACTCATCTCATTGTAACTTCATCTAAACCACATTTCCCTAGTTTGCTTATAAAAATGTCATGTGGGACTGTCTGTAGCCTTAATAAAATCAAGATATATCATGTTTACTGTCTACTGCATGTGTACTGGTAGGCTGTAATATCAAGTTTCAGTGCATATTATTTCTGCTTAATTTCCCCATATGTGCTTGTATACACCTTCCTTTTTAGTTCTTGCTTTCCCAAACCTCTTCTGGTGGGAGGGAGGGAAAATGGATTAATTTCAGCTGTTTAATGTAATCTATTCTGCAAATTTTCCTGGGGCCACAGTTATATCAAATCAAGATTTTAATTTAATAAAAAATAAAAAAGTATTCAAACAATTCTTACCAGTGCAGCAGTTGTTCTGAAATGGTGCACTAATTAAACAGGTTAGTATGCAGTGTACTCGTAGCCATGGTGATTTGATGATATTGGAGAGACAAGATAGGTGAAATGATTCTTTTATTGAACCAAGTTTGGTTAATTCTATTGAACAGAAGTTGGTTCAATAAAAGATATTACCTCACCCACCTTGTCTCTGAAACCTATTAGAATTAGTGGTATCATCTAACAGTGTTTTATGCTCGCATTGGGTATGTCTGCACCGGAGGTTCTGTTAAGTCAACTAAACAACGTTGACTTAAGTCGACTTAAAGTCTATCTTGCTAAGTCCACGCTCTCAGGTGCTAAGTTGACCCTTCCTGGTGGCCAGGAGCTCTGGGAAGGGGCCTGCAAGCCAATTATGTCAACTTGAGGGCTATTCTCCATCTACACTGGCTTAAGTCGACTTAATAAAGTTGATTTAAGGCTTAAGTTGACCTTAAGAAGTGGTGTTAACTTACCTTCAGGAAGTGCTTAATTCAGCTTAACAAAAGCCCAGTGTGGCTGCTTACTTAAGTCAACCAAAGGCTCCAGTGTAGATGTACCCATAAAGATTAATACTTCTGACTTAAACTTTTATCTGTCTAACCTTGTATGCATCCTGTTGTTCTCTCCTCTTGATAAGGAAACCATACAAACACCATTCTAATTACCTTAATTATAAGTCAGCAACTAAATCTTTGAAGCATCTCTTCTGCTTGAAATCTTTTTTTTTGTTTTTCTTCATGTATTATACAAAACTCTTCTTTAGACTTACACATTTTAGTTAGACTCTTCTAATCCCTTGTCTTCTGTCCCCCATCTGGTATCCTGCATTGCTCACTTTTCATGTGGTGGTATTGTACAGATGTTATCCCAGAGCTTGGTTGGTTTCACTGGAGAGTCCATTGGAATGTGGTGGTCAAACTTGTAATGGCTGAAACGTCTGTTCACTGGAAATTCTCTCCTTTTGAAACCTGATTTAGTTCTCAATCCAAACAACTTTGAAATCTCCCAGAAAACCAAAAATTCACTGTTTTTAATTTTGACAAGCTTTGTTTTAAAAAAAAAAAACTGTTTTGAAAAGAAATTTGTCTCAATTTTTATTTGGCTTGATAGGGCTTCAGTTCCTGTGCACCATATATAATATTATGACTTTCACTGATGTGCTGGTATTTTATTTTAATTTAATATTAAAATCAATGAATACTATTTGTGTAACTTATTACAAGATCCAATGTGTCAAATTATTATAACAACACACACTCTGAAAAAAAAGATATTTAATTTAGTACTAATTAGAGTAGCAGCTATTTTTAGAAGCTTGGAATAATTGTTCTAGGTTAACAGAAGGACATTAAAAATTGCTGGCACACTACTATGAAACCTCAACTTGTTTTAAATTAGGCTTTTTCTTAAATGAACTTTTTTAGAAAGACTAAACTTTTTTTCATAATGAACTTTCATATAAGCTAAATGAATTTTTTTTCAGTTTTGATGAAAATGTGTTTTCCAAAAGAGTGCTGGATTTTATTCAATTTTTCCAACCAGTTCTGATTCCCTGTGCTTTTAAATGTTCAGGGAACTCTGATGCTCTCATTCCCCAACCCCACTACCAGTTTAAAACCCTACTTTCTTGTTACTTTGACTTTTTTCTCCAAAAACAATAAAGCCAACAGTGCACACTAAGGCAGGGGTCTCAAATCACAAGGGCCGCATGAGGACTAGCAAAGGGCCCCATGACGATTTAGTACGGTAGCCTGAGGGCCGCACCACTGAAACCTTTCCATACAATGATATTGCAAATATCACTAATGATTGTCATTGTGGGCCACAGGAAATAGCTTTAGGGGCTGCATGCAGCCCACGGGCCCCATTTTTGAGACCCCTGCACTGAGGTGTCTATCAGCTGCGTCTGTGTCTGCCTTTCTTTCCTTCTCTGCTGTTCCAGAAACATAAGATCATCAATCAAGACATTCTCTGGCATTATATGTAGGAGTGTTCTCAAGTTTCTTCATGACATCCCATTTTTAAAAGGGGGCAAATCAAATGGATTTTTCCTCAGGTCTTCATGCAATAAAAATCATGAGGATATGATCTGTTTCATTTGCTGTGCTACTTCGATGAAAGGATGCTGGCCAGGCATCTGGCCTAGTATTGTAGGAAATCCAGGGAGGAAACTCCACCCTAATCCGGAATAGTGTTATGGTCCAAGTAATTAAAATTCCTACATTTCTGAAGCACAGAGATTGTGAATCCAAATCAATGTTAACAAGGAGAAGGAAGTAGCAGATTACTTACTGGTGAGGGACATGAAGACCCATGTTGTTCTGCTAGTGAGCATCAAATTCTTTTGATGATGTTCCTGGGAGGAATCAATTTAAACGGTTCTTCACTCTCTGCATGACTCGCTGCTTCTCTTTCAACTTATTTCTAGGTGGTGTCCCTCTCTTCCTTTTGTCCAGTCCAGCACTCTTACCCGACCACATTCTTTCTCTCTGTCCCCCTCTTTTGTTTTTGTACCCCCCCCTTTTTTTTGGCTTAGTGCAAAATCCCATGTCATGTGCACTAAACAGTTTCACCATCCCTCATTCAAATAAACTTCCTGGCAAGGCTTTTCAATATGAATCCCCTAGATAAAACTTTAAAACACTGGGTATCAACTAAAACTGCTGTCTATTGCCATCACTTACTTATTTTCACTGGAGTCATGCCAGTTTTACACCAGTGAAGGATCTGGCCCAGACTTTTGATAGTCTTGCTGCATCATGTCTGGATATATAAATTCTGCCACCTGTAGCATTCAGGGCTCAGAGACCAGAGAAGACCTAATTACGTGCTTTGGTGACAGAGGGTGCAGTATTCACATTACAACTTTCTCTTGCATACAGCACTTCCAGCTTTCCTCCACGCCTCTGGTGCAGAGGGAACACCCCAGTAATTATTTAAATTCCAGAAGCTCCTGGAAGCCCCAATTAAGAGCAGGCCCCCATATTTAAATAGAGAAAACCAAAGAAATAAGACTACCCCAGTATTAGAGATGGGACAGTGACACCCAGAGAAATAAAGTGACTTGTCCAAGGAGACACACCAGAAGCTTGTGGGACTTTGATGATCAGAGTCCCACTCTAGCACCATAACCTTGCCATTCTCTAGTAGTGGTTCTTCTGACACTGCAAACTCAGGCTATGTCCACACTTAGGCAGTGAAATCGATTTAAGCAAAATCAATTTTAATAAAATTGATATTAAAAACCATTTAATTTAAGTTAAAGTAATTTAACATGTCCCCACTAGAACCTCAAATCAAACTAGCATGGACAAGACTTGCTAGCTTGATTTAGGAGAGGAGCACCATGGGAGGTGTGGCAACATGGCCCTCTACAAGGGCCATGCCCCCACCCCATATATAGAAAAAAGAACAGCACCTTGGGAAGGAGAAGGGCAAAAAAGTTTTAAATTGAAGTAACAGTTAAATCAAAATAACATATCCACACTGTGTTGTTTCAATTTAACCATCATTTTCACATAATACTAGGTTTTATTATATCAAAATGACTTTATTTTGAAATGAGGCAGCTCCTTATTATGAAATAAGGAAACCTAGTGTGGGCATGCAATCTTTTAAATTGAAATAATCAGCATTATTTTGATTTAAGGAGTGAGTATGGACATACCCTCAGTGCCTTTTCTCTGTCTTTACAGGTTCTTGCTAGGTATGATCTGATTCACTCTTGAGGTCACTCAGCCTGGGTGCCAATGCTCTTGTGAGGGCAGATAACAGAGGATTGTACTGTGTGCTGCAATGTTTGTTTTTCTATTTCATCCTCTTAAAGGATGTAAACACCCACCCTGGGGGCAAAGCCTGTCTTCAGTGACACTAAGTGATCACCGCTTTGTAGGCAGCAAATGATTCTGGTGTGCTTTTTTCATGGCCCAACACAATCAGTTAATGATTTTAGAGGTTTTACTTTTAATGAAAATGGCAGGAGGCCCACAGCGGGCAGGAGCACTGCACCCTTGCTCCTTAGCCAAGGAGCCATAGCTATTTAATGAGCTGCATTTCTGAATTTTTAGCTGAGGCTTGCTGAACCATATGAGCTAGTCATGTTACATGACTCTGGCTTGATGGCATTGCTTTATTAACATCTCCTGAAGAAGCAACAATCTCATGTTCCAGTGGGGGATGTCTAGGTTGGATGTTGGAAAACTTTTTCCCTAGGAAGTTGATGAAACACTGGAAATGGGTTCCTTAGGGAGGTGATGAATCTCCATCCTTAAAAAAAAAATTATGGTGTGGTTTAACAATGGCCTGGTTGGGATTTTGTTGGGTGTGGTCCTGTTTTGAAAGGGGATTGGACTAGTTGATTTCCTGAGGTTGGTTCCTTCTGTCCTTCATCTTTTATGATCTGGAAAACCACACTAGACATGCCTGTAGAAAAACTATTCTTGGGTGGCTATGCATATTCTGTGCAACCAGTTTGAGCACTCTAGGAGAAGATGGTCACTGGCCTACACAGAAGGATAATGGGGTATAGTCCCCACCTCTAGCACATACTTAGGTATGGGAGAGCTGTATGCCATCACTATTCCCCTCAAACACCCATAAGCTCCACCACTCAATAATGTACCTGGCCAAATAACTTGGAGCTCATGAGGTCTGAAGTAAGATGCACTGTTTATGGGATGAAAAGGAATAAACCCCTTACTCAAGCAGTTGAGCAAAATCTGTGCTTGCTCTGAAGCAAATGCCTACAGTTCAGGAAGATGAGTTGCATTATAATCCCGGGAACTATGGCATTCTATTATTTCTGAAACTTTAAATGGTCCATAAAAATGTCATGTAAATGCATAATACAATGCCCCAGATGTGTCTGTGGTAGAATATGTGCCAGACATGGAATGAAGACAGTGAGTGTTCTGGAGTGAAGACTTGCAAAGACTGTCCTCCTAAATAAAGTGAGGATGTTGGTGACAAGTGTCCTCTCTCCACAAAACAGGGACCAAAGGGTGTTGCTCTCCTAATTTCTTGCATAGGCCTACTGATCAGTTAACAGCAAGTGGGAGCCTTGAGCATAACTCATAAAAGTCAAATGTGTTCGTGTGAAATCTTGGCTCCTTTTGAAGTTAATGGCAAAACTTCAGTTGATGTCACTGGGGCTAGGACTACATCACTAGTGTCTATCCAGGAACAACACTATCAGAGCCAGAGTGTACAGCTGTGTTCTCACACACGGGGTTATTTCAATACGGTTGTTTAGAAACAACTGTATCGAAATAACACCTTATTTTGAAATAACTTAATTTGAATTAACAGTTTGTTAATTCAAATTAAGGAAAAAAGCTCAAAGCAAAATAGCAAGTTCAGGCAACAGTTATTTTGAAACAAGTCACCATTGTTTCGAAACAACATGTTCGCACGGCGTTCTTTCGAAACAATCATTTCGAAACAACGTTGTTTTGTCCCCGTGTGGGGTTTAACTTGTTTCAAAACAAAGCCGTTGTTTTGAAACAACAGTTCCCGTTGTTTTGAAACAACCGTGCATAGTGCGAACAGGGTATTTCTTATTTCGAAACAACCTCTGTTGTTTCGAGATAAGAGTGCTGTGTGAACACAGCCTACCAGTCTAACTCATATTGGGGAATACCATGCTACTCAATTAATCACAAAGAGATGGGGGGGGGGCAACTTGATTTAAAGTAATACCCGCCAGGAATAAAGATGGCAGAATTTGGGCCTGCTATCCCCCAGAGAAATGACAAATGTGATGAAGTTCTTCATGTTATGGTAGTCATTGAGCTGCACTTTGTGAGGTACAGCACCACATGAGCAACAGTTTTTTAGCACTGGAAGTTTTGGAATGGACGATAGTGAAACAATTTCACATCTATACAGATTTTAGCTGTACATGTACCTACAATTCCAAAAGCTAAACTATTTTCTACTAATGTCTGAGAATGTCTATGTGATGACATAATTCAGAAGACTGGCACACAATGCTTATGTGCCAGGATTCAACCCTAAAACCAGTTTACCCCAAGCAACACAGGTTTTAGAGTGGCTGGTGAACTTCATTCTCTGAGGCTTGGGCACCCACCAGTCAAAGGCAGATTAGTTGTGCATGCTAAGTTACGTGTTGCCATGGATGTGAATTCATCCTCATTCATTTGCATGAGTTCAGCCTGTGCTGGTACTTGTCAATAAATATTTGGAAGTATAACACCAATAAGCTGACCTCCCTGGGTCCCTTCCCCACCCACATGCCAGTTCTCCAACCCCCAGACACCTTCTCCACCAGCTCCTTGACACCCGAGGCCCCTTCCCCACCAGCGTCTCGACCCCCCAACCTTGGGTCCCTTCCCTGCCTGCCAGCTCCCCAATCTCCAGTCATCTTCCCTGACTTGCCCGCTGGCTCCTCAACATGTTCCCCCCCACCCCGTGATTCTCTGCTGGCTCCATTTCATTCATCTGATAAAGTGGGGTTAAACCCCCAAAAGCTCATGTGCTAAATAAATTTGTTTGTGTTCAGAAGTGCACAGGACTCCTTGTTTTAGCGACCCAGACTAACATGGCTGCTGCTCTAGACGTTCACATTTCTTGTTTTCTTAGCATCGTGACTAAGGATGCCATCTCTCTATTTCTGGTCTAGTTAAAGCTGCGATTACTGCAAGTCTTGGAAGAAAGGCCGACTCTATCATGAGATTTCCAGCCCAATTTATTGATCAGCAAGAGGTGGATACCCATGAACGAAAACTTTGAAATCTTGTGGGTTGTCTATCAGTAGCTGGGAGCAGTGAAATTGGGTATTCTAAGATAGATCTTTACATTATGATGATAAATACACGTTTTTCCATCTTCAAATTGGTACTTTAAAAATATTAGACTCTGCCCAAGTAAGTTGGCTTGAGTCTGTTGCAGACTTAGCCCACCAGGACTGCCAGGATGGCAGCAATGATTCATTTCCAAATATCAGTTTCATAACCTCCTTTGCAAAGCCATGGGTCATCATTCACTCAAGCTTTTGCCAATATCTACTTCTGTCAAATCATCACCTTTTATTTACAGTACGTGTAGGTCTATTAATACTAACCCTTGTGGAATCCGGCTGTCTCCTCTGCTTTTCTTTCCATATTTTGTAATTCTTTTCACTGTCTATTGCAATAATATATCCAGTTCTTAGTGTGTGTAAAGCAGGGGACTACAACTTTCATCAACCCCTCCCACCTGCACTTGCCTTTCTCCTGGCTGATGAAGGGCAGAGCTGGATTAAGGGTCCCTGGCCTGCGGGGTCCTGGGGTCAAAGGCCATGCTCCATGGCACTCCCACTCTGCCCCCAGGCTAGCAAGTCTGCTTCTGGGGGGGGGGGACCAGCTGGTAGGAGGGATGGCCCTGTGCCCACAGCACAGCAGACATGTGCTGGCCTGTCCCACCCGTGGGGGCAGATCATCCAGCCTGGGGGCAAGTCCGAGGCCCCCCTTTAGGCTGAGGCCTGGGGCTGAAATCCCTGTAGCCCCTTGCATTGATCCAGCCCTGGGGAAGTGTCCTAAACCAGGAGGTGTCCGGCCTCTGTTTGTTAGTAGGTGCTGCAAGGCAACTGGAGAGAGACCTATAAATATGGATAGAGCTGCACCCCTTCCCATTTTGCTCTATTTACACAGAAGTTACAGACAGATTGGGGTGAGGCCCTGACACAGTTGCCCTCCCGTCCCACGCCTCTCAGTCTAGGAAATGTTGATAGACCCACATGTGGAACGGTCTGTGAAGTCCGGACACCACAGCTGGAGGCAGATCAGTATAGGACTTAAGGGGAAGCAGGAAACCATGGCTGAGGGGCCTCAATGAGTGGCACTAACGGAGTCTGGCCTGAAAACTGGCTGGTGCATATTTGCTACAGCAGAGCCTGGAGAGGGCAGCCAGGTACCTGAAGAAACCTTACTCTTGACTGGACTGTCCCAGGGACTGCTATTGCTCACTCTGAGTGCTAACTGTGTAAACCTCTGTGCCTAAGATTTCTGGACCCTTCTCTTTCCTGCCAGCCTTTATAAATACTTTGTCTCTGAGGTTAATGGAACTCACCACGTGTAACTACTGAAGAACCTCCAACGCTTTCCTCTGAGTTGCAGCACAAGGTGCGTGTGACTGGTACCAAAGGCTGTGTTCACACAGCCCACTTATTTCGAAACAACAGAGGCTGTTTCGAAATAAGATTTAGGCTGTTCACACGATGCACGGTTGTTTCGGAACAACGGGAACCGTTGTTTCGGAACAAGTTAAACCCCATGTGGGGACGAAACAACGTTGTTTCAAAACAACGGTGACTTGTTTTGTAATAACTGTTGCCTGAACCTGCTATTTCGCTTTGAGCTTTTTTCCTTAATTCGAATTAACAAACTGTTAATTCGAATTAAGTTCTTTCGAAATAAGATATTATTTCGATACAAGTTGTTTTGAAACAACCGTATCGAAATAACCCCCTGTGTGTGAACACAGCTTAAGTGTCTGGGGTGCAGATTAGCCGCAATAATTACATTCTTGTCTGGACCTGGCATTTGGTACGTTCACATGTTCCCCTTGCTGCCCTTGGTTGTATTTTGCCACTGTTTCACCATCCTACGTTTACTTCTTGGACTGATCTATTCAAATGGCGTGCAGGGACTTTGCTGCAGTGTTTTAATGAGAATCTCTTAGCTAACTCCTGAAGCACAGAAGTGAAAGTGAATTCCCAGCCACTTTGGGTCTGTCATCTCCCAGAGCAGCACACTTTCACATCTGATGTAATTAGGTTGATGTGAAGTCAGTGGCTACTTACATCAAACATTACTGTCATTCATGACAATAAAATTGATACAAGTGCACCTGCTGAGGATGCTCACTGCGGGCACAAGGAGCGAAGTGTACGCGTGCGCAAGTGATTTCATAATTTCGATGGCTGTGTGCCAACATAAATGTGGTCATAGTTTTATAGTGTAGGGGTAGCCTTAGGGGCTTTCTCAGCTGGAAGTCAGAGCTGCAGCGGGACACCAGTATGTAACTCTTTTACTGACCTCAATATCTTGCTTTTGGCTAAAGCATACCTTCCAAAAAGGTGGCTAACCTGGATGTAAAGCCATCAGGAGATGGAGAATCCATTGCTTCCCATTGAGATTTTTTTTCTCCAGTCATCAATCATTCACTGTTAAAGTCAAATTAGAAATAAGACACATTTGTCTGGCTTCAGCTTTCAGCCACTGGTTCATCTCATGCATAGCTTTTTTCAGATTAGAAAGCCCTTTAGTACCCAGTAAATGTGTTTTCCCTGTGAAGGTACTTTGCAGTGTAACAGTCACCTCTCAATCTTTTTGATAAACTAAGCAGCTTGAGCTCTTAGTCTCTCACTGTAAGACATTTTCTCCAGTCTTTGAGTCATTTTTTATGGTTATTCTCTTCACCTTTTTCCAGTTTTTCAAAATCCTTTGTAAAGTGTGAATCCCAGAACTGGATACATATTACAGTATAGCTCTCAGCAACAGTGTTTAGGGAAGCAAAATCACCAACCTGTTCCCACTTGCTTCTCCCCTGTTTACAGAGTTGTGGATCTAGCTCCAAGTATCTGTGTCAAATGCATCGTGATAAGTTACAGCCACATCAATCTTAATGAGCCAGCCCCACCACTTGCTAATTTTACTGCAGATACTTATCCTCAAAATGCTTGGCAGGTCAATTTACTATTGACTTTGTGTTGACTGTGTAGGGCCTCTTTAATGGTTCTTCTGGGCTCCCATGAGAGATCTAACAGCAGTATCTGTCAAAGATTTGGCAGATATAACGTATGAGTGGCATTCTGCAAGGTGCTTTTCTGATAGTCTCCCTGGATCTGCTGAATCTAGAGTTTTCTAACATGTTTTCTGTGAACCCTGCTTTGGGTTCTGACCCACAAGTGAGGCTATTAAAAGAGAAGGCTTTGAGATGGTCGTGTTTCATCCCATTGCCTTTAAGTTTCATGTGACTAGGGGTATGTCTATACTGACGGTGGCAAATTTGTCGCTATCAGTTTGGGCTTTTGGGAGCAGATTGAGGTGAGTATGAACTCGCTGCACTGCTCCTGGAAGCCAACCCCAGAAGTCCTGGCGGTCCAGGGGTGTAGGGGAAAGATGACCACAAGTGATTTGCGGTCAGCTTTCCCCTAATGTGTAACGGTGTCTTAGAAAGTCACTGCCGTTTATGCAAGGAATTTTACTTTCCTTGTGTAAATGGTGGTAGACTGCTACTGTAAAAGCCCTCAGTGTAGACTAGGGCTGTGTTTTAAATCATATAACTTACAGTAAATTCCATTAAAATATTTTGCAGGATGCTGTCTTATTCTGGTAAGACACAAAAATCTTTCATGTGTAAACTCATATTGAGATCTTGGCTCAATCTGACTCAATATGCATTTTCCCTGCATATCTTTCCTTGGAATAAAAGCTCAAGCCTTTTTATTTATTGCTGTAACTTACACATTTTATCCAATAAAGTGCACCAGAATCTTCAATGATTGTGAATTTACTTCCTCTGGTATAAAATGAGTGTAAGATTCTGATTTTAATAGCATTTTAGAGCCACTTGGTGTTCACTCTGCACTAGCGTAGGTGACTGCATGAGGCGCAGTGCAATGGAGAAGCCATTACTGTGAATATTTAACACCACTTTGTGGTGGAAATATAGAGGAAAACCATATGGAAATCCTGGAACAGCTCTTAAGTTATTCTTTTTATTTTTTATAGTAACACGGCCAAAGTGATTTTGACTGACTCATTTAGAAGCTTATGAACACCAGAGCTTTAGATATAATTTTATATATAAAATGAACTCCCTCAAAGAACTAACATCTATCATACAGCCAACTTTTCCCAGTAGAACAAAGACCATTCTGGATGTTTTCCCACTTCTGTGCAGAATGCTCCAATCTGAGCTTTTTGCAGTGCAAGTTATATATGATGCTAGATCCTGAGCTCACATGGGCTTGTAATTAACCAGCTAACAATGAAATAGTAAGCAAAATGTTCTCCTGCTATCTTCCATACACTTTATTTCTGTTGGCACTCTGTATACATACTATGGACTTGTCTCAGAACACATTAATGTTAGAGGTTTGCTGCCACATCGAGTCTTATCATGATGCCTAGAGTCTGAGTCCCAGCTCTCTGCAAAATTTTGAAACAGCATTGAGGGGGAAAGGAGGTTGAAGAGAGACGGTGGGATGGATTAAATAGAGATACAGATATGAATGACACATGCTTTATGCATTCACCATCAGAATTCAGGCCAATTTGGTCAATTGGTATCCAGGGCCGCTGAGGACCTTGAGGAGCACTCGTAATGAAATCCATTTGTTCATTCTTCAATGCAGTTTTCTGCCTAGGAGCCAGTTGTTTATCAAAGACAGGCCAACAGGCAGTTTCTTTTATTCTCAGTCTACTAGCACTGGTCCAATTATAGAAGTCTCTTTATTGTAAAGCTCCTTCCAGCAGTATTAAACAACAGGTAAATAAAGATCATATGCAAACAGGGCTTTTCAGCCTCAATATGCAAATGAGAATAGATCACAGCTATCACTAACATTTCTACTTTCAGTGGTGTTGCGGCTGTCCTGATCCCAGAAGAGCTCCATGCAGCTTGAAAATTTGTCTTTCAGCAGAAGTTAAATGTCATCAGTGTCATTTTTTTTATTAAGTTAAGAAGCAGAGAGAGAATGTGTGTGTCTGCTCACAACTGGTCATGTTCATAAATCCCTGTGGCCTCCAGCTACTTTCAGTAAGGGAATGGGCATTGGAACCAAAGCTAGAATATAGCTTTTACAGCTCCATGCCATGTTTGTTTGAATATTCATGGAGCTTCAATAGCAAGACCTAAAAAAATTAACATACCAAAAAGAAAAAGTGACAGATTTGGATATGAATGGTTCATGGGCTATATCCATGCAAGAATAATATATCATGACTCTCAGTATTTATGTACCTGGATCTGTAAATAACCAGGCCGTGCAGATGCAGCACTGTATTCAGAAAATTAAGCAGATAGTTTATGAACCAAATGTCTGCATCTGTTTATTATGCCATCTGTGAGTATTTCATGTACGCATTAAAAAAAAATTCCCATCTATGTAGCTGGTGTTCCAAAGCAATCCCTTTAGAGAAACCAAGCAGAGTAGTGTAATGTTTCGAGTGTAAGCAAAATTATATATATATTTATTGCATAAACTTGAAACACATTGCACGTACACTGTTCTGTAACTCTGTGTGGTTTCTTATATTTATATCTATCTATCTATCCCTATATAAACACTGAGACTTGTATCCTATTTGTCTGAAACAGAGTCAAACTTATGTTCTCCCTCAATGGGCAACAGCTTTCAGTATTAAAAATACAGTTGACCTGTTAGCCATTATTGGAGGCAGGGAATGAGGGATTTCAGTGAATTTACTGGAAGTTCCTAGCTTTGAAAGCACAAATTATATTATGGGGAATTTGAGGTTAGTTTCCCATGTGTTGCTTTTTCTCTAAGAATCGGCATATATCAAAGACAGGAGTTCCTTTTTCAGTTAGTTTATTGGCTGGTATTTTGAAACATTTTCTCCACATTATTGCCATGCAATATGCTATTGGGCAAAAACTGGCAATGTGCAACTCAGAGGTTTATGTTGATTCATGTCTGAAATGGACAGAAACCTCACAGACACATGGAACTTAATGCCAGAACGGGCCGTTATGATTGTCTAGTTTGACCTCCAGCACAATTAAGGCCACTGAACCTTATCCACACACTCCTGTAATAGATCCTAATTTATGACTGTATCACTGAAGTCCTCAGATCATGGTCTAAAGACTTCAAAGTTCAAAACAGCCACCAGCAAGTGATCAGTGCCCCATGCTGCAGCAAAAGGTAGAAATTTGTAGGGCCTCTGCAAATCTTCCTGACTTTAAATATGGTTATCAGCTAACCCTTGAGCATGTGGGCAAGACTCACTAGCCAGCCATCTGGAGGAATTTCTCTGTAATAACTCAGAACCCACCCCAACTAACCCCACACCACCAGCCACTAGGCATATTTACTACTAGTAGTCAAAGATCAGTTAATTGCTAAACGAGACTGTCCCATAGTAACATCTCCTTCATAAATTAATTGAGCTCAGTTTTGAAAGCCATCTGTTTTTTCTCTCCCCCCCCCACTTTCTTCAGAAGGCTGTTCTAGAACTTCACTCCTCTGATGGTTAGAAACCTGTGTCTAATTTCAAGTCTAAATTTCCTCATGGCCAGTTTCTATCCATTTGTTCTTGTGTCCATATTGAGGCTGAACTTCAATAATTCTTGTCCCCTCCTGGTATTTATCTCCATGATGTATTTATAAAGAGCAATCTTATCTCCCCTCAACCTTCTTTTGCTTAGTCTAAACAAGTCAAGCTCTTTGAATCTCCTCTGATTAGACAGGCTTTCTATTCCCTGGATCACCCTAGTAGCCCTTCCCTGCACCTGTTCCAGTTTGAATTCATCTTTCTCAAACAGGGGGAACCAGAAATGCACATGGTGTTCCAGATGGGGTCTCACAAGCACTTTGCATAATGGTACGAACACTCCCCAACTCTACTAGAAATACGCCCCCCTCCCCTGGACACATCCTAGGACCGCATTAGCTTTTTCTTATGGCCATATCATGCTGGTGGCCCACAGTCATCCTGTGATCAACCAGTATGCCCAGGGTCTTTTCCTCCTCTGTCTCTTTTGGCTGATACATCCCCAGCTTGCAGCAAAATATTCTTACTATTAGTCCCTACATACAGGACCTTGCACTTTCCACTACTAAATTTCATCCTATTTCTATTATTACAATTTGCAAGGTCATCCAGATCATCTCAATGATAGCTTGATCCTTCTCTGTATTGGCCATAGTAGTCAACTTCATGTCATCCACAAACTTTATTAGCACGTTCCTACTTTATGTGCCAAGGGCAATAATGAAAAGGTTAAATAAGATTGGCCCCAATAGATCCCTAAGGAGCTCCACTGGTAACCTCCCTCTATCCTGACAGTTCACTCTTCAATATGACATTTTGTAGTCTCCGCTTAACCAGTTCTTTATACACCTTTGAATTTCCATATTAATCCTGATTTTTTTTCTTATTTAAATAATAAATCCACCTCTGGAATTGTATCATATGCTGTACTTAAATCTATTTGAATGATTCACAGCATTCCATTTGTCTAAGACATCTGTTATCTTCTCAACAAAGAAGATCACGTTGGTCTGGTACAATCCATCTTTTGTAAAACTTTGCTGTATTTTGTCCAATTATTGTTAACCAAGAGGCCTTTAAGGACTTTCTTTTGAAATTTCATCCATGAAAATCTGAGTCCTATTATTACTACTAGGGCTTATCCTCCAACCTACATCTGAGAAGTTAGTCTCCCATAATCACACAGTTCCCAGTAGTATTCATTTCATTAAAAACATTAAAGAAGTCTCTATCCACATCCAAATCCAAATCTGATTCTAGTGGTCTGTACACACCAAGCTCTATTCCAAGGGTAGCTCTCACAACTTTCTTTCCAAATGTGATATCCATCCAGAGAGACTCCGACTTATCCATTCCATCCCTTCTAGTTTCTTTACAGCAGAAGTGATGGAATGCATAAGACAGAATGGGTGCACCTGCATGCAATAGTTATTTTGAATTAAGGAGCTCTAATTTGAAGTAACCTACTCCCTGGCCATGGAGGCATTTAATTAGGCTGGATTAAACATTTCCTTAATTTGAAATAAGGAAGTGCTAATTCGATTTAATAAAGCCTCCTTTTACTTCGAATTAATTCTTAATTTGACGTAACCCCATTTTAGCTAGGGAGTAGGGTTACTTCAAGTTAAATGGGTTTCCTGGCTGGTGACAAAGGAGCCATGCATGACTCCCTGGTGGAAGGGAGCTGTGGCTCCCCTTTGTCCCTGGAGTTGGGGTTCCCATAGCCTAGGAGCTGTGGCTCCCCCAGTTCAAGTTAGACAGTCTAACCTAGACTCTCTAACTCAAATTAATAAATCCTACTTTAATTTGATCTAAGAGTCTAATGAAGAGTCTCTAGTTTGAATTAATAACTTGGAATTAAAATCAAAGTAGTTATTTCAAATTAACTAATTTGAAATAACTCTCTAAGTCTAGGTGTAGCCACTCTGTCTTAACCTACCAGCAGAAAGTAATGGAAAGAACTCCTGCTCCATGTTGATCTGTAGCAACTGGAGTTAATTTGGTACTTGGATGAGAATAACACATACCTACAATCTTAACTGCATGCACTGCTCCCTTTATAGCCAGAGGGGAAGGTTGCTTATACTGGTGTGCTGGCCTTTGCATAACAATTGCCATTATAGCGCTATGATCATTTTCTCTGGATAGTATTCCTCTGCCCCTTAGCTGACTCGTTCATTCTCACTGTCCGGCTAGGCCTGAGAAAGCCAAGCCATCTTGTAAAATACAAAACATAAATCTAACCTCTAAAGATATATTATAGGAAAATACAATGGTAGTATTATAAGTAGGCTAGGGCTTTCATATCCATGTGTATCAATAATGGTTTCTTAATGAAATTTACATATATCCTGTTAGAAGACAGAAAGGTAAATGCACAGCTTCCCTATCTGTTACCATTGTTCTATTGGAAGGGGTTGAAAGGGAACATTGATATCTAAATGGACCTTTGAAGTACCAATGTAAACTGTGCGCTAATGGCACTTATGCAGCTAATTACCTGTGGTGCCCAGAAGGTGAAGATTTTACTTCAAAGGACAATATAAATGACTATTCTCCACTTAAGAAAGTACGTGGGAACTGTCATCAAAGCACACATGAAGGAATGACCTGCAAATGCCCACCTTGCTACAACTACAAAAGGAAGTTGGGAACATAATCCTTTAATTTGCATCTGTCCAAGCTTCTCAGGGAACATTTGGGCTACAGAATTGAGATCTCAGCCAGCAGTGGTCTGGAAATCACATTGCTAATTCTCAAGGGAGAATTAGAACAAACTCTCTGCCTGGACTATTTGGTCTCTATTCCTTAAAACTGGATTTCTAACAACTGAAGCTGTGAAACAAGGACTTAAACCCATCTAGGCATTGGATGTATGCCTAGGACATGCAAACTCCAAATTCTTCAAGGACTTACCTTCTAGGGACTCAATCATTTGTATGTATGTGATCCACTTTGACCCTATAAAATCTTTTTTTATTTTTTTTTTCCTTTTTGTATTAAACCTATTTTAGTTACTAAAGGATTGGCTGGCAGTGTGATGTATTGGGCATAATCCAAATTTATAATGCTTTATGTAATGTGGCTGACCCTCTGGGGTTAGGAGAAACCTTTCTGGGTAAAGAACTTGGAGTTTTAAGCAACTTCTCTCTTTTCCAGATACAGTGGCTGTATTGGGGTCTAGCAACTGAAATGCAGTAAGTGGGGTTGAGTATATTTTATGGTGGCTTCTTGATATCTAGTGTGGGAGATCAGAAACATTGTTTGTGACTGGTTGGGGAGTTTATCTCCAGGTAATCTACTAGTGCTTGGAGAATCTGCTCTTCCTTTCTGAAGCTTGCCCTGATCTTTGCATTTTCAGCTGGTTATCCCAGGAGGCCTGGGTCATACCCACCATGCTCTGTTTTCTTTTCTTATTGTTGCTCTGTACTTCCTCAGTTAGCCAGAATTAATCATATCTTTTGCTCCTCTTTTCTGGTAGTAATTCCCTTTTCCCATTCCCTTCTTCTGGGCTGGGTGTCTCCCTCCATCGTGACAATCAGTGTCTCAGATTTGTAAGATGCTGAGAGTTTTTATTAGATTCTCCTCCCTTCCAGATAAAGTGGAATTGCCCATTCAGAACACTGAACATATAACCCATTGTACATAATCATAAGAGCTACTTTAGGCATCTTAATGAGAGTCCTGTGGCACCTCAGAGATCAACAGATTTCTGTGGGCATAAGCTTTTGTGGGTTCCAACCTATTTCATCAGATGCATGAAGTGGAAACTACAGTTGAGAAGTATATATCCGCATGCTAGGATGGAGGAGGGCAAGTGTTAACAAAGTCCATTCAGAGGGCAGATGGGGCCCATTCACAGCAGTTGATTAAAAGGAGAGAATATGTGAACAGGGACAATTACTTTTTGGAATGTGATGACCATTCCAAGATCCTATTCAGACCTACTCTGATTGTATCAAGCTTGCAAATCAGCTCCAGCTCTGCAGTTTCACACTGAAGTCTGTCTTTGAAGTTTCTTTGTTGAAATGTGGCAACTTTCAAGTCTGCCGCTGAGTGTTCATGGAGGTTGAAGTGGTCTCCTACTGGTTTATGGAAGTTGCCATTTTTGATGTCCAACTTGTGTCCATTTATCCTTTTGTGCAGGGACAGTCTGGTTTGGCCAATGTACATGGCAGAGGGGCATTGCTGGCATGATGGCATGTACCACATTAGTTGATACGCAGGTGAATGAGCTCCTGCTGGTGTGGCACATGTGTTTAGGACCTGTAATGGAATCTCTGGAGTCAATATGCATATCTTGTCTTATGGCAAGTGGTTAACAAACATTTGGTTGATTGAATTATGTATTTCTACTCTCAAAAGAATTAGTATTTTTTTGAAGATTGTGAATTTTTTGTAACAAATTATCCCAACTGAATAATTTCTTCCAAATTAAGGCGGCACAGTTATACAACATGGCCAACCTTATGAAAAAACAGTGTTGGGTTTTTTAATTTCACTAGATAAAAATTTGACAGATTGGGTTAATTGTCAGGTTGTTGTTGAATATCTGCTGAAGTAAGCCATGCCAGAGATGGTTATAAGGAGCAATAGAAAAATTTTAAATAACTCTTATTAGTCCAACATCTTGGAATGCTCCATAGTTCTAAGTCATGAAACTACTGAGGACCATGCCTCAGGGAAGAGGTACCTAGAAATATGGAAATTATTTTGTTTAAGATATTTAAATGGGATGCAAAGAATAACTGGAAGGCAAGTACCTGGTCCATATTCCCGTGAAGTCAATGAGAATTGTTTTTGCATTGATTTTAATGGGCTTTGACTCAGGTCCTATATTAGCAGTGCTGAGATGGGTAGTGATAGGTGAATTTTAAGAGAATTAACAACAAGGTTGATGTCATGGGGGGGTAGTTTATCATAGGCCACCTAACCAGGAAGAGGAGGTGGCTAAGCCTTTTCTTCAACAATTAATAAAATCATCCAAAGCACTGGTGAAATGGTCCAAGGTAAAGAGAATGAAATTCAGTAAAGACAAGTGCAAAGTACTCTACTTAGGAAAGAGCAATCCATTGCACAGATACAAAATGAGCAATGACTACCTAGGAAGGAGTACTGGAGAAAAGGATCTGGGTGTCATAGGCTGTGTTTACAGTGCCATATTAGTCCAGACTAAGCTAATCATCCAAAGCAAGACTCTCTAGCTTACAACCTTGATTTCTCATAGATCTCGGTGGGCTGGATTAAAATCTGAGTGCAAGGTTAAACTGTAAGCAAGGGTGGGAGAGGCTGTGCACTGAATAGAGTGTTTCCAGGGCTCACTGAGGTAAGGAATAATAGTCTGAACTGATGAAATATAGGTAGGAAATTGGTCCTTACTCAACCTGTCAAGTGATTGGTCCTCACATTACCCATATGATGTTCAAACCAGTCAGATTCAGGACGTATAAATAAGTAGCTCTAAATCTTTGCCAACTACTGTGCCCCTTTCTGGAATGTGATTTGTCTTGTGTACCTCCAAGTTACACCTCACTTGAAAACAACTTGCTTACAAAATATGCCATAAAAATACAAGTGCCACAGCACACTATTATTACAAAATGCCTAACTTTCATTTTTATCACATAATATAAAATAAACTAACAGCAAAAAGCAAGGCATTGTCAGTATGAAATTTTAGCTTGTACTGATTTTGCTAGTGCTTTTTATGGAGCCTTTTGTAAAAGTAGGCTAATATCTAGGAGAGTTGATGTACCACTTTGAAGACCTCTGCATACCCCTGGTGGTTTGTGTAGCCTGGTTGAGAACCACTAATGTAGGTGTTAGTAGCTAGCAAAATGTGTATAAACTGTGTAGTGTGTGACATAGTTTGGAACTGTGGTGTCACCCTGTGCTTAAATCTCCTGCGTATGGGCCTGGCCCCTGTGGACATGGCTCTGGGACATGCCTAATAAAGTAATCTTCATGATGACCTGGAGTTGAATGGAGTCTTTTAGGATCTCTGAGAACTGGATTAAGTGTTCTCCCAGAACTGGACACGGTGTTTGGGATATGCCAAGTGGAAGAGGTCTTAGAGGAAATCCCAACACCTTCCTGAAGAACAAACACAGGCACAGATTGTGGTCAGAGCTGGATTCATGCAGGTGCTGTAGAGACTGAAGTCCCTGGTCCTGGCCTGAAGGGGGACCCTGGGCTCCAGTGCCTTTGGCTCCCACAAATTTGCCCCCCTCATGCTGTAACACTTAGCACAAGACAGCACGGGGGGCGGGGGGGGCAGCACTTGGCTTGGAAAGGCCCCTTCCCTGCCAGAAGTTGGTGGGGTGGGGCCCTGGGCCAGAGGCTGGGCTCCACGCTCCTGTCCCCATCCCCGGGCTGGCAGGTCCGACTCCAAGGGTAGGGTGATCTGGTCCTATTTGCTCTGCTCTATTGTTGGGGTGGGGCCAGGGCCAGCTGGCACATGGTACAGTCTCTGGTGTGGTCCACTAGGGCCACAGGCCCTGGAAGGCTGCACTGGAGCCGCACCATCAACCAACCGGCCCCAGGCCCAGCCCAGCCCCGAAACAGATCAGAACAAACAGAGACGTCCTGTCCTGCCCTGGGAGCCGCCCAGCTGGCCCAGTGGCTGGCTGGATTGTGACCAGAAATGGCCTTGCATCTTATACATAGAACAGACAGGACAATCTCTAAGCAAGGGAATAAATAGACACAAAACTGACACCAGAATTCACAACATTCAAAAACCAGATGCTGAGCACTTCAGTCTTCTTAATCACTCTGTTGATTGCTTGTTAACAGCTGTGCTCAAGCAAGTCAGTAAAACATCAAGACTTCAAAGAGAAACAGCAAAACTGGAACTGATATGCAGATTCAAGCACGGGAAAGCAAGATTGAATTGTGACTGTGGATTCTTTTCCCATTACAAAAGGTGGTTTGACCTCATTTTCCTCTATTTGCTGTTCCCCGGTGTTTGAATCTTAACAACTGCATTGATTTGCTGTTACAGTATGACCTGATCCCATGACTTACATGTCCCTGCATTTATTTTCCTCCCATTCTATTAGTGTCCCCATCTTCAAAGTGTCTGATGAAGTGGGACTTTTATTTTTTCCCACAAAAGCTCATGTGATAAATAAATCTGTTAGTCTTTAAGTGCCTCAGGACTCCTTGCTTGTTTTCCTTTCTCCTGTCCATTATCATCCCCATTTTACAGCTGGGAAAGTGAGGCAGGAAAGATTAAATGGTTTACCAATGGTCAAACAGGAAGTCTGTGGCACAGACAGAGTCATCCCAAGTCAACCCCATGACTATGAGACCATTCTTCCTCTTGCCATATTATTTCTCTAACACAAAAAGGCAAATTGTAGGGATTTCATTGTATTTACATGGATTTTGTATGGCTAATACTATGTTTTATGCTTACTGGCTAATTAAATTTACAAAGGAATGCACTTTGATAAAGGAGTCCTAATTCCCTTATGTTGATGGCTAATATGATTATTATAGGGCCACCTTCACCAAGGATTTAAGAATATCCTTTGAAAAGTACCTCTGAGTCTGAGGCTTTAACACAATACGGTTTCTAATGTTTGTTGCTCCCATCCTGAAGAAGGAGGTCCCCATAGAACTCACTGGGGTTGCTTGTGTCATAATGCAACTCAAGTACAAATTCCAAAGGGACAGCCGTGTTAGTCTAGCAGAGTAAAAAAAGTAAGGAGTCCTGTGGCACTTAAAGACTGACAGATTTCTTTATCTCATGAGCATTCGAGGGAGAATATCCCACTTCTTCAGACATTTCTCCCTCTTCAAAGCGTCTGACGAAGTGGATATTCTCCCACAAACGCTCATGTGATAAAGAAATCTGTTAGTCTTTAAGTGCCACAAGAGTCCTTGCTTTTTTTTTCAAGTACAAATGTATCTGCCAGATCAGAGACTAAATTTACGTTTCATATTTCATGTAAATTTTGTCTCGTTTAAAACCACCACTTCTTAAATATGCAGACATTTTAAATCGGTGCATTTGTGTGACCATATTGAATGGAGCTGTGGGCCTGGAAATCAGGCTTTATGCACACCAGAAATATTGTTTGAATCATTAGTTATCATTAGGGCTTGTTGGAAAATAGGATTTCTCTCCTGTGGGTATTTCCAAAAATTAAAAAGTTCCAAATCAGAATGTTGATTTATTTCATTGAGATCTAATTTCATTTCCATATCTATATTAAATTTCAATCTAATATATTCAATAGCATTTATAAAACATTATATTTTAATTTTTAAAAAGGTTTAAATGAAATTAGAGCGACAAAGTCAGTTTGTTTGTTTGTCTGTTTGTTTATTTATATCTTGCTGGAATAGGAAAATTGAATTGATTTGTCTTGTGCTTTTCCTGTTGAGAAGTTCATAAAAAATCAACACCATCTTGTGAAATGTTTCGATTCTGATACCTGAACATTTTCAAACTGTTGTGCTTAAATTTTTCAACTGGCTCAAATGATCATCTTCTTAGATACAAATATGGCCTCTCAGCTTGCAACTGTATCTTCATAGGTGGATCTTTGTGTGCATGTAGGTCCTGATTGGATCTTTTTTTTTTTCTCATTCAGTGAAGAAACACCTCCTACTTAGCTGTGTACAGGGCCCAATTATCAAAGGGGCTTTAGGGGCTTAAGCCACATATGGAGCCGCAGGCTCCAGCTCCTACACCCAAATAATTCAGCACCCACCTCGCTCAGTGCCGTCAGGGTAAATAATGCTGAGAGCGCTCCTACCCTACTGGTGCTGGGAGCTTGGGGTGGGGACTGGAGCTGGAGGCCAGGCTCTGAGCTAGCTGACCTGCCACTGGGGGTAAGGCAGGGTGGACCAACCCCTGTTCGCTCTACCTGGAGGGTCAGGGCCGGCTGGCTCCCGGTGAGCCTTCTGGTGCCCATGGCCCTGGGGGGCTGCATCAGAAGCTCCCATGCCACGTCAGCCAGCCCCCCTCACCCGCTAGGCAGACTGGCCAGAGCAGCGTCGGGCGGGAGCAGTCTCTGTCCCCAGGGCCCCTCCCAGAAATGAGGGGGTGGGGGCTGGCACATGTGAAGGGGGGGCAAGGCAGGGGCCAGCCTGCTTTGTGGGGGAGCCCAGGTGGGGGTGCAGAGTCAGGGGTTCCCTGGGGATGGGGGGTCCAAGCAGGCATGAGCCTCTCAGTGCGGTGCAGCCTCGGGTCCCTGGGCCAGTTAATCCAGCCCTGCATCCATATGAGAGAGAAATACTTTGACAGTCACCAAAATGACAGAGGTATTGGGAAGGGAAAGTGTGCTGTTCGTTCACAGAGAACATTTACTTATGATTTTATTATCTTTACTTGGAGAAGAAGCTTTTTGAGGCACGGAGCATGGTGCTCTATTCACTTCAGATGGAGCCTCCTCCTGGCTGTTCTGGGGATTAGCTCTCATCCACATCTAATACCTCCCTTTGTTGTCTCTCTACCCATTGTCCTCTCTCAAACTCTTGCTCCAGGAGATGCAGCTTCCTCTATATAACCTCAAGCTCTGCCCAAGCCGTTATGTAGGTTCCCTTTATGGGTATTGACTCTCACAGGACCTAGTGTCCAAGCAACTCTACTACTCTAGGTTCCACTTGAGGGGCCCTACGATACCCAGCCAAGGTCTCTTCAGTCCCCATGCTTGCTGCTTGCTCCCCTGACTGCCTCCTACTCCCCTCCCACAGGCTTTTATCTCTACCCTTCTCTCTTCAGGGCACGTCCTTGCCTCAGGGCCAGCCTCCCTGGGTTCTTTGCAGCCACCCTCTGTGCATTGCAGAGACTTCCTCACTTACAACCCTTTCTGTTGCCAGTTTCTTGGCTTTATATTAGTCCCATTTGCACCTGCTTAGCTGAGCTTCATCCTACAATCAGGGGTGCTTTGCCAGTCTAAGTATTAAACAACAACAACAAAAAAAAAAAGAGTCCTGTGGAATTTAAAGACTAACAGATTGATTTTTCACATGAGTTTTTGTGGGAGAAAATCCCACTTTGTCAGATGGGGCAACTTACAGAATGGAATGAAAATAAATGCAAGGGAGTGTAAAACGTGAGATCAGGTCTTACAGCAACAGCAAATCAGAACAGTTGTTAAGGTTCAAACCCTGGGAAGGGTGAAGTCAAATCACCTGTTGTAATGGGAAAAGAAACTGTAGTAACCCTTGGGGAGGAAGGAGTTAACACTTTGGTCAATGAGTCCCAGGACAGCCTATAGGAATGAAGCCCAGGTTTTGGATTTGGAGCAGCAGCTTTGCCTGTTCCTGTTTAGATGCAGCAGAGCTCCTGGGAGGATCAGGAGGAAGCCACAGGGGCCTGAGGAAGAATCCAGAAACATCCTTACCAAAGATAAGTTAAGTTTGTTACTGACCAGGCGTGGGTAGAACAGGGAATGTTTACTTAGACACCGTCAGGGTATTTTCTTTGGTTTTGGTTTGTTTTTGGATTTCTCTGTGCTGAGCACATATACCCCCTCCCACTACCCTCTAACTATCTAAGTTAATTCCCAGAGAAGCAACTCTGTGTTTTTATCTGTTCTTTTTAATTAAAGATTTTACCTTTTATGTAAGCTCTGGTTCTGTGTCCTGAAAAGCAAGAGGTTTGTGTGCATGTGCCTCAGACTGCACTGCCAGCTACTAGAGGGAAACCTGTTCCAGTTCCAGCTCGTATTGCAACTGGGGTTAGTCACTCTCCTGAGAGGAATAAAAATGTTTGTGAGTACCTCACTGGAAGGAATTCCCAAGTGCACCTTCCTGGGTTTCAAGAGGTTATTTTGCATTTGGGTGCTGGCAGCGATAACCACTCCAAGGCCAGGAATTGGAGGCCTTGGAGAGTGTTAAGATCAGGCTCTAAGGCCAGTGGCTTTTAAGATTGGTTGCAGGCCCCCACCTTCTGCACTCAGAGTGCCAGAGTGGGCAAACAGCCTTGACAGAAGCTATAGTCTCTATTCAAACCCACTTTCAAACTATCTAATTTGCATATTAATTCAAATTCAGCTGTTTCTCTTTGAAGTCTTGATGTCCCACTGATGTCCCAGAGTACAATCATTAACAAATCATTTATAGAGTGATTAGAAAGATGGAACTGCTCAGCAACTGGTTTTTCTGTTTTGTGATTTCTGATGTCAGTTTTGTGGTCATTTATTCTTTTTAACAGGGATCATCCTGTTTGTCCAATGTATAAGGTGTTGGGGCATTTCTGGCACATGATGGCATAGATCACATTAGTGGATGAGCAGGTAAATGAGCCTTTGATGGAGTAGCAGGCTTGATTAGGACCTGTGATGGTATCTATTGTGCAGATATATGAGCAGACTTGGCAGTGTGGTTTGTTGCAGGGGTGAGTGCCTGCTTTAATGTTTCTGTTGTTAGATTTGTAGTTGCTGGTGAGTATCTGTTTAAGTGTGGGTGTCTGTCCGTAAGCAAGGAGAGGTCTGTCTCCCAAGGCTTGAGAGAGTGAGGGATCATCTTTTAGAATAGGCTGTAGGTCCTTAATGATCTGTTGTAGAGGTCTGACTTGAGGGTTGTATGTGGTGACTAATGGCATTATATTGTTCTCTTTTTGGGCCTCTCCTGCAGTAGATGACTTCGGGGTACCCATCTGGCTCTGTCAGTTTGTTTTCTTACTTCCCCAGGTGGGTACTGCAGTTTTAAGAATGCTTGATAGAGAGCCTCAAGATGTCTGTCTCTGTCTGAGGGATCAGAGCAGATGCGGTTATATCTTAGGGCTTGGCTGTAGACAATGGATCGTGTGGTGTGTTTAGGATGGAAGCTCGAAGGATGTAGGTAACTATACCGATCAGCAGGTTTTCGGTACAGGGTGGTGGTGATGTGTCTATCCCTGATTTGTACTGAAGTGTCAAGAAAGTGGATCTCCTGTGTGGAGTGTTCCAGGCTCAATTTGATTGTGGAGTGGAAATTGTTGAGATCTCTGTAGACATCTTCAAGGGCATCCTTGCCATGGGTCCAGATGATGAAGATGTCAGCAATGTAGTGTAAGTAGAGGAGAGGGTTTTTGGGATGAGACTTGAGGAAACATTGTTCTAAGTCATCCATAAAGATGTTGGCATATTGTGGGGCCATGCGGTTGCCCATAGCAGTGCCACTGACTTGGAGGTATAAATTATCCTTAGATCTGCAATGGTTGTGGGTGAGTACAATGTCACAAAGATCAGTCACAAGCTGCGCTGTGGCATCATCTGGGGTGGTTCTTCTAACAGCTTGTAATCCATCCTTGTGTGGGATGTTGGTGTAAAGAGCTTCTACATCCATAGTAGCCAGATGGTGTTTTCTGGAAGCTCACCAATGGATTAGATTTTCCTCAGGAAGTCTGTGGTATCTGGAAGATAGCTAGGGATGTTGATAACATAGGGTCTGAGGAGGGAGTCCATATAGTCAGATAAGCTGGAGGTAAGAGTGCCAGTGCTTGCGATGATGGGGTGTCTGGGGTTTCCTTGAAATCATGGACAAACAACATCCCTTACACCATAATCTCTGCCATGTAGAATGCAATGCCATCCACAGCCTCAGAAACAACTCTGACATTATTATTAAGAAGGCTGACAAAAGATGTGAAATTGTCATTATGAATAAATTGGATTATGATCAGGAGGCTTATAAACAACTCTCCAACACAACCTTCTACAAACCACTTTCCTCTGGCCCCACCAAAGAATACCAAAAGGAATTATGACACCTCCTCAAGAAACTCCCTAAGACAGCACAGGAACAAATAAAGACAGAAACATCACCAGAACCCTGACCAGGGATATTCTATCTACTTCCTAAAAAATAAAGCTGTTAGTCCTGCCACAGGACCTTTTTTTGCTAGACTAGACTAGCACGGCTGCCCCTTTGGACCTTGCCAGTCTGTCTCATGTATGGCCTGTCAGACTAATGGCCCTTTCAGAATTTCCTTAATTCCATCAGGGCTCGAATGGGCTCGACCCTGCATTACAGGCTGGTACAGCCAACTGAAATACAAATAGTATCAAGGATAATATCTTCATTTTAGTACCATTTCATTCCCTGTTGACTTTGCCCAGCTCCCTTTGAGCAGATTCCATAACACTTCTCCGCCCAGTCACTACAGCAAACACACATGGCATCCTCTAAGATCTGCTGTTAAACACAGTAGGGAGGGAGATCTCAGGACATCAAACTTGTTTCATCCATGATGGAAGAACATCATCACCTAAATTTCAGTTTTAAGAATTATACAATTTTTTTTAATTGGAAAAAAAAGTGAGTTCCATCAGTGTTCAGGTGGCACTGCAGCTCTGACTACATGAAATAATGTCTTTTATAACTGAACATTTTCTGAGTTTACCTGGTGAGAGAAAAGTTGTATTCTGAAGACTGTCATTTTCAAAAGTATGTCAAGGACAACTGTTCTGCATGCACAATCAGACACAGAAAAAAAGAGCTAAGAGAGGAAAGTTGCCTTTTCTTTTTAGTTCTACATTTCAGATGAGCACTGAGAATGGTCCATTCTAAAGTCACTGGAGCCTCACTGCTCTTCATTATCTTTGAAAAATTGTGGAAGACAGGAAAGATCCCCAAGGACCGGAGAAGAGCAAATACAGTGCCCATCTGTAAAAAGAGAAATAGGGACAACCCAGGGAATTACAGACCAGTCAGCTTATCCTGTGTACCATGAAAAATAATGGAAAAAAATATTTGATATGAGTTAGCAAACATCGAGAAGGCTGTGTCTTCACTTGGCATGTCAATATGAATGACTGAATTCAAACTACTCAATTCAAACTAATAATGAGTAGTTCAAATTCAGTCCGTTTGAATTGACATGGCCGCACAAGAAACTCCAATTTGAATTAGCATGTCCTTTAACTGGACTTGCTAATTCGAATTGGAGAAGGGGCACCATGGGAGGTGTGGCAACATGGCCCCAGAGAAGGGCCAGGCCACCACCCAATCCCCTGCCAGGCTCCAGCCCTCTGAGCCCAGCACAAGGAAAAGCAACTCCTGCCCAGCTCTAGCCCCAGAAGGCAGGAGCCTGGCAGGGGATGTTTTCCCCTCCCAGGGCTCCCTGGGGCCAGGGCACCGTGACCCCCACCACAGCACAGTGGGGGCAGCAGAGAAGAGATTCCCCACCCTGCACTGTCAGCGCCAGCCGGGGGAATCCTTTGGCGCTGCGCTGTCAGCACAGCAGGACAGGGGAGAAAGGATCCTGGCGCATGGCAGGAGTCCCTGCCGTGGGGAAGGCACCGCTGCATGTGGCTTCTGCTGGGCTGGCCACGCGCAGGGAAGACACACTGATGTGTGGCTTCTCCCCTGGTGGTGGCACGCAGGGAAGGCAACACTGCATGCCGCGTCGTCGTCCCCATGTGCAGCCAGTGGGGAAGGAGCTGTGCGCTGGGGCTGGGGCACCTTCCCTGTGCGTGACCTGTGGGAGAGAAGCAGCGCGCCAGGGTGCCTTCCCCGCGTGCAGCCAGCCCAGCAGAAGCTGCATACGGGGGTGCATTCCTTGTGTGCGACCAGCGCATGGGGTGTCTTCCCTAACCCCCAAAGGCTGCAGCAGAGGCTGGGGTCCCTGTCTGCAGCCAGGGCACAGGAAACTCACCCCCCCCACCCAGCCCAATATGGCTGGGGGGGTGGAGGCACCTTTGAGGCTGCTGGCCCCAGGTGCCAACGGGCTGGTCTTGCTTCCAGGGGGCCATGCACCCTGGGAGGAAAGTCAATCCATTTCAATTTGAACTGACTGAGTTCGAATTGACATAGGCACACTGGGTCAATTCGAACTACTGGGTTGAGTTGACCCTGACTTTGAAATCAAACAAGGTTAGACCAATTTGAAGTCAGTTCGAACTGATGAAAGTGAGTAGGTCTGTGCACTTAACAGAATTCAATTTGATGACAATCAATTCAAATTCAGCTCTAAATGTAGACATACCCAAAGAGAATAAGGTGTTAACAGATTTGTCAAAAACAAATTGTGTCAAACCAAACTGATAGCTTTCTGTGATGGGGTAACAAACCTTGTGGATAGAGGGAAAGTGCTAGATGTGGTATGTTTGACTTTAGTAGGGGGTTTTGATACTGGCTTGCATCACTTTCTCATTAACAAAATACGGAAATACAATCTAGATGGAGCTACTAATAGATGAATGCGTAACTGGTTGGATAACCATTCCCAGAGAGTAGTTATCAATGGTTCACAGTCGTGCTGTAAGGGTATAACAAATGGGTACAGCTGGGATCAGTTCTGAGTCTGGTTCTGTTCAATATTTTCATCAATTATTTAGATGATGACATAGATAGTACACTCATAAAGTTTGTGGGTGATACCAAACTGGGAGGGGTTTCAGGTGCTTTGGAGGATAGGATCACAATTCAAAATGATTTGGACAAACTGATGAAAGCATTCAAGGTAATTAGGATGAAATTCAATGAGGACAAATTCAAAGTATTCCACTTTGGAAAGAACAATCCATTGCACATATACAAAATGGGAAGTGACTGTCTAAGTAGGAGTACTGGATCTGTGTGTCATAGTGGATCAGAAACTAAATATGAGTCAACGGTGTAATGCTGTTACAAAAAGAGACCATTGTAGGATGTATTAATAGTGATATTGTAAGTAAGAGATGAGAAGTAATTCTTCTGTTCTGCTCCACACTGATTAGACCTTGACTGGAGTATTGTGTCCACTTCTGAGCCCCTCATTTTAAGAAATTTGTTGATGGATTGGAGAAAGTCTAGAGAAGAGCAACAAGAATAATTAAAGGTCTGGAGCACTTGACTTGTGAGGGATGTTTGAAAGAGCTTGGTTTGTTTATTCTGTAAAAGAGGAGGTTGAGAGGGGATATGATGACCGTTTTCAAGTATCTAAGAGGTTGTTAAAAAGAAGACGGAAAGTTATTCTCCTGAACTGCTGATGATAGGACAAGAAAGTATGGGATTACATTACAGCCTGGGAGGTTTAGGTTGGACATTAGGAAAAAAAATCTTAACTGTCAGGGTGATTAACCACTGGAAGAAGTTGCCTAGGGAGGTTTTGGAATCTCCATCATTGGATATTTTCAAGTGAAGGTTAAACAAGCACCTGTCAGGGATGGTTTAATGGGGATACTTGGTCCTGCCATGAGTGCAGGGGACTGGATTCTATGACGTCTCATGGTCCCTGCCAGTTTCTCTGATTCTAATGTGGGTTCTTAAAACATTTTCTCCTGGAAAAGTTAAAAGTTAAGATGAATCAAAACCAACATGTTGGGTGGCATGGGGTGGAATTATTTGAATCCACACATACAGATGCATGCCTTATATTTGATTTGTAAATAGGAGTTAAAACTGGAAGGTTCCAGTTTTCCAATTCCATCTTGGGGTGACTGCAATCTCTACCATGTTTGTTTTTGAATGACTTTTTTCTGGACTTATTTACCATGTTGATCTCATGATATGAGAGTTTACAAGGTCAGTGAGGTAATATCTTTTAGTGGACCAACTCTGTTGAGGGAAGTTAAAAGATTTCAAGCAACACAGAGCTCTTCTTCCAGTTTCAGGAAGAAAGCAGAGTCTTTGAGATATAAATAAATTCAGACATGTTGTTACTGCAGGAAGTTGGAGAAGATGGTCATAGTATGTTGTTGGGCCTTAAAAATCTATTTGCCATTTTGACTGGTAATCTCAATTCATCTTTATTTTACTTCTTGGCCTTCCTTCTCACTCAGCTATGTCTGTCATCTTCATTTTCAGCATTTTGTCCAACTAGGGTTGTAAGCTTCTCTGCGAAAGATTATTGTTTCTCCTTAAAGCTCCTTATGAAGTTTGGTGCTTTAGAAATCTTTACCATAGATAGTGTTAGTGGCTATTTGTAGAAAAATACACTGGAAAGAGCAAATACCCTAGTATATACCTTCTATTAAAAAAGTCTACATGCTATAATATTACATATTATATGGAGCAAGTCCTTCAAAGCATGTGGACACCATAGATGTGCAGACATTACTGCAGATTGTAAAATTCATGTCTCTTGTATGTCAGTAACCACAGAGAAGAAATTATCTGAAATTCCACTACTTTGTCCGCAGTTCAGCAAAGTGCATACATCCGGAGCTTAATTCAAATTACTGGTAGTGCTGTTAACTTCTGCAGGGCTAACTATGCATTTAAAGAGTTGCATGCATTCCTGTATTCATTGCTGGAGTGAAGTAGTAAACCTAATATTACATTTATTCCAGATTTGGAGTAAAAAATATGAGTTCTCTGAAGTAACTGAAAGATGGAGCTAAAACGAGTCCCGTGGCACTGTAAAGACTAACAAATGTATTCAGACATAAGCTTTCATGGGCTGCAGCCCACTTCGTCAGATGCATCTGGGTTGCAGCCCACAAAAGCTTATGCCTGAGGAAATTGGTTAAAGTGCTACAGATCTGGTTGTTTTTTTTCTGTACACAGATTAACACAGCTACCCCTCTGGAGCTGAAATATTATTGACTGATAAAGGTTTGAATTCCAGCCATGAAGAAGCTCAGGGCTAGATTAAGTGGCCAGGACCCCAGGCTGCCCCCACCATGCCCCCCCACCTGGTGCCCCACCTCAGGGACTGGGCCCCCTCCCCTCCATTGCTAGGGTGGGTGGCCTGGGGCCAGAGGGCTCTCCTGCCCCGACCCCCCTCCAGCCAATCTGCCTGGGGGGCACTGGCTGGCGCATGGCACAGCAGCCCCCAAGGCAACCCCAAGGGCCACAGGCCCTGGAAAGCTGCACCAGAGCTTAGGGCATGCCAGCTGGCCCTGCCCTACCCCATGGCCTGAACAAACGGCCACCGGCCTGCCTTGCTCCCGGGGATGAACCAGCTGGCCCAGGTGTTGGGGCAGAAATGCAGAACCCGGCCTCAGGCTTCAGGGTCCCTTCCCTGCCAGCGCTGAGTGGGACTTGGGCACCGGTTTATATCAAGACTTTTAGGGGCTTGAACCCAGGGCTGTCCTTTTGGCCAGGGCCCAGGGTTTCACCCCCTTTAATTCCTGTGATAATCTGTCCCTGAAAAGACTAACAGGCAGCATGCTATGACCCTAGACAGCAGAGAAGTTTGTATTGGATTCAGATTTCTGTTGGAAAGTCCTCAGCGCTCAGGAATTGCAGTTCCACTCTGAGTTAGAAAAAGTCAGTTTACACATCAAGGGATATATCCAAATCACTTGAAATGTCCTCCAATGTCTTGATATAAGGTAGTATATACAATGTGACTTTGTGACCTTGCTGGTTTCCTCTTCAGAGTGAAAGGGTGAGAAGCATGGAAATGGTTTAAATGTGTAGCCTGGGCAGGTAGACTGTTCTGAATTCTTCCTCCTTTTCTGACCTGTGTGATGTGATTATATAATTGCCTGCTAGTTCAAGCAGAATGACCTTTTAGAAGGAACAGCCAGGAATAAAGATGATGAATATCACTTAGGAATCAGTTCCCATTTTTAAATATCACGGTGTAGTGAAAGGGGAGATATAAGGGGTCCAGTGCTGGCAGGCACTATCTGCACAGGAAATAGCGTGTAACTCCAGTGAATGCACATGTTCACAGCTGCCTCTTGCATTACCAAAAAAAAAAAAAAAAAGCTTGCCTTGAAAACTGTTCACATGAATCTGCATAGCCAATGATTGATAAGCAAAGCTAATATTCATTTTCTGGTACTTAGTCTGTCTCTCTCTGTTGCAATTCAGTTACTGACTGTGTCCTCGAGATGAAAAGGCAGATTTTTCCTCCTCTTTTTCACTGAATAAGAGATATTGAAAGCCAGTGGAGCTTGATTCCTGCTAGCCATTGCTTGTCCATGTCACCTTCTACTCACTAGCACAAGCAAAAGTCTTAAGTCTGTCAGTTATTTCTTCATGAGGTCAAGGTGGGATGCTGGCTCACGCTCTGTCTCTCTCTAGAATAATGGAATAGGAAAATAATTAGATAAGGTTGGCTTTCTTTTTTTCTTTCCTCATGATGATAGAATGGACTGTTTGTGTGCATGTTTTTAAGCACAAGTATTTTGTGAGGTTTCTGTGCACGTGTTCTCTGGATCTGAAATTTCTGCTTTAGGCAGAGTGCTAAGAGGCAAGGGGAGGCGATATCTGTGAAAGTCATTTTAACACGATGCATACTGGTCTTCGTGTTGTTGCTCCAATAATTCAGCCTTGTATCAGGCAGTGTTTTTTAATGCTCCATGTTTCCTGGGCCTGTGTCAGATTCCCTAGAGGGTTCAGCTCTCCAAGTAAATTCTTGCATTCAATACTCACAGGGAATTCAGGTGTCTTGATTTTTCAGTGTATTTTTCCCAGAGTTAGATTGGTGAGGACTTTCCTATGTCACTGTCTCTGAGTGGCAAATTTGAGTAAAGATCGCAAAATCTATCCCCAAGCCAATATCATGCAGCGGATCCAAAGTCTTTCCTTTCTGCACAAGTACAAGTGCAAATTCTCTATGGTGCTGACCTGCCTTGTAGTTCACCATTATGTCTGCTGCTAAACAGAACACACTGCAGGAGCCTTTGGTTTTACTAAAATCCTTTTTGATGTCTAGGAATTGTTTAATGGTGAGCTATTAATCATCTAGTTCAACAAGTGTTGGCAGGGCAGCTGGCTTCAAGTATCCAGTGGTAATAACCCAACCAAAATGAGTCCTGCGGTGTTGTTTTTTAACATTTATACTGAGCAACTGCTGAGATTTTGGCCCATTAAATATGAATTACCAATATTTTATATGAGTGGGGAGTATTGGTCTTCTTTAATGAAATCATAGAATCATAGGGTTGGAAGGGACCCCACAAGGTCATCTAGTCCAACCCCCTGCCAAAAAAAGCAGGACCACTCCCATTAGATCATCCCAGTCAGTGTTTTGTCCAGCTGGGACTTGAACACCTCCAGAGATGGAGATTCCACCACCTCCCTAGGCAACTTATTCCACTGCTTCACCACTCGCCTAGTAAGGAAGTTTTTCCTAATATCCAGCCTGGACCGCCCCAGCTGTAACTTGAAACCATTGCTTGTCGTTCTGCCCTCTGTTACTACCGAGAACAGTCGAGCTCCCTCCTCCTTGGAGCAACCCTTCAAGTAGTTGAAGGTTGCTATCAAATCCCCCCTCAGTCTTCTCTTCTGCAGGCTAAATAAGCCTAGTTCCTTCAGTCTTTCTTCATAGGGCTTGTGCTCCAGCCCTTTGATCATTTTGGTTGCCCTCCTCTGGACTCTCTCTAATTTGTCCATGTCCTTTTTGTAGTGGGGAGCCCAAAACTGGACACAGTATTCCAGATGTGGCCTCACTAGTGCAGAATAGAGGGGAATGATCACATCCCTCGATCTGCTGGTAACACTTCTTCTGATGCAGCCCAGTATGCCATTGGCCTTTTTGGCAGCAAGAGCACACTGCTGACTCATATCCAGCTTCCCATCCACCATGACTCCCAGGTCCTTTTCTCCAGTGCTGCTATTTAGCTGATCACTCCCCAGCCTGTAGCAGTACATGGGGTTTTTTCGTCCCAAGTGCAGGATTTTACACTTATCCTTGTTGAACCTCATGAGATTCCTCTTGGCCCACTGCTCCAGTTTGTCTAGGTCTCCCTGAATCCTGTCTCTGCCCTCTAGGGTGTCTACCGTTCCCCCCAGTTTGGTATCATCTGCAAACTTACTAAGTGTGCAATCTATCCCATCATCCAGATCATTAATGAAAACATTGAACAGAACTGGCCCCAGGACCGACCCCTGGGGCACACCACTTCTTACTGCCTGCCAACTTGACATGGAGCCATTGATTCCTACACGCTGAAACCGTTGTTCTAGCCAGTTTTCTATCCACCTTACAGTCCATGCATCTAACCCATACTTCCTTAATTTGCCAATGAGAATGCTGTGGGAAACCGTATCAAAAGCCTTGCTAAAGTCAAGGTATATCACATCAACGGCTCTTCCCGCATCCACAAATCCAGTCATCATAGGGCTTGTGCTCCAGCCCTTTAATCATTTTGGTTGCCCTCCGCTGAACTCTCTCTAGCATGTCCCTGTCCTTTTTGTAGTGGGGAGCCCAAAACTGAACACAGTATTCTAGATGTGGCCTCACCAGTGCAGAATAGAGGGGAATGATCACATCCCTTGATCTGCTGGTAATACTTCTTCTGATGCAGCCCAGTATGCCATTGGCCTTTTTGGCAGCAAGAGCACACTGCTGACTCATATCTAGCTTCCCATCCACCATGACCCCCAGGTCCTTTTCTACACTGCTGCTACTCAGCTGAATGTTTCCCAGCCTGTAGCAGTGCATGGGGTTTTTTCGTTCCACGTGCAGGATTTTACACTTGTCGTTATTGAAGCTCATGAGATTTCTATTGACCCACTGTTCCAATGTATCTAGGTCTCCCTGAATCCTGTCCTTGCCCTCCAACGTGTCTACTGGTCCCCCCAGCTTGGTGTCATCTGCAAACTTACTGAGAGTGCAGTCTATTCCATCATCCAGATCATTGATGAAAATGTTGAACAGAACCGGCCCCAGGACCGACCCCTGGGGCACACCACTCGTGACTGGTTGCCAGCTAGACATGGAACCATTGATTTCTACACGCTGAAACTGTTGATCTAGCCAGTTTTCTATCCACCTTGTAGTCCACCTATCCAACCCATACTTCCTTAATTTCCCAATGAGAATGCTGTGGGAAGCTGTATCAAAAGCCCTGCTAAAATCAAGGTATAGCACATCAACGGTTCTTCCTGCATCCAGAAAACCAGTCATCTGATCATAGAAGGAGATGAGATTGGTCAGGCATGATTTACCCTTGGTAAATCCATGCTGACTGTTCCTGATCACTTTATTTTCCTCTAAGTGTTTGAGGATGGATTCTTTGAGAATCTGCTCCATAATTTTTTCAGGGATTGAGGTGAGGCTGACTGGTCTGTAATTCCCCCAATCCTCCTTTTTTCCTTTCTTGATTCAGAAGTGGTATGTTCTGGCATCTTCTACAACATGATCCACAATTCCATCAAAGGAGGTTTTAAAATTGATGTATGTTCAGGGCTTGTGATCCTGGGAATCATATTTATTATATTGGTTAACCAGGAACCAGGGCTAATATGCTGTAATTCCTATTCAAAGGACCATTTTAGGGTGTCTAAGGTATGAATCAATGCTTCCTTTCTTCCTTTCTTCCTTTCCAGATAGGATTGTCCCACCAAATCGGTATCCTTGCTTTTGTCAAGCATTCAGTGATGCTCCCTAGCACTGTGAAGAGTGAGAGAATCCTGCTTTTTGGGCTGTTGGGGGTACAACCTGGGCAGCTCCCATGATGGGAAGACTTCCCTGTTCCCTGCATTGGGCCAGAAGGCTGGAAACCCTTACAGTGGCTTCCATGGTCTGTGTCCCCAGGGCAGTCGCACCATGTGTCCTTCCCCAGGATGGGGGATCTTAGGCCTTGCTACCAGAGTAGTGAAACAGACAAGAATCCTGTAGGTTTTAGTCAGCTTTTGCTGAGGCCCAGGAAGCACATTTCATGTCAGAAACAACATGTTCTTCAAAGTGTCTGACAAAATGGGATTTTCTCTCAGGAAAGTTCATGTGATAAATACATTTGCTACTTTTTAAAAGTGCCATGGGACTCCTTGTTTGTTTTCCTGAACTAGACTAACATGGCTACCCTTTGGAACTTGTCAGCATGTTCAGTGTTTCTGAAATACAGTTCATGGGAAATTTTAAAAATATTCAGTTTCATTGCAAATTGAACCAATTAGCCTCTGGATTGAAACAGAAGATGTGACAGTCCTCTTAAAATTGGTCGCTTCCAGACCCTGTTGGAAGGTCTGTTTACCTACATGCCCTTTTCTTCCATTAATGAAGCCAATATAATGGGCTGGGCTATCAATACTGTAGCTGTATGCCAATATGGCAACTTCCAGCATGAGGGTATTTCTACTGGTACAGTAGTTGTTATTTTTCAGGGAATTCTCTATTATTTCTATATTGGCTTACCTCTACTCTTGCAAAGAGTTTAGCAGCGCATAGCTACTGCATACATTCTCTAGACTTAGTGCTGTCTTCTATAAATACTGGAAATGGTTGTGTATTTATAGATACTGATTTATAGCATGGGCTTGGATTCCCCATTCTTGAAGCCTTGTTTCCTCATACTACTTCCAAAACAATCTCAGAAAAGATCTCTTGTGGTTCTTAGGTCCTGCCATTCTAGGTACCACATGAATGTGTGAGAAATGCAAATGAAGGACAGTACTTGCTCATCAACTCTTAAGAATGTCAGGGCCTTATTTGGGGTTAGCCCTGCTCTGAGCTTGGGTTGGACTTGATGACCTCCTGAGGTCCCCAAACCTAATAATCTATGATTCTATGGTCCAATATTGATTAGCATCAATGGAAACGTTTCCATTGACTTTAATGAGCTATGGATCAGGTCCATAGAGAGAGGACTGAAGATGTGTCAGGCCCTGGGATAGAGTTCTCTGATGTGGGACATTTGTCAAGGAACTCCTTGATGAAAAGATTCAGACACAACCCTGGCTGTTTGAGAGGAGAGTGGGTGCATGAGACAGTGTTTCCAGGAATCCTTTCCCCCAGGGATAAACCAATGTACAAAGAGTACCGGTAGTTGCTGGACAACATAAATTTTTCACCTCTGATGCCCAAAAGGGAAACATGACTTATTCTCTGAATGCTTTTGTTTCTTTTTGCACTTAGCTGCCTGAGAGAGACATAGCTAGGCTAATATGATCAGGAAATGACATGCACATCACTAACTTGCTTAAGCTCATTTATTATGTACTGTTACACTCTTTCCCCACCCCTGTTACAACATGCCTTTTTTAACATTTACCACGTCAGCCCTCATGGTGTCTTTTTACTTCCCATAAGTAAGAGGCAGGTTTCATAACCAGATCACACTAGAAGTTGTTCTCTAGTAGCAGCTAAAATGAACTTATGAGCCCATGGTCTCAGGAATGAAAACTCACATAAACACAATCAGATGTAAGGTGCAGGCTCAGAAGTGCTCAGGTTTACATGCCTAAGAGCAGCCTTCTGAAAAGCTAACTCTTCTTGCTATCAAGTTGGAAAATCAAGATGCTTAGAGACATATTCTGTTCTTATTTAAACATATGCAGTCCTGCCAAACTCACCATGCTTCTCTGCTGTTCTGGGAAGCCAGTGCAACTGCCTGGTTGGACATGAGGGCAGAATTTGTGGATGGATCCAATCGCTTATTAAAATCAATGGAAAACCTGCCACTGACTTATGTTGTTTTTGGGTCAGGCACTTGATTCTTGTGGTCCCTCTTCACTAGACTATTATACCTTGTGCTAACTGACTGTCAATTAACTTGCAGTCACCAACACAATTGCGAAGGCCACTGTGAACACCGTGTATGCTATTGGTACAAAACAAATGTTTATAGCCTGAATGCAGTAAGTGAGGAGCATTCGTGCTGTCTTTTACAGACATCTTTACTATTTAACTGGCAAAAGCTATGTCCACACGCAGTCAGTTAAACTGATTCTACATGAATTGATTTAACCAAATTGATTTAACAGGTCCAGATGAATAAAACCCAAATCAAACTGGCACGTCCAGAAATCGGACTTGCTAGTTTGATTTCGGAGAGGGACACCCTTGGAGGGTTAGCAACATGGTGCCTAGGCAGGGCCATGTTTCCACCCAATCCCCTGCCTGGCTTTCACCTGGAGAGCCAGGCAGGGGAAAAAAGTCCCCAGGGCAGGGATCCCACTGCCTGGTGCATTGGCCATCACTGGCCAGGGGGCTGTGGAGGGACCGCTGGGCACCTCGCATACCCTGCTGCTTGTATGGGAGCTGGGGCAGGGAGCCAGGCACCTGCTGCTTCCCTGGCTTCTCTGCAGCTGCCAGGTGGCAGGGGCAGGGAGCCCATGCGCCTGGCTACCCTGAAGCTGCCAGGCCACGCGGGCAGGGAAGCTGGTGCAAATATGATCAGCTGCCAGGGGAAGTGGGGCATGGGGTGTTCCCCCACCACCAGCCCAGACAGCTGGAGGTGGAGGTGGAGGTGAGCCCCCCTGCACCCCCCTCTGTGACTCTTCTCCCTCCCTGGCCAGGGTGCTGATGGGCTCCCTGTTCAGGGTGCTGGGGGGGGCGGACTTCCTTCCAGGGTGCCATGCACCCCGGGAGGAAGGTCAAACTTTTATATTGATATGTAGGTCATATTGACATAACAGAGCACACAGGGTTACTTCAAAATCACAGTTTCACTATAACCCTCATTTTGATTTAAAACTAGGGTTTATTATAACAAAATGATTTTCCTTATTTGAAATAAGGGAACGTTGTGTGGACTTAAGCATTTTAAAATCAAATAACCAGTGTTGTTTTGATTTAAAACCTGCATGTGGACATACCCAAACAGTAAATCAGAGGTATGAAACTCAGATGAAGATAAGTGCTTAGAGTTTGCAAATTACTTCCTGTTCATCATCACTCTGGAACTCTGTCATTGCCCTGGTTTTCGGAACCTTTCTGCTGCTTTTTAGGCCTCTTTACCCTGTCTCTGCTTTCCCCAATATCTTCCTGCAGCCATCTTTGTTTTTTCCTATCAACAACCCTCCTTTTCTTGTCTAATTCCAGCAAGAGAAATGAACACCATGATTGTTATGACATAAATATTCCTAAAAACCCGGTAAAAATATGGTGTGTACACACACACCATGGCATGGGAAAGGTCAATCTCAGCAGCGGCTGAAAGAGGGGTCCAAAGCAAAGCACAGCAGGGATGGAGCAAATTGCATGGCATTCATGCTGTAGTTAATCAGGTCTAAAGAACAGCTCTTGGTGCAGCAAAAGCCAAGGTTATGAGCTGCTGAGCCCAGCCAGTGCAGTGAATAAGCCATATTATTACAATCCCTTGTACGCAAGCTCTCCTAGGATTTAGCTTAGCAAAAATGCCAGCTTCTTTAAAACAGATTTGGGATCATGACAATATGTTGCCCTTACCCCAGCCTTAAGCCAGCAGAGTACATAAAGCCAGTGATTACCTTTGAGTCAGTAAGATTATTCACATGCTTGCAGTTAAACACTTGCTGAAAGTCTTTGCTGGACTAGGTCAGTGAGGCACACGAGTTATCTGCTAGTGGAGGTCAAAGATTTCTGGGTATGGTGCTCATACTAAGCAAACTCAGTTTTGTTAAAATATATGTAGCCACAGATCTATGGTGGAGACGTTGCAGTGAGAAGGACTGTGCTCCAGAAGGCAAGTTCTGTTTTTTGGGCACAGAGGGAATGTGCATTCTGCTCTGCACCATCTCTTCTGTATGGTTCAAGTTTCTCCATCTCCCTTTCTCTGGCATGCTCACCCATTCAGCCTCCTGCCCCAACACCCTCAAGAATAAATTGCAATTATTCCTAGCTTTTGTTGGGGGTAAGGGAGATGAGACTTAAATCCACTCACAAGTGCACTCACACAAGATCCAGAAACAATATAAGTTTTGCATGTATCACTGCTAGGCTTTAAGATCAAACCTTTTACATTTTCAGGAGGCTTATGATTTGATTCCCCAATCCAGCTGTATTGATTCAGAGTTGGATCTAAGCCTGGAGAAGACCATATTTTTACTTCTGGTTCAAGAAAGTGGAAATGATGTAGTATCATTAAATTCCTGATATCTGAGACTAAGTTCTTGCAAGAATAGCTCAGGGAAATTTTGACCAAAATTTGAAACTTGAACCTGATTCCATTTCAAACCTGTACCTTGAACTCTGGTGTAAACTTAAGACAGACCCAGATTCAAAACATCTCCTCAGCTGTTCCCCTTGCAGTATTTTTCTTTTCCTTGAAGTGTAGTCATCTGTCTTTTCATGTCTCCTCTTATTTCTTCTGTGATCTACATTGACACTGGTCAAATGCTAAGACAGAACTACCTATAATGGAAAACATGCTTGCTTCCTCATTCTCCCATTTGTGAATTGCCATACAGCTAGATTGTGAGCAATCTGGGGCAGGGCTTTTCTCAATGTGTATGTCTACACTTAAAAGTTATTGCAAATTAAGAAGGCTTAATTTGCAATAACTTATTCCCTGGCCAAGGAGGCATTTTATTATATTGAGTTAAGCAGTTCCTTAATTTGAATAAAAGAAGCACTAATTAGCTATAATAAAACCTCCTTATATTTTTAATTAATTTTTAATACCACTATTTTGAAATAACACTATTTTAGCTGTGGAGTAGGGTTATTTTGAATTAATGGGCTTTCCCCATAGGATTTATTAAAAGTAGGATTTATTAATTTGAGTTAGAGAGTCTACATTAGACTCTAACTCGAACTGGGAGAGGATCTCATGGCGGGGCTCCTTTCTCTGCTGGGAACATGTCCTACAATGATCCCCCCCCCCCCAATGTAGCAATTTTAGGCCAAAAATTATGTAAAACATACTGAAGTACAGAAAAGAATAGGATCACACCTTAAATAAATTATGACTTCACTGGTATGAAAATAGATAATTAAGCTAACTATATGCATACTAACTTTCATGCTGATAGGGATTGAAACATATTACTTATGGAAGTCAAAGGGTATTATTGTTACTAGGGAAACATGTTAGCAGACCACTACTACAGCCGTGCCCTGTACCCAAGTGTAGTAACCTTGGGGAGGAAGGGGTTAACGACATGGTCAGTGAGTCCCAGGAGAGCCAATAGAAATAAAGCACAGGGTTTTAATTGAAACAGCAGCCCTGCTGGTTCCTGTTTGGTGGCAGTAGAGCTCCTGGAAGGATCAGGAAGAGGACAGAAAGATGGGCCTGAAGGATCCAGCAACATATACATCTAAGATCGGCTCACGTGTGTACCTGACCATGTGTGTATAACAGGCAATGTTTAGCTAGATGTGGTCATCGTAGTTTTTTTGTTTTAGTTCTTTTTTGGATTACTCTGTGCTGAGCACGTGTACCTCCTCCCACTATCCTGCCACTACTGAAGATAAATCCCAGAGGAGCAACTCTGTGCTCCTTAGCTGCTCTTCTTAATGAAAGAACTTACCCTTTTGTGTCCTAAAAGGCAAGAGTTTTTCTGTGCATGTGCTGCACACTGCACAGCAAACTACTAAAGGGAATACTGTCCCATTTTCAACTGATATCCCAAATGGGATTTAATCACTTTCCTGGGGGAGGAAGAAAAGCAATTGAGGGTACCTCAGAGGAAGGAATTCCCAAGCGCACCTCTCCTGGATTTTCAAGAGGGTTTTGCATTTGGGTGGTGGCAGCAATACCACTCCAAGGCCAGGGAATTGGTAGCCTTGGAGAGTTTAAGAGATGCTCTAGGGCCAGTGGGTTTTAAGGCTTGTTGCATGCCCCCAGCTTCTGCACTCAAAGTGGCAGAGTGAAGAAACAGCCATGACACCAAGCACTCACTTAATGGTGCTTTCCAGAAAACGTTCAACACTGCGTAAATGTAAAAATTCTAAAGGGACTCGCAAAACATAAATGATGTTTGAACTGGTATAAAACACAAGGCCACAGAAACCTGACCTTAAGCAAGGGGATAGGTAAGCTGTAAAATAACTGAGGAATTCCTTTATGTGCAGAATAGATAATATCTGGAATAGATGAAGGCACTACAGCAGTGACCAAAGTAAGTCATTATCAAAAGGAGATGGGCAACAGCTCAGTAACAAAAACTGGGGCTGAGGAAAAAGCCCAGGGATGCAGTGACTTCCTTTAGAAATTTTAAAAGGGATAGCCGTGTTAGTCTAGTCCTGTGAAAAAACAACAAGGAGTTGTGTGGCACTTTAAGACTAACAGATTTATTTTTTGCATGAGCTTTCATGGGAGAAGATCCCACTGCATTTAGTTTCATTCCTTTCTGTAAGTTCACCCATCTTCGAAGCATCTGAGGAAGTGGGATCTTCTCCCACGAAAGCTCATGCAAAAAATAAATCTGTTAGTCTTAAAGTGCCACACAACTCCTTGTTGTTTTTTCCTTTAGAAAACCAATCACCACCAAGTCTTCCATCCCTTTTAACTGGAAGTAGAAAATCACAAGAGGAAGCACAAGAGTGCATATGGCTGGAAGACAGGAACCCCAGATTCTCTGCCATGAATCTCTGCATGATCTTTGGCAAACCACCTAACTCTCTAAATTTAACTGTGCTCCTCTCTAAAATGTGGGTGCTTGGTTCTTTTGGAAGATCTTTGGCTTCAAGGCAGCCTGTGAGGTAGTGGGGCTCCTATCCAGCAGGAGGCTAGATGGAGACAGGGTGTAAATTATTTGTTTGTTAATCTCTGTTAGTCTGCTTGAGCCTGCAGGGGCAGTGGTCTCTGCTCCAAAGAGCTCACACTCGGTGATGATGAGACATGTGCAGGATTGGGGAGAGGGATGAAATATACTGTCTATCAGCTGTCTCCACCTTGGCTGGTTTCTTGCAAGGGTCACAGCGGAGACTGGGCCTGAAGGGAGTGGACCTGCTGGCCTGCCCATATCTCCCGTGTGGACTTACATGAATCCCGTTCTCTGTAAAACAAACAGAACCTGATGAGAGGAATATTCCCCATTGACAAGGCATGTGGTGATCTCATTTAGTGATAAATACTAGGTCCGATGCGTGGTGGATAAGAAACAGGGTTTGTGAGGATCTAGCAGGGGAGACTGGAGTGAACCTTTGTTTGGAGGGAAGGAGACTTGTGAGAGAAAGTTTCACCACCCTGATCTAAAGAAGAAACATGACGGCCGGTCTTGTCTGTAAACTTAAGCATGGAAAAATAAAAAAGGAAGAACTCTCACACGCAGTACAGACTTAGCTGGTGTGCCTCATTGCCACAGGAAGCCAACTGAGTTTGCGAGTGTAGCAGAACTCAAACAGGGCCTCAACACTTATGTGGAGGAAGGAAATAGCCAAAATCTAAGTGGCTTTTATAAAGAGTTTGGGAAGAGTTTCAGACCCTCAGGCTTATACCACTTTTTCAGTATGTGAATTAGATGGAAAATTTCTTTGAGGTCAGGTTGTCCCATCACTACCTCTGTGGCCTTGCACCTATATTCCACGGAAGCATCTGATATTCACCATTGTGAGAGACAGGATACTGGTTAGATGAGCCTGAGGTCTGATTTTATGCTGAAGTTTTGTCCAGTTCTATTAGGCCATACCCCAGGCAATGCACAACAGTATTCTTTCATTCCCATTGGGATGTCATAGGCACAGGTTTAATGAGGTAACTGGCATTCATGCTTCTTGTACACAAACACATTTTTAGAAAAAATACAAGCACTAAGGAGTTAATATGTGCAATTTCTCCCTTAAAAATGATGTCCATTAAAGACAACCATTACTTTCATAATGGGAATTTAATGAGGAAAACATATTAGAGTATTATTAATTTTTTTCACGTTAATTTAATGGGCTTTGCGCAGACATTTAGAGCAGGCATCATTAGTAAAAGAAAAAATTACATCAATTAGAATTGAACCCTAAGGCTGCTGAAAACTCAGGATCTAATTGTCAAAGCTTAATGTTTCCAGTAAATCAATCTCTTTGCAAAAAGCAAAGTAGCTTTCCATACATAGCAATATTTAAGACGGTGCCTATAGTTTTGCATTAAACAAGGCAAGGTTACAAAAAAAAAGTATCTCATAGTATGCATCACACGTCTTAGACTTGAAAAAATTGTATTCTTGTAAGACAGGCTGATTGAGCGATGTTGGGGATCCAATGGTAACTTTTAAGACTCATAAAACCAACTGTTAGTTATTTTTCTTTTGGTTTTATGAAAGACTGGGTTATACTTTTACCACATGTTGGGTGCCACTACAATCTAAGACTTTCAGAGACTTTCACACCTTGGAGTCTTTCCCCAGGTGGTCTGCTTCCCTTCAAATTCTCAGCTACTGTGTCAGGTCTTTTATACAGAAGAATCTTGCACCTGTTGTCATGGATCTTTCCATTAAGTTTTATGGCAGTCTGATCGGCCCCAAAATTAGCTGGAGCATGTTGGCAGTCGGTGGCATGCATAAGAGGTGGGGTGCAGGTAGGGGCATAAGGTCTGTCAATAATCATAGAGCATCTCTGGTCCCCAGACCATGAGCACAGAGCTTCTCATCCAAGGACCATGGCTGGAAGAGTGAGCTCCTCTGGCCCTGGTGTCAGGGAATGGGGGGCATCGAGGGGGACGGTGAGCATCTCCAGGGCTGCAGGGAGACATGACACCTCCTTCAGTCCCAAGGACACAGCAGGGGCAGAGAACATGCCTCTCCACAAGCAGTGAGAGTTTTACGCCTGCACACGACCCTAATGGCAAGTCTTGTGGAGTTGCTGAATGGGCCTGAAGCGGACAATGTGAAGTAAGAAACAGTCACTCTGTTTTGTAAAAGAAGCACACGGGTAGTACCTCATATTGCCATTTTACATTGTGGGATATTTTGCATTGTAAAAGACAGAGTACATTCCTTTGTGCTTCTGTCCCGCACCTTATATTTTCCCCGGGAATCTCCCTTTCTGATCTATGATTGTGACACTTTCAGAACTATTCTGGGAAGTCTGTGGCCTGAACTTCTCTAAAGCAATGTATAATCACTAAATATTTTTGGTGTCCCAGGAAGGAACAGTCTTGGTTACTGCATGTGAGAAGGAGAGAGACTAGATAGTTTTCTGTTTAAGTGCATCTGCCAGTTATTCTATTGGGGCACAAAATGTTATCCATTAAACATTATGCTGTACAAAGTAGAGCTGGAAGTGTCATCTAGTATTTTAAATATATTTGGCTTTTATGGAATCATTTTGGTTGTCAAATGCCTTCATTTTAAAAAGCTTAAGTATTGTAGATTACTTGACTTTCTTCCATTGGTACTCTAAAGCTGTTTGAAGAATATACCAGTTTGCTTGCTGGAAATAACTTTAATACATGTGATATTTTCAGCATTGCTGATAAAAATTCTTTTAACACTAACACTTTTGCTCAAACTATTAAGGCTCAAAATTTCCTCCTCACTCAGAGCAATCAGAACAGTTTTCAAATCCCCAGTGGTACACAAACTAAGCAAACCTGCCAGTACACAGTTCCTTTCACAGCAAAACTTTATGAAATTATAACATGTACAATGCTTTTTAGCTCCCTAATAAAAAGCTTAAATTTTGTATATAAATTAGTAAATAAACTTAAACCATTTAACTTAAATTATTTACATTGGTTTTATTATTCTCCTGTGTGCGTCCAGCATTCAAACTACTAGTCAGGTACCAAGACCGTCTGATTTCTAGTTGCAGCAATTCCAGTAGGAAATTAACAATACATAGCTGTACAAAAAGAGGCCACACAGTAGAGGGAGCAAGGCACACCATCTTCTTTCAGTAGTTATGAATTGTTTGTCCACACCAACTAGCAGAAAACAAATATAAAATATTGTATGGCATAAATAAGACTTACTATAAATCATCTGTAATTATTTTCTTAATTTTTGTAATTAAATGTTTTATATTTCTTCCAATAAGAAAAATAATTAACACTAAAACATATTTCTATTAAATATATAAATTTAACATTACACACAGACATGGACACACACACACACGTGAATGTCAGAAGAGAGTAATTATTGAATGATCCATCCCCTACTGTCCACTACCAGCTTTGGGCAGTTAGAGATTTAGGAACACCCAGACCATAGGGTTACTTCTCTAACCATCTTGGGTAATAGCCATTGATGGACCTACCCTCCATGAACTTATCCTTTTTTTTTTTTTTTTTTAAACCCTGTGATATTTTTAGCCTTCATGACATGCCATGGAGAAAAGTTCCACAGGTTGACACCGTGTTGATTGAAGAAGTACTTCCTTTTGTTTGTTTTAAACCTGATGCCTGTTAATATAATTGGACGATCCCTGGTTCTTGTGTTATGTGAAAGTAAATAGCACTTCCTTAGTCACTTTCTCTATACCATTCATGACCTCTCTCTTATTGTCCCTGGTTCAGGGTACTGGCAGTGCACTGAGGGTTAAACCAGCCCACAGCCACCAGAGCCCGAATTAAACAGGGAATGGAATCATCTGTGTGAGCAGGGACTGCTCTGTGGAGGAGAAGCTGAGAGGCTCCAGGCCAGAGGCTGCCTGTACATAGTTAGTGGTGGGAGAAAAAGCCTGAAATGAAAGGGCACTAGCAGGGGTGCATCTGCCCATGGCTTCTGGAGGAAGCTTGGAGCAGCAAGGGGAAGCACCAACCCCTCTAGCTGTCTCTTTTCTAGCTGAAAAGTCCCAGTTGTTTTAATGTCTCCTCATAATCTCTCCATTGTTGTCCTTCTCTGCACCTTTTCCAACTTGATAAATCTCAGGTATCTTTTTCAAGATGAGGCAGATAGTATTCAGCATAGCATTTAGATGCATAATCAAGCATTGCACTGATTTTTTTTTTTTTTTTAAATGTGTTCCAGCAGGGATCCTGCCAATTACATGCAGGTAAGTGTTATTTCAGTAGCAGATAGGTAATTGAAATTACAGCAAAGAGGAGCACTATCAGACACCTAAATAAGCAGAATAAGTTGATAGAGTCAAAATGGCTTTTGTAAAGGGAAATCATGCCTGACCAATCTAGTAGCAGTGTTTATACAGAAGTACACAGAGGAGAGTGATCAGGTAGATATAGTGCACTTGAACTTCCAAAAATCCTTGGACAAGCTTCTCACCAAAGGCTTTTAAGCAAAGTATGTGATCAAGAGATAAAAGAGAAGTTCCTCTCATGGATCAATAACTGTCTAAAATATAGGAAATAAAAGGTAGGGATAAATGGACAGAGTTCACAATGGAGACAGGTAAACAGCAGAGTCCTCCAAGGATTTATATTGAAATAAGAGCTGTTCAACATATTCAAAAAAGATCTAGAGGAGGGGGTGAACAGTGAGATGGCAAAGTTTGCAGATGCTACAAAATTACTTGTGATGTCCAGAGCTGACTGTAATGACTTAAAAAGGGATCTCACAAAACTGGATGGCATGCAGTAAAACGGCAGATGAAAGTCAGTGGTGATGAGTGCAAGGTAATGGATGTTGGAAAACATCCCAGTTGTATATAAACAATGGGGTTGGAACTAGCTGAAGAATTTCTCAAGAAAGCAATTTCTCAGTTTCTCAAGAAAGAGATCTTGGAGTCATTGTAGATAACTCTCTGAAAGCATCTGCTTTTTGTGCAGCAGCAAAGAAAAGGTCACCAGATGTTAGGAATCATGGACAAGGATAGGCAATAAGACAAAACTATGGTCATGCCACTATATAAATCCATAGAAGGCGCCACACCTGGACTACTGAATGCAGTTCTGGTTGCTTCTTTAAAAAATGGTATATTGGAATGAAAAAAAGACAAGGGGAACAAAAATGATTTGGTGTATGAAATAGTTTGCATAAGAGGAGAGATTAAAAATACTAAAAAGAAATGACTGTGATCGAGGTCTATAACATCTCGAATGGTGTGGAGAAAGTGATAGCACACAATCTGTGGAACTTGTTACCAAGGATGTTGTGAAGGCTAAAAGGACAACTGGGTTTTTGGAAGATAGGCCCATCAGTTGGTATTAGCCAAGATTGTCAAGGATGTAACCACATGGTGTGGGTGTCCCTAAGCCTCTGACTGCCAGAAGCTGGGAGTACAGAACAGGTTACAGGTCACTTGAATAAAGCCCTGTTCTGAAACACTAAGCAGCGAGCACAGTCAGAAGACAGGATACAAGGCTGGATAGACCATTGGTCTGACCCAGCATGGACATTCTTAAATTCTTGGATTCAGCTGACTGCTAAGTCGCTAGTCTATTGGGATGACCTTTTAGCTCTGTCTGCGAGAAAAGAGAGGCTCGGAATAATCCCCTAAATAACCTTTGTTTCCATTTCTGCACATGGTGCTGGCAGCTCCATTATCATAATTCATAACCTCTGCTCATGTTTCAATAAATCATTTAGTAAGTTTCAAGGGCAGTGCCAAATAATAACGAAAGCAAACAAACAAACCCAGAACCAACCAACCAAAAAACAATGCTCAACCCACAGTGGCATTTAGCCTTTGAAAGCCAAACCTGCATGAATAATGCATACACATCAAGTTGTTTCATTTACAGATGCACTTTTGTTAAGGCTCTGTGTCCGCTCACAGGCATTCCTTGGTATTCAGGACACAGCCGCAAAAGCTGTGACAGTATTCTCACAGGGGGCTGGTGACACTCTGGAGTAACAAACAGCTGAATTTCAAACGGAGGAGTCTTGGGAGTTCTCTGGGTCAACAGGAGCAAAAGAGAGATTGGGTGAAAAGGAAAATAAGTACCAGTGAAAAAGTTTTTCAAACACATTTATATCCTCACAGTAAAAGTGAAAAAGCTGTGTGTATATCTCAATTGTTTTCCCCCTCTCCCTATAAACTCAATCCAGAATCCACTGACGTCATCGGAAAGGCTCCCATTGGGTATGCCTACACTAAGGCATCCCCTGGTCACCTTTGGAGTTCAGGAAGTCAACTTAAGCACTTGCTTAAGTCAACTTAACTCCTGCCCTTAAAGTCAACTTTAAGGGTTCAGTCGACTTTATTAAGTTGACTTAACACAATGTGGCTGTTAAGGTTGACTTAATAAAGTCAACATAGTGCAGTGGGGCCATTTAAGTTGACTTGATAAAGTTGACTTAATGCAATGTGGCCTCACCAAGTTGGCTGAATAAGATCTACTTAAAGTCAACTTTAAGTAGCCCTTATTAAGTTGAATTAACTGAACCCTGTAGTGTAGATGTAGCCGTGGACATCAATGGGGCCTGCATAGGGTCTTATGGCTTTTAGTCTGCAGTGCATGTCACTGTGTGTGTATCTTTAGGCGTGTGTGCCATGTCTTCAGTGAGATGACTTGTATATGCAAATTTCCAAAAGGGCAGCCGTGTTCTTTTGTACTTTACTTGGTCAGGAACCAGCTTTACGGAATTTCCGTTAGCACTGGTGGACATTGTGGAAGAATCGCAGCAACTGAAATCTATCATGCAAAACTGAATAGAACTTATCACTAAAATATGACACCAGAAATAGACATTCTGGTTACAAAATGTGTCAGATACAGAATACACAGTGGTATAATAAGATCGAAAGACTTTGTTGGGAGAAGGTGACGAAGACAGACTTAGTCTTCGGTGCAGAAATATTTTGCATAGGTATTTTTACACTGTGCGGCACTCAGTTCCCAAAGATGGAACACCAAGTAACTATGTATTGAAAGTTATGGTTATGTACCATGCTAGTGTGGTGATTTACTCCATGTTTGGCCAACTATTAATAAGACCATCAGGACAGCAGCAGTTTGTCATAAGTCCAAAGTGTTACATGTTAAGTGGTGGAGACTCATTCCCTTAAGCATAAACTACTGCATCGTCCTTATTTGACTTTGAAGGGAGCTGCAGTAATTCAGCAGGGTTTGACTCATCTGGTCGGAAACAAAGCTCACCGCGGTCTGGCCACAAGGCATGGTATGTTGACAACTGGGCCAAGTTCAGGGTATGCAAGGTGAACGAGATTCTCAGTGCTTGTCTGAGCACACAAGACCTTAATAGATTTTAGCACTAATACTGGTGCTGCTGCCATAGTCAGAGGTGCTGACATTTCCCAGTAAGAGAGTCAGTCCAAGGTGGAGCATGGTAATATCAGCCAGCCAAGGCATCCGAGCCAGACATCTCATGGAAACAATCTATTTGGAGGATTTGTGCTTGTATATGTGTTCAGCAGTTTACACTAGTTTTTAACACTTGGACAGTTAACATCACCCGGTGATCTTCATATCAGTTGCTCAGCTTGTTACTTGTATCAGGTCTACTCTACTGTCTTTTACCAGCAGAGATCTATCAGTCAGGAGTAAGGTGAGGATGTGGTCCCTGATTGATATAGCTGTGCAGGAAAGAAGCCTAGTGTAGATGCAGCAATACCAGCAAAAGTGCAGTTTTGTTGTATCCAGCCTCAAGCCTTTACATCTTCTAGGATGGAATTCTGTACTTCTTTCCCCGTAGATGGGGCCCTCTGCTGCAGCTTGCCTTGTTCTTACCCAGTGTGTCTGGTGGCTTTTGGGATCTGCAGTTGTGCACTGTAGGGATCTGCAGCTAGTGATGAGTATGGTGGTCAGACACTTAAACCAAAGCACCAAAGGGGTAACTGTTAGTCTAGTTCATCAAAATGAGCATGGAGTCCTGTGACACTTAATACTTTTCTTAGTCTTTAAGTGCCACAGAATTCCTTGCTTATTTTGTTAAACAAATGTAGTTTTGGAGAATGAGGGTTTTAGAATGAGCGTCTAAATATGTCTGTCCAACCTATATGTTTTTGCCATCCCTTCATGACACGCTAGGCAGGCTTAAATACCTCTGAGAGCCCCCCTAGTGTGGCCCTGTTTCACCCTGTTTACCCCAAACAACGCTCTCTGGTAAGAGAGAGTCTTTAAACCAGTGGTTTTCAAACTTTTTTCCTGGTTTAAAAAAAAAAGACTCATTTATGTCCACAACTCAGCAATTACATCTTTGAGTAATGCATTCTAGTCTTTCGACAGCAGCAACCGTGGGCTCCACAACCCAATACCTAAGGGTCTGCAACCCAGTGCTGGGCCCTGACCCATGGTTTGTAAACCACTCCTTTCAACTCTGTTATTCTTTTGTCTGGATACACTAGCCTTGGCCATTGTGGAGAAAAGCAATCCTGGAAGCTCTGCAGGAGATTGAACTAAAGTTCTTGGAGTCAGTGTTTCTTCCCCTCTTCCGTTAGCACCTCTATGTGTTTGCTGAGATATGGCTTATTTTAAATTGTTCTCTTTTCCTTCTACTTTTTCCTGACAGTCCCCTATTCTATTAAACCAATATTTTCCTACAATAATCCTAGAATATTAGGGTTGGAAGAGACCTCATCATATCATCTGCTCAAACATCTTTATAACCAGGTCAACGTAATTACCGACAATATATGAGAGGTCAGTTCAAATCCATCACTGTTATATTAGCTCATTTTGCCACAGTGTCACACTAGAAGCTTGGGCTGAGTTGCTTGTCTGCTATCGTGCCTAAATCCTTTTTGGAGTTGCTGCTTTCCAGGCCATGCCACCCCCTCGCCCCCCACCTGTGCCAGAGTTTCCTAGGTATATGGCCGTGCATTTGGTTTTGATTGGCCCAGTTTAGCAGCCAATTGAGGATTCTCTGTGGGACCATATGCCTTTGTGTCTGTTTACACTCCACCACTCTTTGGGTATGTCCACACGTATCTTTTAAATCAAAATAACACTGGTTATTTCGATTTAAGAAAGATTAGGTCCACATGACGTTTTCTTGTTTCAAAATGATGAGCTCTGTCGTTTTGAAGCAAGAGACGTTATTTCAAAATAGCTTAAACCTACTTTAATTTGAATCGTCTGCTATTTCAAAATGGTTATTTTCAAATAACTCTGGTTTTAAAATAACACTTTTGCCTTTTCCTTCACAGGGTGCCTTCCTTTTTGTATATATTGGGAGGGGGCATGGCCCGGTGAGGGGGCCATGTTGCCACACCTCCCATGGTGCCCCTCTCCTGATTTGAAATAGCAAGTCCTGTGTCTGGACTTGCTATTTTGATTTGAAGATTTTGCTTATTTTGATTTAAGTTAATTCAAATTAAGGATTTTATTTTGAATTAACTTATTTCAATTTAACTTAAATTGAAATAAGCATGTACGTGTGGACATAGCCTTTGTCATCCACACATTTGCAGCAGTGATTTTGTGTTTACTTCCAGATCATTGCTGAAAATACTGAATAACATTGGGCCTAATACTTATCCCCACAGAACAACACTTTGACAACTAGCTCTTGAGATTTGCCAGTTCTTAATCCATCTAATGTGTACTTCATTGCTGTTGCATAATGCTAATTATTTTCATCAAAATGTCATGTGGGACAAAGTCAAACCCTTGACCAAAGTTTAGGTAAGTTATGTTATTTCTCTTATTGCTCTGTGTCTACCATTGGAGCGTAAGCTTTTCAGGGCAGTGATTGTTTTCTTATATCTGTTCAGCACTTAGCTCAGGGGTCGGCAACCCTTTAGGCAGGGAGTGCTAAGTTGCCCTCCCCATATCCTTTCCCAATGCACCCTGTTTAGTGCCAGTGGTGACGGGGGTGGGCATTGGCACACCTACTTGGGCTATTAGCATCCTATTCCCTCCTCTGCCATGGGGGTCCTGGGCACACAAGTCTAGGTGACCCTGTCAGCCTGCGGGTGTGCTGGCTCCAGCCAGGGACAGGCCCTGCTGGACCCACATGGGAGACCAGTGGGGATAAAAAGGAGAAGCAACCACCAATGCCTTGCATGTGGCCCAGCCTGCAGACAGGAGTGGTGCGACTCTGGCCAGCAGGGCACAGATGGGCTGTGGCTCACCTTGGGAGCAGGTGAGGCCAGAAGGCACGAGCAGCCACCACATGGCCGTGCTTGAGGAAAGGAGCTATGCAGTGTGCTGCTGTAACTCAGCCTGGGTGCCACCTTTGGCATGCTTGCCAAAGGTTGCCAACTATGTTCCCTCTAAAGCTGTGAGCCTGTGCATGCGCGCACAGGTCATGAAACCTGTGCACACAACAAAATACAGCATGCACAAAAAAGTTCAACAGTGCTAATATTTTATACTACTTTAAGAAGGTTGATTCAAGTAACATGTTTCAAACAAGGTTTTGTAATTTATAAAATTATTTCCATCACCATATAAAAATAAAATTTAGATATTATTTGCATCATACACACTTGCTTTGTTGTGCTCACAAGTTTGATCAGTCACTGGAGTCAGCACAAGTTTGGGCACTGATTCTGAAAATTTGCACAAAAGAAATTTGATGCGCACACAGTGTATTAGAAATTAGAGGGAACATTGGTTGCGAGTCCCTGATTTAGCTCATTATAATGCTAGGACCTAATAGGAACAACCACGATTGCAAATCATGTATTAAACAGTGTATATGTCGGCTGGCATCCACATGGAAACTGCTCAGATGAGTCCCTGTAGCTTTGCTGAAGCTGGGTGAAAATTTTTAATCTTTCCTAAAACACACTAACAAGGAGTGCTGCAGCACTTACTGAACTAGACTAACATGGCTGCCCCTTTGGATTTAATCTTTCCTGGCTGCCTTTTCTTTCTGGGGCTCTTCTAGGAAACAGATGTGAGTCCCAACCCCACCCCCAACTTGGAAATTGTATGACACCCTGAATTTATTTCAGCTAGGATTTATTTCAAAGACATATTTCAGAATGATGCACCATTTAAGTTCATCTAATGTGGCTATGTACTGTGCCTGTATGGTGGCACTGAATTTTACTGTGGTGCTTTGACGCTTGGTTACTAGGTCATGCACAAAGAAAATTTGTGTTTTAGAGTGAAACTAAATAAAAAGAATTAATAATAAAACCCCTCCTTTCTCTGTTAGTCACAAAAGCTTTTGAGTGGTGTCCAGAGGTGATATCTGGACATTTCTTTACATTCAGAACAGTTAACACAGCTCATATATTTGTTGCATCAGAAAGACTCCTTGAAACTCTATGCCATAGCTCAAACAATGTCTTTGCCTATATATTAGCAGCTCAGTCATAGGTTGGAGTCTGTTCGTGAGCAGGTCAGTGAGATTCCATAGCCTGCCAGAAGTCAGACTAGCTGATCATGATGATTCCTTCAGATCTATGAGTCAAAGGACAGTTCAAAGGAGGGATTTGAAGGCATCTTCAGAGGTTTGAACTGGATGCTAGCCAGTTTAGTAAACGGGTTGATTCTGGCAAAAAAGGAGGCTTCCCATTGTGTTCAATGGATCTTAGAGCAGTCTTTCTATGGCTGTAATTGACACATTAGGTAGCTTATTATTAAGTAATATTAACAATGTCAATAATGTTTGCAGATACGAGTGCTGTGTAATCAGTGTCCATGGTGTTTTCCCTGCAGGCTGACTATTGCTTTCTGTGCCACAAATTAATAGTGCATTATGGGTGCAAAGAAATTTCAAATAACGTCTGCTTTGCTCCATGTTAAACTGCATTGTTCCAAGTCACTGTGTGCATGTGCTGACACCGATTAATGTTAAATAGCACTAAACCACAAGGAGGGAAATGTAGCTTCATAAGCTGGTGCTGTCACAATTCAGCACAACTGCACCTGCATTTCCCTTTTGTGGTCTGTAGCTCAGATTTCAAGCCTCCAACCATCATCACCTCCCTCAAGCTCAGACCTGTCTCTGTAGTACTTTTATTAACATGATTAGTAATATCACTAACACTACACCATAGCCAAAGAAGGAGAAGTAATATATGCAGAATGGCCACCAATGTCATACCTCCACCTTCTGTTCTTGGGGAGCTGTGTAGTAAGTAGATATGATGACACATCAGTAGCCTTTTGGCCTGGCAGGTTCCAGGAAATCTCCCTGGAACATATGATCCTAGTGCCACCTTTTATCATAGGTGAGAAGGCCCACCATACCCAATGCACATTCAGTAGGGATTTCTCCCCTTTTTCGGTATTTGTATTTCCCCACCTACTGATACTGAAGTGTCCTTCTTCCATCGGTCACTAAATCCATTACCTAAAGCTTATTGGTTTGTCATTTTATGACTATGGCATTCTTGTGATTAAATATCTAATGTTTCTAACTTAAGGCCATCTAAAACTGGTCTAAACTGGAATCTTACGAACACCTGTCAGTATTTTAGCTTCACTTGCTGAAAACATCACTCTGTCTTCTGGTCTCTTGTAGTATGAAGTCATCTGTGAGTTAGTTACTTGTGCTGAGGTTTTACAACCTAGGCTTCAGTTAGTCTGGATGTGCTATTGTATTACAAGTTTGGAGGAACCAACTAGGGGTCTTGCACCTCTCGACCTGCTGTTCATAAACAGAGAAGAATTGATTGGAGAAGTAGAAGTGAATGGCAACCTGGGCAGCAGTGACCATGAGATGGTAGAGTTCAAGATGCTGATTAATGGAGAAAAGGAAAGAAGCAAAACGCGACCATGGACTTCAAAAAACAGATTTTGGCTCCCTTAGGGAACTGATAGGCAGGATCTCTTGGGAGGCTGACCTGAAGGGGAAAGCTGTCCAAGAGAGCTGGCTCTAATTTAAAGAAAACCTGCTCAGGGCACAGGAAGATACCATTCTGATGAGCAGAAAGAACAGCAAATGTGGAAGGCGCCCAGTGTGGCTTAACAGGGAACTCTGCACTGAGCTGAAGCATAAAAAGGAAGCTTACAGGAAGTAGAAGCTTGGACAGATGACTAGGGAGGCAGACAAAGATGTTGCTCAGGACTTAAGGGATAAAATCAGAAAGGCCAAAGGACAGTTGGAGTTGCAGCTAAGCTAGCAAGGGATGTGAAGGATAACAGGAAGGGGTTCCACAAGTATGTTAATAAGAAGAAATGGATTAAGGATGGTGTGGGTCCCTTACTGAATGGGGCAGGTATCCTCGTGGTGGAGGATGAGGAAAAAGTTGAAGTGCTCAATGCTTTTTTTGTACTTCAGTTTTCAGAGGGAGGGCCAGCTCCCAGCCCACCATGCTGGGTACGGCTGATTGGAGAGAAGAGAGGTCCTTGGTGATGGAAGGTCAGGTTAGGGACTAGTTAAAGAAGCTGGATGTGCCCAAGTCCATGGAGCGGGATGACCTGCATCTGAGGGTGCTGAAGGAGTTGGCCGATGAGATAGCAGCACCACTGGCCATTATCTTAGAAAACTCTTGCTGAATGGGGGAGGTGCCAGAGAACTGGAAAAAAGCAAATATAGTGCCTATCTTCAGGAAAGGGAAAAAGGAGGATCCGAGGAATTACAGACCTGTCAGCTTCACCATAATCCCTGGAAAAATCATGGAGCAGGTTTTCAAAGAATCCATCCTAAAACACTTGGAGGAAAATAGAGTGATCAGGAACAGTCAGCATGGCTTCATCAAGGCTAAATCATGCCTGAGCAAACTTCTATCATGAGATGTCTGGATTTGTGGATGCAGGAAGAGCCGTTGACGTGATATACCCCAACTTTAGCAAGGCTTTTGATAAGGTTTCCCACAATATTCTTGTCAGAAAGTTAAGGAGGTATGGGTTGGATGTGTGGACTGTAAGGTGGATAAAAACTGGCTAGATCAGTGGTTTCAGTGAGTAGGAATCAATGGCTCCATGTCAAGCTGGCAACCAGGAATAAGTGGTGTGCCCCAGCGGTCAGTCCTGGGGCTGATTCTGTTCAACATTTTCATTAATGATCTGGATGATGGGATAGATTTCACTCAGTAAGTTTGTGGATGACAGTGAGCTGGGGGGAACAGTAGACATTCTGGAGGGCAGGGACAGGATTCAGGGAGACCTAGACCAATTGGAGCAGTGGACCAATAGAAATCTCATGAGGTTCAACAAGGATAAGTACAAAGTCTTGCACTTGGGACCGAAAAACCTCGTGCACTGCTACAGGCTGGGGAGTGATCAGCTAAGTAACAGCACTGAAGAAAAGGACCTGCGGGTCATGGTGGATGGGAAGTTGGATATGAGTCAACAGTGTGCTCTTGCTGCCAAAATGGCCAATGGCGTACTGGGCTGCATCAGCAGAAATGTTGCCAGCAGCTAAAGGTATGAGATCATTTCCCTCTATTCAGCACTGGTGAGGCCGTATCTGGAATACTGTATTCCGTTTTGCGCTCCCCACTACAAAAAGGACGTGGACAAATTAGAAAGAGTCCAGCGGAGGGCCACAAAAATGATCAAGGGGCTAGAGCACAAGACATATGAAGAGAGACTGAAGTAACTAGGCTTATTTAGCCTGCAGAAGAGAAGATTCAGTGGAGATTTGATAGCAACCTTCAACTACTTGAAGGGATGCTCCAAAGAGGACAGAGTTAGGCTATTCTCAGTAGTAACAGAGGACAGAACAAGGAACAATGGTTTCAAGTTGCAGCTGGGGAGTTTGAGGTTGGATATAAGGAAAAAACTTTCTTACTAGGAGGGTGGTGAAGCATTGGAATGGGCTACCTAGGGAAGTGGTGGAATCTCCATCTTTGGAGATATTTAAGGTTTGGTTACAAAAAACCCTGGCTGGGATGATTGAGTGAGAGTGGTCTTGCTTTTTTTTTTTTCTTCACAGGGGTTGGACTAGATGACCTTGTCAGGTCCCTTCTAACCCTATGATTCTATGATGCTATGGATTTTTTTTATTAGAGCTTTAATTCATACTTGCGGCTCACCTGTATACCTATATTACTGACTACAAACTCAATGGGAACTTAACTTTTAAGCAAGAACATTTAAGCAAGTACAGCAGTGTAGAAAAGGACCTGGGGGTTATGGTGGACAGGAAGCTAGATATGAGTCAACAATGTGACCTTGTTGCCAAAAAGGTCAATGGCATATTGGGCTGCATTAGAAGGACTGCTGGCAGTAGATTGAGGGGTGTGATTATTCCGCTCTATTTGGCATTGGTGAGGCTGCATCTGGAATGTTATGTCCAGTTGTGCCCTCCCAACTACAGAAATGATGTGGAAAAATTGAAAGATTGCAGCAGAGAGCAACAAAAATTATTAGGCGTCTGGGGCACATGACTTACAAGAAGAGACTGAAGGAACTAGGGTCATTTAGTCTGCAGAAGAGAAGACTGAGGGGTGATTTGATAACATCATTCAACTAGTTGAAGGGGATCTCCAAAGAGGAGGGAGTTAGGCTATTCTGATCTGCAAAGGCAGTGAATAGGTCATAAGCCAAACAGTGGGTTTTTCCTCAAAGCATAGCTTCAAAAAGATGGCTCTGGGGAAGGGTAATTTCCATTTCCCTTCTCCAATTTGTTTTTCTAGGAAACGCACTCAACTAAAAGTTCAATCTGTGTCTTAAGAGTACTTTGAAGCTCATAACACTCCCCGGGGTTTACATCCATTGTATCTTCCCCTTAACGAAGTTATACACAATCACAAAGCAATACATAAATATGTGCATTTATTTTCATATAATGAACACCTAAGATACACATGTATATTTCATTATGTTTATTGGGAAAACAGCCATTTAGGTCACATGATTGTCCCCTAGATGCACAGCTGTCTGGACAGTGACAGTTCCATTTTTGACTATTTTCTAGGTTTTCAAATTTGTTTTCATTCCACATTTGCTTGAGCAAATGAAACCATTGAAACGTTTTCATGAAACGAGGTGTTTGGGGGACATGGGAGGCCAAAATCCTTGACTTCTGAATCTGAGGCTTGGTTGGTTGGTTTGTTTCTCATTCTTGCATCATAATTGACGAGACTGCCTTAGACCTCAAAACTTTCCAACAATAGTTTTTAAACTGACACTTCACTGCAAAATGTTTTGATTTTATGAAACTGGATACTACGACAAAAATTCATTTAGTAGAAAATGTTCCTACTGATTAGCCTTAATGTGACTAACACACTGGCATACAGGAACTCTTTGGACTTGCTCTGCATGTCTGAACTCTATTAATTTGCCATTGAAACTAAAGAAATGGGGGAAAAATCTCTCTATGCAAACAACCCATCTTCTTCTCCCAAATCTGATTTCTGTCAAAAACAAACAAACAAAAAAAACCAACAAAACACTTAAGGATAGTCTTTCTTTCAAGAAGGGATGTGCTAATGAAGATGCTAGTTCAGTTTTATTGTAGAATCGTAGACCTGAAAGGGACCATGAGATGTCATCGACTCTAGTCCCCAGCACTCATGACAGGACCAACAACACTCTTGAATTCTCCCTGACAGTTGCTTGTCTAACTTGCTCTTGAAAACTTCCAATGATGGAAATTCCACAGCCTCCCTAGACAACTTATTCCAGTGGTTAATCACACTGATGGTTAGGAATGTTTTCCTAATGTCCAAGCTAAACCTCCCTTGCTGCAATTTAAGCCCATTGCTTCTTGTCCTATCATCAGCAGTTAAGGAGAATAAAATTTTTGTCCTTCCTCCTCATAACTTTCTAGGTACTTGAAAACTGTTATCATGTCCCCTCTCAATCTCCTCCTTTTCAGACTTAACAAGCCCAGTTCTTTCAATCTGCTCTCATAATTCAAGTGTTTCAGACCTTTAATAATTTTTGCTGCTCTTCTCTGGACTTTCTCCAAATTATCCACATCTTTCCTGTAGTGAAGTGCCAAGAACTGGACACAGTACTCCAGTTAGGAACTAATCAGAGCAAAAGATTTAGTTCTCTTGTGTTGCTTACAATACTCCTGCTAATACATCACAGAATGGTGCTTGCATTTTCTTTCTTTTTTTCTTTGTTTTTCAACAGTGTTACACTGTTGACTCATATTTAGCTTGTGGTCCACAATAACAGCCAGATCCCTTTCTGCAGAACTTGTTCATAGGCAATCATTGCCCATTCTGTATGTGTGCAATGGATTGGTCTTCTTCAGTAGAGTACTTTGCATTTGTCCTTATTTATCTAAGACCATTTCACTGGTTTATCCACATTTTGAATTGCGATCCTACCCCCAAAAGCACCTGCAGTCCTTCCCATCTTGGTATTATCTGCATACATTTTTTGTGCTCCTGCTAGATAAAGTATTGTGCATGAAAACAAACAGACCCAGTTTGTTTTATAACATCATATTCATGGCATGATTTGAACAAACAGAAAAAGCCAGAGAACAGTGAAGAAGAATTTGATGCCTTACTGAAACTGAGTATTGGTTCCAATACTTCCAATTCCCCCTCCTCCAGGAAACAAGATCATCGGGATTTCCATCTTGCAGACTGCTTTTAACGGTAAAGACAGATTCCTGGTGGTAGAACAAGATTCTGATCTATAGTCAGATCCATGGCCAGGGATAGAGCTCTGCTGACGTCAATACTTAACAGATTACTGTGCATGGATTCTTTCAGTCTGTTGCTGCAAGGAGGCATCACATGTGGCTTTTGCCACTTTACTTGAGACATCCCCCTGCCTATAAAACATGTGTCTGATACTGCTTTAACACTGAACATGGTCTGAGTGACTGTATAGCTTCATCCTTTGGAAACAGGACATGCCTGTGCAATTTGGAATGTAAATGCTACCCAACACACTCTTTGTACAATTTGGTCTGGCTTGAACAGTGGGTGGGTGCCATGCATGTAAGCATAATAAAATTTGTTCTCATGAGATTTCTAGCCCTGAAAGAACTGGCTGATTTTTCTGACAAATAATGCTATCTGCTTGATACCTGTGAAGATCACTGATGGCACCATTGAATATAAATAACTAAATTACAAGATTTAAGATGATAAGGATAAACTCCAAGCCTGAATAAAATCAATGGAAAAATACCCATTGACTTCAATGGGAGACAGGATTTCAAATGAAATACTGAAGGGCAGATTTCTTGTCATTTTGTTAAATTCAGTTACTGAGGAATTTTTGGGATGTTGAAACACTGGAGTGATGTGCGACATCTGTCTGGATCAATCATGTTAGATTATCAAGAATATTGCCAGCTGTGAAGCACGAAAAACAATGCAGTGTGCTAAACAAACAGTTTTCACCAGAAAATGTGTTTTTAGATTTAAACAGATAAAAGTTCAAGATTTTTTTTTTTCATTTTGATTCACAGAAGAAAAGAGTGCCTCCCTTGAACACAGGCTACCAGACCAGCCCAGAGTTATTGGAGGTTAATGGTTCTTCTGAAACATTTTAAAATAGTGCTGCTTTCCCCCAAACAGAACTGTGAACCCTTCAAGTATGTCCACTCTGCATCTGAGAGCAAATCTCTCTGCCCAGGTTCCCAGACTCTCTTATTAGAGTACTAAAAGGAGCTGGGTACATGTTACTTTGAGCACAACAGCAAGTGGAGCTCTGTAGTTCACCCACCCGTCGTGTCCCAGGCTTGGAAGCTCAACCCCTAGCCTGACCCACAATTGCAGGCTGGAAATAAGAGGTATGTTTTTAACAGGGAGATTTATTACCATTTGGAGCAACTGACAGAGGCTCACAGTGGATTCTCCCTCACTGGCAATTTTAAAATCATGATTTCTAAAAGCTAAGCTCTAGTTCAACAGGAATTATTTTGAGGAAGATCTAAGGTCTGTTGTAGAGGAAGTCAGACTAGATGGTCAAAATGGCTCCTTCTGGCCTTGGAATCCATTCATCAGTTTTTAGCATGAATCTGTGACTTGGCTACGAGTGTCATTTCCAGATACAGTGAAGACAAACCGACAGAGACTTAGTTCATCATGTGGATAATCTTGGCATTTGTCCTTGTAAAGCTTCGGCTTTACATAAGGCGTCCTTGGGTGGGTTACAGCACAACTGCACACAGCCTATTTGATTACTCCCTTGGCTGTCCCAGATATAGCTCCCAGCTGCCGTTTAAGGGGATAACATACTCCTTCCGTCATCTTGCTGCTTGTCATTTATTTTTTGCTGAACTATGATCTTATAAGAGATAAAGGCATAGCCTTGCATTGATGCCCGCTTCAGAAAGTTGGAGAAGATGGAAGGACCCAGCATGAGGTCCCAGCTCTGCAGCACTCATTCATCACTGATGGCTAAGAACATCAGCTGCATGGTCGTTCTGCTCCAATGCCTCAACAGAGTAGGTAGACCAGAGGCTGTCCTTTTGATTATTGTTTTAACTTTTCTTTTTTAAACTCAAAAGGGAATTACAGGGATCTAAAGTACATCAGATCATCTTCACCTGGCTGTCTCTAAGCTAGAGGCAATTCTGCTATAACCTGGATGCAAACATTGATTTCATTTTTCAAAACTGTCCTTTAGGATTCCCGGGTGGCATTAATTTGTGACCATTGCCATGCTTCATCCGTTCATGAGTTAAATATCCCAAATTCCTGGAGACAAGAACATTTATTTTTATTCAAGTAGTTTTTAAAGTGCACCCCACTATGTCCATTTATGCTAATGGAATGATACATTACTATACAGCAGACTTTGGACGCACATCGAGTTCTCACATAAAGGCTCTGGACAGAAACTCTATTGTTTGCACCCTATGCTGGCAAATCGGTGTGCTGTATAAATAATTTGCTTTTATGCTTCAATCGTGTCAAAATGGTTTCTCTGTTCTTAATTGAAAGCAGCTTTGCTATTTTTACCTGTGACTTTCAGCAAGCTGGCTCCCATCATGTGGAATAGCCCAGGGTTGACGCCTTATCAGGATGATGTGTCACGGCCAGTTACATCTGCACATTGCATTAAGCTGCCTAATGTGATGTGCAGGTGTGATCAGGCGCAGCATATCGCCCTGACGTTCTGGCAGATTCAGAGGGGCTCTGGAAAGATGGCTTGCCAAAAATTGCAGTGAGATGAGGTTTGCACTAAAGCTGCCCTATGTGAATTACAGAAGGAGCCACACAATAACCTTTAGTAAATAATTATTACCAGGAAAAATTGGTGTGCAGAGTTTGACTGGTAAATGGCTATGCAGGGAACTTCAGGAGTATTTTATCACATCAAAATCCAGTGAGTAGCATGCCCAGTTCCTGCCCACAAATCCCACAGACCCCAAAGTAAAAGGGAACAGGACACCAGTTAATAAATATTTTATGGCTTGTCCCGTTTTTGATTCATAGTGAGAAGTTTGAGTAATTTCACAAATATAAAATGCAGGCATGGATCAGAGAGCATGTGATAAAAGTTCTTCAAAGGGGTATTACGATCATATGATGCTGCTGGAGAAGAGCTCGTTATAGGCCGGGCCTAATGAACAGTAACATTGAGGGGAGTACAGTAAGGGCTACTCGGGAGTCACTGAAGGATCCAAGATGTTTTATAGAAATTTTTGGGTTTAGGTATCGAAGTTGCTTCCAGTTTTGCCCAGTTCAGTTTCCACTTTCCAGAAAAGCATCCTAAGAGAGTGTCCACTCTGGCTGTTTGTGTGTGGTGCTGTTGACTCTGGGGCTACGCTGTGGTAAGTGGGCTATGAGCAGAGCAACAGTCCTGGGTGGTTACTCTCTCACAACCCAACCTGCAGGGTTAATACTGTTGAACGACAGATTCCCGAGATGTCCACAGGACTGTAACGTGGGGGATGGGAGAATGCTCCTTGTACCCCTCCCTAGCCTCTCGTACAGGGAGTAATTTTGTGAGATAGTACCGGAGGACTCAGGACCCATGAATTCAGTTCTCAGCTCTGCCATTGAATCATGGTGTGAGCTGTGGCTACTGCATTTGAGATTGTTTTTCTCATCCTTCCTTCCTTTGCCTGTTTGCTCTATTTATATGGTCAGCTATTCAGGTAGGCTCTCTTTCTCCCCATATATGTGTTCAGTATCTAGTCATCTTGGGAGGGGCTTCTAATACAAACAAATAGTAACCCAGTGTCTTGAGCAGGGCTCAAGGCAGGTTCTTGGATTCCGCGTGAAGACAACACCTGAGTCAGGAATGAAGCAGACTACAAACTTTATTGGATTACAGCCAAATTAAACCCTAACACTCACCATCACGTAAGCCAGGGAAGAGCCATGTCCTGGTGTGAGTGGCTACACCGCTACCTTGGGGTGAGTGGCCCCCTTCAAACGGACCGAGACCCCCAACTCTCAGCATCTTCAGACCCAAGAGAGACTCTCGCCCCTCCTTTCTAGTGGCTTCCCTTTTATATCCTGATACAAACAAGCTAGGCTTACTAAAGAGCAAAAGCCAAAAGCAGAACAAGCCTGCTGCTTGAGCCAAACATGTACTCCCCCCTCAAGGGGGGGGGGGCTGCCACTTGTGTTTCAGCAATTTCCTGTTTTTCCAGGGGAGACTAGCAATTTGCAGCTTCAGCTGGCAGCTTAGCAAAACTTTACCTTGGTTCAGGCTTTTGGGGCCTGCCATCCTTCTGGCCACCCTAAACTGATGCGTGACAGTGTCTTCCGGTAGGTGACCACCACACCCGGTATGGTACAGTGGGAGCCATAGATTATGGTGTGGGGGGGAGTATTTTGACTTCTCTACCGTCAAGGGTAAAAATTCCATCTGGGATGTCATAGCTCCCTCATACCTGATGATGAAATTTCCAATTTGAATTAGCTCTTCATAGGCCTTTTTTTTTTTTTTTTAAATCTTCCTGAGAGTCATGTGCTTACATGAATAACTTAATCTGTGGTTATTGGAAGTCAAGGTCATTGACTGCATAACTTGGGACTTGGATTTCCAAATGGGTAGGTGTAATATCTGATCCTATATGCAAGCATTTCCAGAGATGTGCAAGCAGATCTCTGCTGTGTTCCCATGGCTCAATAGGCACCTGCCAGATAAGTGCATGCATAGATCAGAGCTGGGCACACTTAGGCTGACACAGGCTCTTCGAAAGTTTGCACCATTTTAAAATTGCTCCCTAGCAGTTGACGCTGAAGGTTTGTACAAATAATTGTGTGAAAACAGTTCATTTTAAACAAATATGGGACAGTAATTCACAGACGTGAATGCCAAATGCTTACACATTTGTATACACACTGGAAACCTGATCCTGAGTTATTCAGGAAGTGAATAGAAACATGCTGTCAATGAGGCTCTACTCAGGTGCGAGGGTCTGCCTCCATGGACCTGGTTGCAAGATTGGGGCTATCAGTAGAGAGACCTTTTAACTCAACTTCATATGTTGTCTTTGTCATCCTGTCTGGAGTAGTTCAAGACCTTATGTGCCAAGGTCCAGAATAGACATTCATCTGGTGGTCTGTGTTATAATTAGATTTTTCTTATTTAGCGATCAGTATGACGTCCTGGATCACTGTAAAAGCCTTACCATGGAGTCACAGGCAGTCCCTAGTTAGGCTTCCCTATCATGCCACTCAAGCAAGCTGGACTTTGTGATTTTGGGTGTAAGTGACCATTTATCATTAAGTATTCAGACTGCATTCAGGCCCAAGAAACCAATTCTACTAGAAAGAGTGAGCCTGAGACATGAGACTTGGTGTAAAGGCCTGGTATGACGCCTAAGGCTTGAACTAAAGTCAGGTGTTGTTAATATAAAGTAAAATTAGCAAGAATCAGGCTATGAGCAGAAGTCAAGCTCCGTTACAAAGCATGCCGCTTGCAGGTTCAGGTTCTGAAACATGAACTTGGCAAGAACAGCAGCAGTATTGCACAACGAGGCTCTCCCAAGAAAGGAGTAGGCCCAGTATTCGTCTAGGTCCATTCCAGAAGATTCAGGTGCCCTTCACATAAAGGGATGTCCTAAATATTGTATTGGGAGATGGAACAGGGATACACTGACCCAAAGCTCTCTCAATCCAGGCTGAATATTCCCTTTTCTAGGCAACTTCATAACCTCTTCTTGCAGAATTTAAACCAATGTGTGGAGGGATCCTGCCTGTAACTTCTTCATGGATGGATGAGACAAAGTTTTTGTTTTACAATGGCTCATGAAGGCTTGATCGTCTTTTCTGATGTGTGGGGGAACCACTCTTCCTGCCTAGGTTCACAAGTTCAGAGAAGGCATTTTTACAGTTACAAACTAAAACGTACATATTACCTTTTAGTGCTGTGTACAGGCATTACTAGTAAGATCAAAGTGTGCAGCAGTTTACAATCATTTGATAGTCTAAACAACAAAACACATTCTTATAAGTCTAACACCACTCACGGCCCATGATAAAATATAAATGAGTTGATCTGGTTTCCAGCTATGAATTTGTGAGAGATCAGCTGATGCCTATAGACTTGGCAAGAGCTGGTACCTGGTTTGCTAGCATCACAGGCATATTCCACGTATTTCAGTTATTAAATCAGCATTTAATCAACCCCTTCCAAAGTTTAAAAAAATGCTTTTTGGCAGGGGATTTCAAATGCCTCTAGATTTAATAACGATCAAAATAAATGCCAGCTTCTTAAATAAAGGGTTTATGTCCTGATATTCTCAAATTACTTTCTGTGCCATAAGACAACTGTCCAGTACATGTCTATAAAATTCAAATGTCAGGGCTTTACTTCAATCCAGAAAATACCAAAAGGAATCACCCTCTGAAATCATTAAATCCCAGCTCATTCTTCTTCTGAGCCAGCTGCATCTTGCAGATATTTCCTTCTCAGCTTTAGCTCTGATATATAGCATATTTGGGTTGTAAGGGACCTCAGGAGGTCATATAGTCCAATCCTCTACTCCAGACAGGACCAACCCCAGCTAAATCAGCTCAGTCAGGTCTTTGTCAAGCCAGGCCTTAGAAACTTTGAAGGATGGGGTCCCACCAGCTCCCTAGGTAACCAATGCCAGTGCTTCACCACCCTCCTATGGAAAAAGTACTTCTAATATCCAGACTAGGCCTCACCCACTGTGACTTGAGACCATGTCTCTTTGTTCTGACATCTACCACCATTGAGCAAAGCCTAGCTCTATCCTTCTTCAACTTTTCTTAAGGTAGCTGAAGGCCACTATCAATTTCCCACTCACTGTTCTCTTCTGAAGACTAAATACCGCAGTTCCCTCAGCCTCTCCTCCTAAGTCATATGCTCCAGCCCCCCTAATCATTTTTGTTTGCCCTCCGCTGGATTCCCTCCAATTTTTTCAAATCTTTTCTATATTGGGGGGCCAAAAACTGGATGCAGCACTCCAAATGTGGCCTCACATTTGTAATAGAGGGGAATAAGCACATCTTTTGATACCAGGAGAGCAAACTAATATAGCACCCTTATCCTTTTTTCATTAGATGTCGCAAACTGTCACTACCACTTACAAATGTAGAGTGCACTGAACAGACTAAAAAAGTTCAAGTCAGGGTCAGGTTTCCTGAAATAAAATGAAAATGTGCAAGGCTGAAAAGGGAACAGTTAATAATTGTTCTAGAGTTATAAACCTTCACAGTATGTTGTGATTGACGCCTCAGTCATCTGTAACATTCTCAGAGCAAAGAAAGAGACTGTCATGTGGGTAAGAGAAATCTAGACAAAACTGGGAGTGACACATCTGCACACTGAGGATTTGGGGCTTGATATTCATTTCTGCATGGCTGGGATATTAAGTAATTTGCAATTAGTCTGTACAGATTAATATTAAAACCCCAGCACTTACTCAAATTTGTATTAAGATCAGTTTTGCAATCCAGTAGGTTAGACTAGATGACTTATTGAGGTCTTTTTCAACCCTAATGTTCTATGATTTTATGAAAATATATTAATACATATGCAGCATTTTACTTCTGTTGGATTTGCTGCTGTTTCATTCATAGATAAGTGTCAGTGAATGCTAAGTTCTGAAAAGTGTGGGTTGTAAAGCAGCAGTTTCCCTAAAGCTGAGTGAATCCTGGATTCTTTGGTTCACTTGCAGTTCAAAAAAATCAGGGATGGGAGGTAGGGGAATTGCTTTGGGCCATTTTGATTTGAGCATTTTTTAAAAAATGAAATGAGAGGAATTTTCTAAACAACGTCATTTTAGGTCAAGGAACTGAAACTTGTTGAGATCTGGATTTTTTTTTCTTTTTTCTTTTTTCCCCCCCCCCCCCCCCCCACAAAAAAAAAAAGACACTGATTCACAAAACATTTGTGTTGGTGAGTTTGCATTTTTGGATTGTTCAACCCTGAGTCCTGCAATCTGTGTTTCTTTGAAATTCTAAGTGGAACAGAATGAAGATAAGTGGTTAAACTCCCCTTGAAAGACATAAGGAAACTGTAGGTTAAGCTTAATTTGATCTTGAGAACCACAGTGTATAGATTTCTGGTTTTTATGAAGAGCATTGTGTAGGGCAGGGGTCTCAAACTCAAATCACAATGAGCGCCACATGAGGACTAGTAGAGGGCTGCATGAGGACTAGTATGTTAGCCCGAGGGCTGCACCACTGAAACCTTTCCATACAATATTGCAAATAAAGGTAATGATAGTGTTGTTGCAGGCTGCAGGTGATAGCTTTAGGGGCCACGTGTTTGGGACCCCCGGCATAGGGGCAAGGAAACTTTGCTGAACACCCTGCCAGCTCCTCCTCCCCAACCCCCAGCCATGCTGGTGACCATCTCTGATTAAAAAATAACACCGGTTGCCTGGAAATTCAATGGTGGCCAGGCTGGAGTGGGGATGGGGTCCCCAGGCATTCTGCAAAAAGAAGCCATTCTTGGCAGCTTCTTTTGTGGTCTGCCTGGGGACCACCCCCCTCCAGCTTCTGTTGAAAGGAGCCACTCCAGGCAGCTTGCTGCTGTGTCTCCAGGCTTGCTGCGGAGGAGAGGCACTCCACAATGGCTAGCGGTACATCTGTTCGGGGTTGTTGACCTCTATGTTAGGTTAAAGCTACTTCCGTTGTAAATGTTTGTGCCTTTTGGAGAATGAACATTTTTACATTAGTGCCTGTCTCCCCTTTCTAGGACTTTGAGCCAGTTCTTTCCAATGACTTTGGAACGATTCTCAATTTAACAATATGTCAAGAATGTTACTGTTTCCTTTTTAATTTGTGAGGCCAAGAAAAAGTAGCACTTTAATCTATCTTGACACCCTCCCTTGCACGCACATTCTCACTCAAATTTTGCACGTGCGTGACACATGCAGTGTTGATAACCACCTTCATTTGAAGGAAGGCTAGGATTCTTGGAATGCAGTGAATATAGACAGTTACTAATGGCTGGTTTTGCTAGTCTAAAGTATAGAAAGATGCTGCTAACTATAGAAAAGCAAAATCTTTGAAAGAGAGACACTATGTTGATAACAATAGAACTACAGCATATTTATCTGCTTTCCAGGCATTTAGGCTATGTCCACATGATACTTTTAAATCGAAACAATGACCATTGTTTCGATTTAAAAGTTGTCACGTCCAAATGATATTTTGTTATTTCAAAATGATGATCCCCATCATTTTGAAATAACAAACCTTATTTCAAAATAGTAAAACCTAGGCTGAAACTGAAATAGCTGTTATTTTGAAACAGTTGTTTTGAAATAATGCCATTTGGACATGTTATTTTGAAATAACAATTATTTCGATTTAACACTTTTGACTTCTCCTTCCCAGGGTGCCTTCCTTTTTCTATATATTGGCTGGCAACATGGCCCTGCCAAGGGGGCCATGTTGCCACACCTCCCATGCTGCCCCTCTTCTGTGTTGAACCCCGGGTTCATGATGTGACTGGGGGATGGACCAGTGACACCCACCAATGAGACGGACACCAGTTCAAGTAAACAAAAAAGCTACTTTTATATTGACACCTTAAACACCTTTAACCACTTAACAGTGTAAAACAAGGAGATCTATGCAAAAACACTTGTAATCAACTAACAGTATGAAGCAAAAATCTATATAGGACACTTATAACCAACTAACAGCATAAAGCAAAATCTAAATGAACACTTATAACTAAATGACAATATAAAGCTAAAAACCTATGCAAAGCACTTATAACCAAGTAACAGTGTGGAGCAAGAAAGTCTATATAAAGCACCTGTAAAACACGTCCAGCCAAACAACAGGATAAAGTATGAGAGTCTATGCAAAACACTTGCAACTTACAAAAGTACTTATAGTTAAATAACAGTATGGATTAATGACCTACAAGAGGGTGGCCATAATAAGTCAAGGACTTTTCTGGCCTTTTACTGCCTCAACATCGGTATAGGCACTGACCAGCGCACCCGACACGTATTTACCAATGGCTGGAAGCCATTCCTCCTTGCTAGCCAAGAAGGGTGGGCGGCAGGGTGAAAAAAATCAGATGAGAGAAAAATAAACCCCCACACTCCCCCCGTGTACACTGGGGAAGTTTGGGGCCCTTGTGTTGAATGGCCCGGAGATGGAGGCCCATCAGGGAGATCGATACTTAACATTTCTCCTTGAGAGCAGCATAATCCAGGGGGCTACATGTGGGGCGGGGTGGCCATCATGGCTGCCACCTTCGCTGACATCCTGATTTGAAATGGCAAGTCCTGTCTTCGGACTTGGTATTTCGATTTGAGGTTTTTGCTTATTTCAATTTAACTTAATTCAGAATAACAATTTGATTTCAAATTAACTTATTTCAAAATAAGCATCTATGTGTGGACAGAGCCTTAGAGATGCTTAGACAATAAAAGCTTGATTCTGTTAAGTGCCGAATTTCTTTCACTTCAGTTGAATCCAGGAGGGTCAGAAGTTGCTTGGCAGCTCATAGAACTAAGGTGAGCACCTCTTAATATCAGGCACTCTGCAAGGAAAGAAGAGATTCACCAGCTTATGCAAGTGACTGTATCTCTGTGTTTCTCCAGCCCTTCACCTACTTCACAAAGAAGGGAGAGGAAAACATCACAGCATTCTAATGATTAGTGACATGTGAAAAAATTTCTGACATCCTGTGCAGTACACATCCCGTAGAGTCATATTTCTCAGCAGTGATTTGGCTAATTGGAGTCTTTCCTACAGCTGGGTTGTATATATGGCATGTTCCTCTCTAAATAACCACTGCAGAATGAAAGCTACACACACTTCTAAATCGGGCGCCATGTAGACATTTGTAATACAGGTGCAAATATTTTAATATCTCATAGTCAAACACAGGCTGTTGACAATTCAAAAAGAGATCTTTTAAAAGAGTTTGAAGAAATCTGTACTGGTAATAGATGACTATTTAGTCAGGAGAGAATTCTGTGCAGTGGGAGAAGATATTACGAAGTTTGATCTTGGTAAGTGAAAAATCTAGTGAAGGGTTGGACCAGTGCAAGAATGGAACAATGGTTGCCAGGCTTTCAGACCTCCAGTGAGTCAGGCAAATAAAAGAGGTAGCTTTGCTAAAAGAACCAACTCTTATAAACAGGGGTTAGAACAACCAACTAGCTACTTTTTAACACGCTGGTCTATTTCTGGGCAGCTTTACTGCTGCAAGGGGAGTTCAAAGAAGGATTGTGTGCAGCCCTACAGTGGGGTAATAGTGTCGCCCTACACCCCAGAAGAGAGCTTGGGAAGAGTCATAGATATGGTAGGCTACAGCAATCTTTCTGAAATTGTTCCCTCTTCATGTGGTACAACCTCCCACACTTTGTTTCCCACAACTGCGCTCTAGGGTAAGGAAAGATTATCCAGCAGCTATGTGTCCAGGAATGGGGGAGAAGAGACCTTATCTTGCAATGTCTCAAGCACCCCCATCCTAGGTTGGCTCACTGACTTTGGAGCCCTGCGACATTCCATCTTTAGTCAATCTGCATTGAAAGTAGGCATGGTTGCGAAAGCAGAAAGGAAGATCTCTGAGGAGTTTTTGGGGGAATAAATCCTGATTCAAAACCAATCTCTAAGCAATGCCTAGTGGAAAAATCTACCAGTGCCACTGCTTTGGGCTTGCACTCAGCATTGTACTTATCCATCTGCCTATGTCCTATTGATGGCAAGGGATGTAGCATGTTTAAAGTCAAGCACATACTTATGTACTTTACAGTTTGTGCTTTAAATGCCTTGTTGAATCTGGATCTGAAGGGAAGCCAGAGGATTGGAAGGAAATGCTGAGTTTTGTGGGGAATTCATGGGTAGAGGGGCAGGAGAGGGAATGCATGGCCAAAACTGAGCTTGGAGAACCTCAAGACTTGCCGGAGCTCTCTTCCTTCTCTAATGAGGGAGCTGTTTGTCAGGCCCAAACTGGCTGCAAGCTTCGCTCCCTCTAATTACAAATCTATCAGTATGTTCAAAAATGATCTAATTAACATACTAAAGCTATCATGCTAGAGTCATAGCTAAGTATACCACTTGAACTGTATGTATTAGAAATAATACTAGTGATGCATTTATTGCTTGTGTAAGTTGGAATTAATTGAAGTATGTGACATTTCTCTTAATTCTCCTTGCACTGAGTGTGCAGCACTGGGTGCTTGGCAAACAACCAGTCTGGATGCCATTAGTGTTGTGAGAAACTTGCTGGGACCCCAAACCTGTCAGTCTTCGATACACAGGCTTCCCACTGAAGATCGGGCTTCAAAGGATGCTAAGAATCACTATTGCAGCCTTAACATCGGATTGTAGGAATACCAGGAGGAAAGACATAGCTGTCTGACTCATTTCAGGTCTGGATTTCTGGCATGCAGAATGGCCCTGCAAGTTTGGAAATCTGGAAGTCTAGACCTAGATCCTCAAATGCATTGAGGCACTTGACACCCATTGGAATCCTTGAGGATCTGGGCCTGACGCCCCTGCTCTCCCACTGACCTGCTATGCAACCTTGGGCAAACCATTTCATCTCTGTCTAGACTGTGAGCTCTTTGGGGCAGGCATGGCCTCCTGGTCTTTGTATGATCAGTGTCTAGGATGTTGGGACCCTGATCTTCACTGGAGCCTCTAGCTGCTGTTATAGTCAGCTGTGCTTCACTGGCCCTATGGCTTCCTGCATTCTGAGGTTAAGCCTGATTGTCATGTTAGAGTTTTAGGTTAGGTTCTCACATTCGGTTGTTGGTTAACCAATAATATCTGACACCATCAATTGTCCCTGACCGAGCAGGTGTGAAAAATTCACTCCCATTTGCTGCAAGGGGTCAATTTCTGTATTTTTTTTTAACTGGGTCTGTTCTTCCCAGAATTATGCAGAATCTGACCACTACTGCTGTTCAACATATATTTGGATGATCTGAAAGATGGAATGAGGTGAGTGGGAAGGTGAACTGATTCTCTATGTCCATGCATGTCTATATGAGGCTAACAAGGAATCTGGTGGCACTTTTAAAGACTAACAGATTTATTTATTTTGTGGGGGAAAATGCAACTTCATCAGATGCTTGAACATGAACATCTGATGAAGTGGGATTGTCTCCCATGAAATCTCATGCAATAAATAAATTTGCTAGTTTTTAAAAGTGCCACAGGACTCCTTGTTTGTTTTGCTGGACTAGACTCACATGGACTCTTTGGAACGATATCAAGCTACTGATTCCATTTTGTTTTGTCAGGGCTCTCTTGAGTGTACCTTCACTGTTTACTTTGCCGCTCTATCTTGGATTCGGATTCCACATGCCAATCACAGACTGCTAATAATGCAGAATCACCAGGTATTGTTAATTCAGAGGGTCTCCCATTCAAATGGAAGCACGCAAATTTCCATTTGTGGTTTTTGTACCATCTGCTGCACTATAACAATTTCTAATGTATGCCATTCATGCCTAGCTATGTTTCCCTAATCCATAGGGCTATGCCTACATTGCAGAGCATTTTTGAAAAAACTTTTCTGAAAAAATTATTTCAAAATATATTTGGAATAATTCTCGAAATAACTTTTTTTTTTTTTTCAAAAATGCTATTTCAGGAGAATGGTGTGGGGACCGCTCCTTGTCCCAAAACACCATGGCTTTTTTCCGTAAGTGAAAGTCTACACCAGGCTTTCTTTAACAAAAAAAAAAAAAAAAAAAAAAGACAATGGAAGAGACAGGCAGGCTTTTCTGAAAAAAGCCTTTGCCGCATCTGGCAATGGCTTTTCTTGAAAAAGGCTTTTTCTTTTGAAAAAGCTGTTGGGGCTAACCATTTCAAAAAAGTGCACCGGTATCAGGAAATACCAAAATGCTTTTTCACCAATGCTAAAACTGTTTACCTTTTGGAAAAAAGCCTTTTTCAAGATAGCTTTTTCAAAAAAAAAAAAAAAAATCATCACTGGGCACTGCAAAGACTTTTTTCAAAAAAGCCTGCCTATCTCTTCCATTGGCTTCCTTTTTTTCTAAAAAGAAAGTCTGGTGTAGACTTTCACTTTCAAAAAACAAACAAACAAACAAAAACACGTAGTATTTCGGGACAAGGAGCTGTCCCCAGACCATTCTCCTGAAATAGCATTTTTGAAAAAAGATGTTTTGAGATACTTATTCCAAATATATTTTGAAATAATTTTTTGGATTTTTTTTTTTTTTTGAAAATGCTCTGCAATGGAGACATAACGTAGGGGTCGGTCTCCTGTGCACAGACATACACACCCATTGAAGCATTCCCTGAACCAGATATTGAAGCTGTGGAAAAATGGTGGTAAGACAGAATCGGATGCCCACTGAGTTTAGGTCCTCTCCAAGACACCAGACTTCTGGAAAATTGTGTTTTTAAGGTTTGTGCACTGGGCAAAACACATCACGACTTGGCAAGCACAGGCTCCCCTGTAAGTTTTAAAATACAATTTGTTGTGGTAAAACAGCATTTAAAAATCTTCGGTATGGTGAATAAATATTTTCCTCAATCCACAACATGCTTATGGGTTCACCGAACCTGAAACAGTACTTTTTCCGTCCTTTTTCTAAAAAACAAAACAAAACCCACACAGTCTGCAGTTCAGGCCTCACTGCATCTAAAAGACTTCTTGCTACTGAGAATGATTTATGAATCAGAGGTCACTTTAGAGTTGATCACTTCTAATTAATTGTTAGGAATGAGGACAGGGAAAGAGTACAATGCCACTAAATGGTGGTGATAAAGCCAATTAATTGACCTCTTAAATTTTCTGGGACACGTTTGTCCTTGATATGAATATACTTGGCAGCATAGAGGCAAGACCTCTGTGAAATCCAATAGGGTGTGTCGGATGACTGGGTTGAATGATGCTATACTGGACTCCTATGGGAAGTGGACTTCTCAGATCATATGTTCAGCTTGATAATTCAAAGTGAAAAGTTGTCTTACAAGCATAGGAATGAAGAGGAAAGTGTTCAGTTTTAAAGGTATTTAGGAATTTAAAATTTCAAATAGCACCTAGGCACTTCTGAAAATCCTCTAGACATCCAGCTACAGGTTGGGCTCTTTGATTTTAATAGGAGATAAGGTTTCTCGAAAATCCCACTAAGCCCTTATCTTGGAACCTAATTCGTTTTTAAAAATTAGGCCGAGATAACTCTTGATAGTCTGCCAAAAATGCTCAATAAGGATAATTAATTAATGTAACTGATTAAGGAGTGGGGAAGTACATTGGTGTAAACACCTGGGGAGGGACCTTGTTTGGGAGAACATGGCATAGGGAAGGTTGTTATCATTCTTGCTGACAAATATATAAATAGGAAGGTATTCAGGAATTCACAGGGATTAAAGTGGCAGCGATTTTTGGGCTGGACATCATTAGACATATTTAACAGTATGGACAAAAAGGATCTAAAGCTACATGGAGTTAATCGGAAACCAAGCGTTCAACGATCATTCTGTACTCATATATTGTACAAGCAAGCACAAGGCAATGTTGGGGGGGGGGGAGCATCCTGAAAATCTTTGCTGGCTTGGAAGGTGTCCTGGTATCAAATAAAGCAGAGAGAAGGAGTTAGCATCTTATTTTTTTTGTTTTCTAGGTGCCGCCTCCCCCAGTTTAAGCCATCTGTAAGGAACAGCTCCTTGAATTAAGGATGGAGAAAGAAGAAATGAGAGAAATTCTAGAGGCCAGCCTGAATTTGGTGGGCTTAAAGAAAGATTAGAGGCATGGGAAGGGGGTCAGGTCCTGATTCAGCAAAGGTAAACCCAAGACAATTAATTTTAAGTACGCTTTTAACCCCCATTGTTTAGTGTTGAATAGGGACAGGCTTATTTGCAGTTTTGACGTTCAGCACGTTTAGGTGCTTTGCTGAGTCAGGGACTAAATTAGCAGATTGCATGGTCAGAGGGGGAGGAAAAAAGGTGACTTTCACCAATGGGGATAGACTGGAAGAAAAAGAAAAACAAGCCTGGACAGGGAAGTTGATGGCAATAGAAATGAGAATTTTTGAGGAAGGGACTTTTGCAGTGACTATTATCCTGGTTTGAAATTCACAGAGAGAAAACCAGATCAAACCCTAAGATTAATTAACACTGGTGCTCCGCACTCAAATGCTGAAATGAGTGCTCCCCAAACATTTTGGAGATATAGGCCTATATCTAAGATCTACCCTGTGGGTAATGCCACTTGGGAAGAGGGTACTAGTAAATCTGAAGTCTACATTGTAGGTCATTTCTTTGAAACATGCCCACCTCTCTAGGTTTGTTCACTTTAGGAACAGGTGCTCCCTTCTTGTCCCACATTCTGAGATATCAAAGGGGGCTTTAATTTTTAAATGGTATTATAATGCTTTTTGAGTGGGAAACCAAACATCTCTTCCAACATCACTGTCCTCTTATGATGCTTACAACTTTTTGCGTTAACAGGTACTAGAACAGCTGACTGATTTTTATCATCCTTAACATCTGGATTACATCCATAGGCATCTGCCAAATGCACTTTCCATGTTCTGAGTCTCTTGTCTACAAGGGATGCCTTTTAAAAATTACAAGAGCATGTTACAAAGATACACTTTTCAAAATGTGAGGACTAAAATCTTCAGTTCCTTTCCTCCCAACTCAGAACTGCAAATTATTTTTTTTTAATTTTTCATTTCTTAATTTTTGGGTTTGATTATAACCTAGTGAGATAACTATTTACTACAACAGGATCAGTTTGATTGTTTATCTTGACATATTTTGAAGAGCTTTTAATTAAGCTAGTGGTAGTTGGTGTTGCAAAAGATGGAGAGAATATTTTTTCTATAGGTACAATATTGTATTGGTGAATGATTCACTGTTTTAAGGGTTGATGACCTTAAAGAGTCTAAATACCTGGATGCCCAAGCACATACACTATCTAAATTGATACATAATTTATTCCTCTTTGATCAATAACACTTGCCTGCCACATATTGCTGCTGTTCTTTGAACTGCATTCAGAAACTTTTTGGCTAATATAGAGTGTAGAAGTGCAGAAGTGTAGCAGACATGAAACACATTAGTATTATGCTCTTTGTACATCACTGTCTTCCAGTTCATGTCTGCATCTCAATTTAAGGAGCTGCACTTGACCTATTTCTGCTTTTGCAGTTTGAATCCCTGCATCTCTGGAGACAGTCTCACTACTCATACTCATACTCCCACTCAAAAGTTGAGGTCTGCCAAAGAATCCAATCTAACAGCTGCTAGAACTGAATATGAAAGAGTTGGTGTCAGAGCAGTTTCAGTGAAGGGTATCTGTCAGTCAAGTTTTCCTCCCCTTTCTTTGAGCTAACAGAGCCCAAGGTCTTAACACTTACACACATGACTTAAAAGTCCTGAGTCCAACTTTTCCTGAAGTGAGTTAACTATGAGGAGTTATTTGAAAATACAAACTACTCTAGAATTATTGAAACGTAGTGCTGGAAGGGACCTCAATAGGTTCTGTAGTCCAGTGGTTCCCAACCTGTGGTCCGTGGACCACAGGTGGTCCGTGAGGGTATTGCAGGTGGTCCATGGGTGTGGGGGAGGGAAGAAGATAATGTAAGAATAATATAATCCAACATACTTCTTATGCATCATATTCTATGTTACATATTATTTGCAATGTAATTTGCTTCACAAACATCCTTGTGTCATATAACATTCTTTGACTTTAAGTAGTGGTGCTTTTGCTTGAAATGAGTGTGAACCAATGCTCTTTGCACATTTTAAAAATGATTTGCTTATGTGGTGGTCTGCAAAAGCTTTCAGTGACAATGTAGTGGTCTGCAGAAATGAAAATGTTGGGAACTGCTGATCTAGCCCACTCCCTACGCTTAGGTAGGAACAAGGATACCTAGGCCATCTCTGATAGATATTTTTCTAACTGGTTCTTAAAAATCTCCAGTGACAGGGTTTCCACAACTGCTGTCAGTAACATACATAGATTCATAAAATATAGGTCATGGATTCATCTTATTGCTATCCTGGGGATGGAATCAACTTCTATCTGAAACACACAGTCAATCCATTTCCAGTACCATCTGGTAACGATGGTACTCACATCTTCTTGACTACAGTGTATGAACAGATCTTGATTTGAGATTGTTCTATGCCATAAGATAGACAGGATTTTTCTGAGACAGATTTTAAGAAATGAGGACAGCCTGGACATGTCATACCTTGCCATTCCCAAGCATTCTTCATTAAAAAGCAGTGTTGAAAGCAGACAACTCTGATAAATCTTACATTTAGTTTTGATGTTATGATCTGATGATTTCCTGATTGTGTTTAAGCTTCAAGAGGTTTTCCTGGCTGTATTGATTCTGTTCTGAATGTCCTGACTTGTTCCGCCATCCTGACTGGTAGTACTATCCAGTCATGTGAATGTTTCTAGATTAGAGAAAATGTAATCTTCTATACATACTCATGATGGTGAGGCAGTTTTAAAAGTCTTGGTATCTGTGTTACAGTGGTTGATCTTTAGTCCAATTTTCTGGCTGAATATGTTTATTCAGGCTGTTTGCTCTTGATAGTAGTGATGTGTATGTGATAAGAGAGCAAGATCATCTGTGAAGTGCAGATCCAAAGGGGTAGCTGTGTTAGTCTAGTTCAGTAAAACAAAGAAACAAGGAGTCCTGTGAAAAGGATATCCATCTAATACCTCTTGGCCTGTCCTCTGTAGTATGCTTTAATACCCAGTCAATGGCAATGTAGAGAGAATTTCGGACATAACACACTCCTTTTGTACTCCTGTTTTGACTTCAAAACTGAGGTTGTTGTGATTAACGCTGCACATTAAGTAGTTAAAGAGACCACATGGTGGAGGGTTTACCACTTTCCTTAGTACTCTGCTCATTTCAATCATTTTAGAGATGAAAATTAATATCCAAGCACAGTTCCATATCTTATCTAAAGATGTGTTTTAAATACACAATTGAGTACTACTGGAGGTGTCACAGCCTTGTCCCATTCCCCAGTGGTGGTTGGGTAGTAACTCATCATTGCAGTGATGCCTAAACAATCTGAAGATCCAGCATCTTCAAAGGCTGCACTTAAAAAAATTCTTCCATTCTGAAAGTATCTACCAGTTTGGGAGCCATTCCCTGATAATTAAAAAAGTAGAAAACACCAGAACCAGTAATATCTCTTGGAAGAAAAGAAACATATTAAGTAAGAAAATGGCCAGTTTCTTATTTGCTAGCATCATGAAGAAAGCTATTCTTCATCATTTTAGGAAAATATTTTTCTTGGCAACTTTTTCTCTTGGATTTTTTTCCCCCTCAAAACAACCTGTTCTTAATGCTCCAAGCTCTTAATTTTAAAAACATACTTGGCAAGTAATGTCATGATATGAGGCCAGATTTTCAGAAGACTTTATTTTCCAGTTAGGTACCTAAATAAACTGCATGTTGAGTGCTGAATAAATTTGAAAACCTGGTCCTGGTTGTAGGTCCTCATCACTTTGGAGACCTGGCCTATGATGTGCATTATGAGGCTACTGGTGTCGTTTTGGTTAGTGATAGAAAAACAAATGAGGAGTCCTGGGGCACTTAAAGATCAGCAAATTTATTTATTAAATGAGGTTTTGTGGGAGAGAATTCCACTTTGTCAGATGCTTTGAAGATGAGGGAACTTCAGAAAAGGATGAAATAAATGCAGGGAAGTGTAAATCGTGGGATCAGGTCGCACTGAAACAGCAAATCCAAGCTGTTGTTAAGATTCAAACACTGGGGAACAGTGTATGGAGGAAGATGAGGTCAAATCACCTGTTGTAATGAGAAAAAAAATCCAAACCCCCTATTTAGCCCCAAAACAGCTTCTCTTTGAGGTCTTCAACTGTTGTCCATTTGCCTGAGCACAGCAATTAGTAAATCATCAACGGAATGATAAAGAAAATTGAAATGCTGACCCACTGGTTTTTGAATGCTGTGATTTTTGATGTCAGATTTTGTGCCCATTTATTCTTTTATGTAGAGCCTGTCCTGTATGTCCAATATATAATGTAGAGGGGCATTTCTGGCACATGATGGCATAAATCACATTGGTGGATGAGTGGGTGAATCAGCCTTTGTTGGAGTAGCTGGTTTTATTAGGTCCTGTAATGCTGTCTTTTGTGCAGATATGTGGGTAAAGTTGAGAGTGTGGTTTGTTGCTGGGGTGTGTGCCTGCTTTAATGATTCTGTTCTTAGGTCTGTAGTTGCTGGTGAGTATCTGCTTAAGGTTGGGGAACTGTCCGTAAGCAAGGACAGGTCTGTTGCCCAAGTCTTGAGAGAGTGAGGGATCATCTTATCGAATAGGCTGTAGAGCGTTGATGATGTGTTATAGAGGTCTGACTTAGGGGTTGCAGGTGATGACCAGTGGCATTCTCTTTTCTTTCTTGGACTTCTCCTGTAGTAGTTGACTTCAGTGTACCCTCCTGGCTCTGCCAGTCTGTTTCTTCACTTCCACAGATGGGTGCTGTAGTTTTAAGAATGCTTGATAGAGACTTTGAAGGTATCTGTTTCCCAGTGTTTGAATCTTGAAAACACTTGTTGAAGATTAAATGGTGACTTGATTATAGTCTATTATGTACATGGGAAACAAATATTTATTACTGGGCTCTTTAATTTAGTAGAGAAATTTATAATGGCTGGAGGGTGAAGCTAGACAAATTCAGACTGAAAGAGAGGTAATTTTTTAGAGTGCATGTAACTAACCATTGGAACAATCTACCAAGTGTCTTGGTGGATTCTCCATCACTGGCATTTTTTAAACTTGAGATTTGATGTTTTTCTAAAATTTCTGCTTTACAAATTATTTTGGGGAAAAATTTGTGGCCCGTGTTACACAAGAGCTCAGACTAGATTATCACAGTGGTCCATTTTGGGTTTGTAATCAATCAGTCTTCCAGTTCTACGCCCCACCTCAATGGTGAGAGCTTACCTCTGAAATGTTATCATATGGGTGACATAGTCAAAGGATACTAAAACATTCTGGTGTTCAGAAAGGGCTCAAGATCTAAGTTGAAAGTTTTCTTTTTTCATTAATTTTGGAACTTTGGCCTCAGGATCCTTAGTATTGTATTAACTGCCTCAAATAGATACATGGTAAATACCTATCATGGCCCACTGGGCTGAGGGTATTCCATGGTGCATACAGTATTTGCAATGGGATGAGCCACTTGCTTCAGTTCTGCTCAACTGTTGGCTGTTTTTCATTCCCAATATTTTCTTAAACTGACCTGTAATGAATTGAATGTTTATGGACAACAATAGGACAGTGAGTGCAGGGGAGGCTTGACAAGAAAAGGCTTGTAATGGGGTCAGATACTCCGCTGTGGTTAATCAGTGTAGCTCGCTATAATTAGGGGAATTACGCCACTCTGCAGAAGCTGAGAATCTGAGTCTCTGTGTAAATCCCACTAACTCATCTGGGAACTAGTAATAAATTTATTACAACATGTAGACTTACTTGTGAACTTCACATTAGCTGGTGTCAATAGGGGGGTACAGTTTGTCAATGAAACCCATCTGGAATTAAAAGATAAGGCTTGATAGATAACAGTTTAATTGCTAATTTTGTTCTTGTTCTGCTTTTGCTTTGCGGTTACCACAGTTTCATTGCAGACGCTGGTCTGTTTCCGGTCCGCAAAGAAATTGCTGAGCAAGGAAACTGTCATGCACAGATAGTTTGCAGAACTAGCTTTATAAAGGTATCTCAATTGTAGAAAAACTTACAAGGCCATGTCTACCTGGCAGCAAAATTCCAGTTGGCTGAAAATAATGAGTGACAGTGTTCTGACAGTAATGAAAACAGTAACTAGTCTAAGAACCAATAAGGTGGTGATGCAGCTCTCAACAGGTACCAAATATGGTAAAACAAAGCAATGACACCTTCTAGAAACTGAAAGTGTGGTTGTGGAACATAATAAAACCCCTGAGAAAACCCAGACAGGACGGAGGTCTGTGGAGGGGGAGATCTACTGCCGAACTGAGGACTGATCGCCCGAGGTTCCCTCCCCGGTGACAAATATTCTCACTGATAAGCTTGCTGGTTGAGAGCAAAATGTCCCACCTGGATAGGACTGGTGCACTTGAATAGAATCTGAATAAAAGGAATAAGCCATGGTTTTGTAAGTAAAAGGGATAATGTTTAACAGTACTGATTGGAGCCCAGTATCAATTAAGGGCTTAGTAATAGGAAGAGGTTTAGGAATTATAGTTATACTTTTGCTGTAATAAACATTTTGCTATCTTTTTTGTTTTTGCTTTAGAATATTAAAAAGAATAAGAAAAGATGATTTATTCTAATTAGATGTAAATAAATAAATTGAGTTTGTAAAAGAAATCAGATTTACCCGGTGTCTGTTTCAGTGTCTCATCCCCCTCAGCTGTATCCAATGAATCCATTATCAAACAGTAAATTCTCAGTTGGTTGCTATGATAACTTATCACAGAATCATGGAACTGGAAGAGACTGTGTGAGAGGGTCATTGAGTCGAGGCCTCTGCACTCATGGCAGGACCAAGTACCACCTTAACATCAATAATTAAGCTTTTGTATGTTACCATGAATGCCTTTGTTTCAACAGTAAGTTAAAATACCTTCCTAAAACAGTATTTATGCTACATTTTCCCATATAAATATGCCTTACATAGCCTTTAAAATGGAGATTATATAAAACAGTCATGGGGGACTATTAAATATGCATATCAATATCTTTGGCCCAGGAGACATATTACAATAAAGCAAATGAAGCACTGCAATATTAGAAACAAAGTGTAGAGTAGATTGGGTTACAAGCTAGAACATGCTGGACAGAGCTGTTAAATGGCAGTAGAAATCTCTTTTATGTTAAAAAAGAATGTGTTTAAATGCTTCACTGAGCAGAAGCTCTCTTGGCAACTATCTTCAGCAATCAGGTGTGATCTTTCCCTGCAAATAACATGGTTGGCTGTATTGGTATGAAAATTCAGTTATCTATCAGCATGTGCACTGGACTGCATGAAACTGACAAATGAAGCAGATGCTTGTTCTAACAGAGTAACCTGACCAGGAGAGGAGTCTTTATAGCCAGATAAATCAAAGAAGAATCCTTCTGGAACATTTTTCTTCATTCAGAAGAGAAAAGGAAGACGAGGGATGTGCTGCTGGTAGACAGATGTGCTATATTGGTCAACAAAATCTTGGACAGTCTCCAGACCCTACCTGTGGGCAGAGAACAGACAAATAACATTTACCCCTCCTGTGTGTGTGCATGCGCGTGCACGCACATGCAACCCAAATTTATCTGCCTAATTAGACATTTACTCTTGCCAACTAGCCTGTTAAACTGCTGTCATATGTATATGCATAGAATCATTTCTATGGGCAAAGGGAAAATTTGCAAACACAGACAAGTACAGGCAAACCTAAAGTTCAACCTTAGGGTTCCCCTTTGCATATATTTATGCATTTATTTTTCTTAAAATCTTTGCGGCTTGACAAATCCCTGACTGGGATGGTTTAGTTGGGTTGTTCTTGCTTTGAGCAGGGGGTTGGACTAGATGACCACCTGAAGTCCCTTTCACACCATCTCTTCTGTGATAACATAGTTAATTTTAGGAAGAACACTTCCAAACTTAAGTAGCATTTAAAGCCATATTTAAGTACCTATAATCTGTGTGAAGGAGCATGAGCACAATTGCATGCATGCATGTACATGAGACAGAGTGTAAGACAGAGAGCTGGGTCTCATGGGATAATCACCTGAATATGCCAAGATCAGGGCAAGCCGTGAGAGCCAAATTCTCAGAACACTCAAGGTGACCCTGAAGCCAGACTCCCAACAGTCAGAAAACATGTTTCTGATTCCCCACATAGGTTACCAAAAAGCACCACAAAGCACAAACAGCCTCCTTTACTGCACTTCAGCCCCTGGCTCCCAAATAGCCACTGGGTTTAGTAAAGAGATAAGTTGCCTAAAACCCCAAGCTCTTTACACAACTTAGGCTCTTCTGACCCTAGAGAGTCAGCCACATTACTATAGCCCTGCACGGATACAATAAGTGGATCCGTATCTGACCTTCATCCGCAAGAAATGGTCCGCGGATATCCATGTTGTATCTGCAGATCTGGATATAATGCGGGTATCTGCAGATATCCACATGGTTGCAGAGCTCTAGTTCTACGCAGATAAAAATATGCGGATCCATATCCAATCGGCATCTACAAGAAATGGTCCGCGGCTATCCATGTTGTATCCGCAGATGTGGATATAACGTGGATATCTGTGGATATCCACAGATTTGCAGGGCTCTACACATTACACAGAACAGAACAATATAAGCTTGGCTCTTACCTAGAATAGCAAATGTGACCTGGGCCTCCTGCAATAACCACCTGAATATGCAAAAATCAGGGCAAGCTGCAAAAGCAGGGGCCAAACCCCCCAACCACTGACAGGTGGTACTTAAACCAGTCTCCCAGTCAGTAACAAAACATGCTTCTGATTAACCACTCTGGTCATCACCATGCATAACAAAATAGAAACAGCCCCCTTTATTGTACATCAGCTCCTCAGGTCCCCACCTGGCCACTGGGTCTCTTAAAGAAATAGGTTCTCCTGACCCCAAAGAGTGAGCCACATTACCCAGAACAATATAGGCTTGGATCTTACCCAAAATACCACACTGCCAGCCAATCCTTTAATCACTATAACTAAAGGTTTAATATCAAAAGGAAAGAAACAAAATGAGAGATGTTGACGGGCCAAAGTGAATTACATACATACAAATGATTTAGAGTGCAAAGAAAGAAAGTCCTTGAAGAATTTGGAGTTTACAGGTTAGTCCAATTCCTCTGGTAGACACACAGCACCTGGGTGGGTCTCAGTCCTCAGTTTTTGTTGTAGCTTCTTTCATCATGATGTTTATTTGCCTTTTTATTATTATTATTGCTTTCCTAATGGCCCTATGGTCTCTCATGCAGGATGTCACCCAGTCTTTTGGTCTAAATCAGTGGTTCTCAACCTTTTGTGTGTTGCAATGCACTTGGCAGGATATTGCATCTCTACAGGACACACTAGCCCACTTCCTCCAGGCCAAATCCAGCCATCTCCCTGGCTCTCTGTGACACACTTACCCCAGTGTGGTGACACTGTAATGTGTCCTGACACAGTGGTTGAGACTCAGTGGTCTAAGTGAATGCAGAAAACCCCATCCCAAAGTACCCAGGCTGAAAAGAAGTGTGGTATCTTCATTATTGCACTGGAGGAGTAGTGTTCAAGAGTGTCTAAGTCCGATTACCAGGTTGGCCACATGCTTTCTGTGTGTCCTTGGGCAAGTGATTTAACTGCTTTGTGCCTCAGTTTCCCATCTATAAAGAAGGATAAAAATACTTTCTCTTTGTTTACATGGTAAGCTCTTTTCAGTAGAGACTATCTCACTGTTTTACTGTACAGCACCAAGCCCAGTGGGACTCTGCACAGGATGGGGGCCTTTAGTCATTACTTCAATACAGTTAATAATATATTCAACCCTTTTCATGGTCAGATATTAGACCTCGCTAATGCTGATCTCACTTCCTGCATCAAGAAGGAGGTACAGGATCTGGCAGCCTGCTGTGTGCGCTTAGACTACTTACCTGCTCTTCGATTTTAGTTGAAAAAGCACATAAGAATCTCACCTGGACAGCAAGAAGGTAATGAGGTGATTTTATCCCCCCAAACTCCTCCATGCTGTGTCTCTTTTGATCCCAGCAGACAAATGAGAGGCCAAGCTGCATCGCTACTGGGTACATAGCTAGTCACCAAGTGGGCACCTCACTTTTCATTTGCACCTGGGTGAACTGCCACGGTTTAATTTCATAAGAGTACTGCCGCGAGTTGTGCTTTTACAAATAGGAAATTAAATCAGATGGGGATGTAAGCCTTCAGACAAGAACAGGCACCTGTAATGGTTCTTTATTGCTTATTTCTTCTGCTGTTGCATTTTACCATCATCTGGTGCTTACTGAAGTGTATGATTTATTCATAGAAGACACTGTCACAGCCAAAGTGTTGTACAATAAACCACTGACAAGACTGATGCCAAAAGCCATTAGGAAAGTAGAACAATAATCTAGACACAAAGTATTTACAGACCAAGTTGTCTTTAATTTAGAATCCTTGACTAGTGTTCGATGATAATTACCTCACCTTTCAAGCCAGCCAATGCTGACAGGCTCCTGTGGCTCCCTTTAGTATTAAAGAATCAGTAATAAGTTCAATCTATTTTAAAAAAACAGCAACAAGTTAATGTCACCTTGAGGTCAATGAGTCAGTCATACATGGTGCTAAGAGCTGGATTTTCTATAACCGGTAGGATAGACCAGAAGAGCATATTGTCATGGCTTTATATGCATGCATTATTAGGGTATGTCTAACATGCTTCTTGGACCAGATGCTGATCTCTCTCCTTTTTGTGGCTGCTTTTTTTTTTTTATTATTGTTATTAAGACTAGTAAACTGGTGGTGCTTTAAATCACCATAAGTCCTGGTGGACTCAGTGGAGAACATGCTGATGTGAAATTCCATTCATTGCTTCCCTGTGCCACATCTCCCTCCTCTTAGCTGCCACTTCCAGTGGGCTTTACTGGAGTGGCAGGAGATGAGGAGGTAACGTGTGTGCGGCTGAGGCTTAATCCAGATCAGTCAAGCGTTTACATCAGCGGGCATTGCAACAGGGCTGGGAGATAGGGGTGAGACAGATAAGAGAGGCACAATTGCCTTCTCTGATTCCAACATGGCTGCCCTGCGAACTGTGTGAGCATCAAGGAGTACTTGGCATCTAAATAGTAAAGAGCAGAAATACTGTAATGAACTCGTCTTTTTCCAACGATTACTTCAGCACAGAGGACTGCAGCACGGCTTCGGTATACAGGTGTTCCCGAACACCATAGAACAGCTTGGTTGAAGAATGGAGACTCGATCTAAAATAATGAGGGTGGTTTTGTGATTCAGATACTGGCCTTAGCATATCACTTACTCTGCCTATGCCTCTGTTCCTCACCTGTGAAATAGGGATGATGTCTTTCCTGCCTCCTTCTCCTCTTTGGGACAAGGATTCTTACTCTGTTTTTCTTCAGACCACAGCTAGGCCCTTGTAGCTAGTACGTAGGTCCTGAGATAAAACATAGCTAATAAAGTATGTTTGTTTAGGGGTGTATGACAAATGCAATGAGCCTGTATTGCAGAAATGTAACAATATATTGCTGCATGCAGCTAGACTCTGTCTGGGGATAATGCAGCACAAAGAGGAAGAAAAGAAATTGAATCTCCCTTTAGCAGGAACACAACATTTCTTTAAACTAGAAATGTGCCATTTATTTTGTTCCTCAGTGCACAAATGATGTGATTCCTACTGCATTGCCCATGACCTTGATCTAAAATATAGATCATATAAAATATGGATAAGGATCACTTGATTACTAGTTCGCTTCATTCCTCCACATTACCTGGCTTTGGCACTCAGAAGGCAGGATACCGGGCTGGATAGACTATCAGGCTGACCCAGTATGGCTGTTCTTATGGTACAGTTTGGACAGATGGACAGTGGTGTCCCCTGAATTCCCAGTATGTGCATCTTTTACCCTGCTTTTCTGTGAAAGCCCCAATCCTGGTTTGCTCACACAGACTCCAGCACATAAATCACTCCCAGCTCCAGTATGAGTGGTACAGCCAGCCATAGGACTTACTTTACCGGACAACACCAGCAAATTCCCAGATCCAGACTTTCCACCAGAAATGTGGAACCTCCTAGACAATACAAATGCTTATAAACTCAGTCATTTATTAACAGAAATTGATGTGCACAAATCTGGTTATCCCAACAGAGTTCCACAGACACTTCAGTCCAAACACACTGGTTTAGATAAAGCAACAGAACAAATGGATCAACCATAGAAAAACAGATTTATGTGACTACAAATAATGAAGGATATAAATCTCCTTCCAGCCCTGTGCTACCTGCTTTGTTCTTCAGGACTGATGATGCCATGAATAAAGAGGAAAGGAGACACAACTTGAGATGTCTACTGTATTATAGCCCTTTTTCTTGTGCCAGAGTCACCTCCGCTTGATGTTCAGGAGACAAAAAGCCAGTGTGGCCAGCAACCATGAACTGTTTCTTTGTCAAAATGTAGCTCTTTTGCAAACTCCATCTCTCCTACTGAAAAGTGGCCACTTAACAGGCGGTGTTCCCTTTGATCCCATTATTAACACATGGTTGGGGCACTGGCTGGTCTTTAGTCTCTGGGGCCCTTGTTTGTGAGCACCATCCAGAGCATGCCGGAAAATGTCCCAGTGAATATCACATTGTGGAATCTTATCTTTACAGACAATGTTGCCAAACATATTTTAGCAGGATAAAAATGCGCAGCAAATCATGAGTTTTCAAATGACATCTTACACAGTAGGCTTTGTACAAAATTTATCACAGTCTTGTAAAGGGTGTGAATACAGGGGTGCACTGCAGACCATGAGGATAGTCATTCAATTTTAAGACTGCCTTTTGGAGACAATAGAAATAAAATCAAAATGTATCCAATCTGCCTGCAAGTTTGTCAGTAATGTTGCTGCACTGCACAGTTAGTTTATATTCAGGTACATGCAATTTCAGATTTTAGACAATCAAGATTTGTGGATATACAGCTGAGTTTCTGTTCTCCAGAGTCCCATTTGAGAGGAAAGATAAAGTGTGGTCCCTCACTAATATTTATACTAGCCATCACTTTTTTCTCGCTTTATTTCAGTATGTTCACTGCTGGTGCAGAAATATAAGGAGTCGTTAAGGACTTTGAAAGAATGGATTTTGGTTTCTATGTGATGTACAGTGGAGGCAGAAGAAGTAAGAAACCTGTTTGAAAAGCCAATGAAATAAAAACTCCTGAGTTTCAAATGTTTAGGGCTTAAGCTATAATTGACCGGATCAGTGCAAGTCTTTTCATGAAAGCAAAGATGTCTTGAGGCTTAAATTTCATTTGGGACATTTCTTCAATTTATACTCAAAACTTGAGGGAGCTGAAATTGTTGTTATAAACTATGTGACTGAGGCTATCCTGAGTTATATTGGCGAGATGTGTGGAACGTGGTCCCCGGCTTATTCACGTTAGTGGTGGACTATACAAAGTCACCCTTGTCAAATATCTTTCATAATTAGAAAATATTTAAGTATCGATAGCATTTTCTATGGCACACATATGGAACTGTATGAATATGTGATATCTGCTCAGGTAATCTTATTAAGCAGTTGGTCACTGCATGCTTAGAAAATCCTAAATAATCCTGGCTGCAAAATTCTTTGGATCTCTAGAATTTGGTAGGTGTGTAGGGACACATCCTCCCATTGGCTAGGAGGATGCTAACGAGCTCCTCTGGGCTTTTGCTATGCTAATGAGGTGCACCTGCCCAGCTTGTTCCTTCTAGAGGAGGAGGGGCTTAGAAGAGGTAGTTTATGATAGGAATGGGCATGACCAATTGAAGCAGATTGGGGGCATCTGGGCCTCCCTCACTGGTGGGCCCCACTTGGTGCCCCATCCATGCTTGCCTGGGGCCACAGCTGCCCTCCAGTCTAAGGCCCTACCCCCCTGGTGGAGGGGTAACTGGGGCTACAGGCCAGCCCCGGCATGGCAGATCAACCCCTCGGGGTGGCGGGGTTGACTGGCACATGTGGGATGTACTGCAGGGCAGCTGGCCTCACCCCGCTCCCAGCGGCAGACCAGCCAGCCCTGGGTGGGGGGCAGGAAAGCAGAGCCCGACCTCCAGCCCAGGGTGGCTCTGCTCCCCTCATCCTAGCACCACATGGCTGAGGGCCTCCCAACATTGCGTGAGCCCCTGGGCATGGGCCCTATAAGTCCATGCATTAATCCAGCCATGGGGGCCAGGAAGAAGGCTGTGCCATGCAGAGATTGCTACTAACAGAGTCAGGTCAGTCGAGGAGGACTCAGCCAAGAAACACACCACATCCAGAGCTGCCCAAGGAAGAGGAGTAGGAGCTAAACCCTGTGAATGGGAAATAGACTTTCAGAGAGACTGAGCCCATAAGGCCCAATCCAGGGGCTGTCTGAGAGGCTGGGAATAGCAAGGGAGGAAGGCAAACCAACCAGGGAGTGACTGCCCCGGAGAACTTCCCAGAAGTGAAGCCGCTGGAGGAGTGGAGAGGGTAGTTGCGGGACAGCGAGACCTAAGAGAGTCTAGGGAGTCTTCCCCCCTCCTGTGGTAGGTGGTAATACTGGGGGAAAAACTGAGTATGGTGTTGTTTTTGCATCCCACCTTGTGATAGTCAGAGACTTTTTTTTAAAAAAAGCCACTAAAAATCTTCAAATATTTGAAGGGACCAAAGACAAAGAAGGTGAGGAATTCAAGTTGAATGTTTCCCCTCTGTCCAGTGTAATCTGTGGAATAAATGAAAATCCATCACTTAAGTCAGATAATGTGTCTGAATACATTTTTTCCTGGAGGTACTGAGCAGGATACCTCTTCACTGGTGGAGAGTTGGGCAGAATGAGGTATTCAGTAGGTTTATGGAAAACAACAATTCCATTTTGTGGAAGAAAAATGCTTTTGAAGTGTGTTTGCATTCCTCATTGGAACAAAACCAAAACCTTTGGAAAGCTTGGGGAAAAAATAAATAAAACCACATCAGAGAGGCACCACTCCTGCCGACACAGTAGCCTTCTGGTCTGGGCAGTCCCCTAGGACTCTCTGATTTGGGTTCCTGCTCTGATAGTTTTGGAGTAGAAATTTGAACTTGGGCTTTGGCTTCTCAGGTGGGGCAAATGTGTCATTGTTTCTAGACATTCCATCCTGGACTTGAGGCACTTTTCTAATGAAAGCTTCGTTGAAACCAGCATTTTCCAGAAACGTTTTGGTTTCAAGAAATTGGTATTTTTCCCATACAAAATGTTTCACTGAAAAACTCCTGACCCGCTTTAGTTAAATTCTTCATTGCAAATTATATGTTTCAAGGAGGTAACCTTTATTATGCATGCAAGTGAGCTGCAAACTGATCCAGCTTTTCCCTATAATGGAAAGTAAATGCCATCATGACTTGTATGAAGGTAGTATCTTATTCCTCAAGTCAATCAATTGACAGTGGAACTATTTGCATAATAAGGTGTTACTCAAGCTGAGTAAGAGTAGTAGAACTGGCCCTCTGTTATTTCAGAGATCACTGATGGCCAGGGTTGACTTTTTAATAGTGACTGCATCTCTTTGTACAGCACCAATGTCCGGGGAAAAGACCTGGGGCTTAGCATCCTCTGACTTGGGGCTCGAGCCCCATCAGCATGCCACCACAAGGGGTGGTGCAGCAGAGGAGCTGGGGCTTGAGCACTGGGACTGGGAGCTCAAGAGCCCTAAGCCTCATGCCGGCAATGCCCCTGCCTCCTGTCCAAGGATAGGTGCTGTAGGAAGATTGATTTAATTCTGTTGTTATAGCCCTTGCCCTCACCTCCCTCTATCTGCTACCTTTGTTTGGATTTCTTTTAATTGACTTCTTCTATTACAACATTAAGTTGGGTAAAACATCTGGCGCACTCCAGGGGCAGATCAAACAAAAGTATTCATCCAATTGATCTCTGCGGTTCAGTATTTGAAAATGAAACGTTATAAATTATTCTGTTGCTTATTATCCAGCATTGCTTTCTCACTGATCTATTGTATACATTATTTTCAAAAATACATTCAAAAAGTACGTTCAACAGTCCTGCTGTCTTTTATCTGGGAGAATCCTACACTTTAGAGGACTTTTATGTTGAGAGTTTTCACTAGCCACAGTTTTCACTGGCTTGTGAAGCTGAGTGTTTCAAATGTCTTCCTTGGAAAACAACATTACTATTTGATCTTCACTGAGACCAGAGGGTGTATGGTTTCTCTAGAGATGGCAGAGAACAGTAAAGCTTTCATTTCTTTTTGCTACGTGAAAAAAGAGAGTTTCCTCTCTGCTGCTGTAATGTAAATGTCAAGAAGTTCATGAGTGGCTAAAAGCCTATCACATGTAGACTTGAGCCTTCATGCAGTTTCCAGAAATTTCTATAGAGGACCCAATCAGAAGGCAGTGTTTCAATAAAATCACAAGTTTGACAGAGAGCACTGATTGCTATGGCGTTTATTTGTCTGTATTCTGTATGTATTCAAAGAACTCCACTGAAAAGGAAAAATGCTATACACGTTTCAGGCAGGAGCATCACTGCCCCAGAGAAAGACCCAGGGCCTGGACCCAGGACCCGCTCCCCGGCCACAGGCTCTGCCCCCCATGGCCCTGATTCTCTGCTGGGGCCCAATCCAGCCTTGGGCTCCTGCCACTGCCTGCCTGGCCCTGGATCCCTGGCTAGGACTGGGCCCAGGAGAGGAGGGCACCGCTGCAGGTGGCCCGGCCTGAATTCCTGGGCTAGGGACCAGGCTGGGAGCGAAATGTAGATCCAGCCTATCTTTGCAGGAAAATCTCCCTTTTATAGATTTTTCTTAAAGGATCCACAGTTATAGGTCTGTTGGCTGTTACACTTGGAGAAGGGCTTAAGTGTTTACAATTTCCATTAGAGGAAAACCTAGAAAAAATTAAAAACTAGTGTGACTCCAGTAGGAAGACTAAAAAATTACACATTCAAAAGCAAAGACATTCTGAAAGGTCATATTTCTATCAGTGCTGGTCTTGGCACAATTTATATCCCAAGCTGAAGTCCTGACCCTACTGATGTTAGTGCAAGTTTGGAGTGTTGTTATTGTTTGTTGTTTTAGTTTTGGTTTTTTTGGTTAGTTTTAAAAAGTAGGAGTTTGCTAATAAAATTTGCAGATGACACAAAGTTATGAGGTATCATCAAGAAAGAGAGGGATCAGAATATTATACAAGAAGATCTGGAAGCCCTTTTAAACTGGAGTAATAAAAATTAGATGAAACTTGTAGTGGTCACCTACCGGAAGACATTGTCATGCAAGAGGGATGGCGGGCCCCCAAAAGCCTGAACCAAAGTATAGTCATGCTAAATTATAACCTAAATTGCAAATTGCTAGCCTCCTCTGGTAAAAGGGAAAGTTGCTGAGCACCAAGCCACAGCCTCTCCCCCCACTCCTGGGTGCCGTATGTCTGGCTTAGGCTGCAGGCTTGTTCTGCTTTTGTTCTTAAGTAACCCTAGCTTGTTTGTGTTAGGGTATAAAAGGGAAGCCCTTAGTAGGGAGGGGCAAGAGTCTCTTGTAGGTCTATAGATGCTGTGAGTTGGGGTCTCGGTCCGTGGGGGCCACTCACTCCAATGTGACATAGCCATTCATACCAGGACACAGGTCTACCCTGGATTATGTGATGGTGAGGGTTAGGGTTTAATTTGGCTGTAATCCAATAAAGTTTGTAGTCTGCTTCAATTCCTGACTCAGATGTTGTCTTTACGCGGAATCCAGAAACCTGCCTCGAGCCTGCTTGAGACAAAACTTAATAGCACAAAGACATGCATTTAGGAAGTACCAATAAGATTTTTTGCTCTAAGCTGCAGATGTAGAAGTTGGAAGTGTTGGGGTAGGAGAAAGACCTTAGTGTATAGGCTGATCACAGGATGACAATGTACCAGCAATGTGATAAGAAAAGGGTTATTGAGGTCCTAGGATGTATCAGGTGAAGCAATTCCAATAGGAACAAGGAAAATTTAGTATCATTTAAAGAGCTTGACTTGCTTAGCTTAACCAAAAGAAGGCTGAGGGGAGAGATGCTTGCTCTCTATAAATACATCAGAAATGAGCAGGATGAATTTTAAGGTCAGAAGGGGCAACTCTGATTCCCTCAGGGAGCTGATGAGCAGGACCCCCTGGAAAGCTCATATGAGGGGGAAAGGAGTCCAAAAGGGGTAGCTGTATTTCAAAGAAACCTTATTAAGGGTTCAGGTGCAAACCACCCAATGTGCAAAAAAGAACACTACACATGACAGTTGATTAGGTTGCCTTAACCATATGATGAAGTGGGATTTTCTGCCAGAAAAGCTCATGAAATAAATACATTTGTTAGTCTTTAAGTGTTGTTTTTGTTTTAAGAAATCTTTGGTGAATCTTGAAAAACAAAGAAGCTACAAGAAGTGGAAGTTTCAACAGATGCAAGGGAGTAGTATAAAAATATTGCTCAAGGCATGCAGAATTGAAATCAGGAAGGCCAAAGCACAGTTGGAGTTGCACCTAGCAAGCAAGAGACATGAAGGGTAACGTGTATGGAAAGGAAAATGCTACACACATGGGAAAAGATATTAAACCTCCTGTTGCAGGACTTAAACCAATTTACCCATTAGATGAGACCTAAAGTAGGGGCTTACTGCAGGGTTCTTGCATCTTCCTTTAAAGCACCTGCCACTAGCCAATGTCAGAGAGAGGCTACTGAGTGAGATCTGTGTTTCTCAACTGGCGTTCCACAGAAGACTGGTGCTCCACCACCATAGTGAAGGTATTTCACGACTGACTGCAATCCCTGCCCATTTGTGGGGGTGGGCTGAGTGAGAAGGAAAGAAGGAGCAATGCATTGAGTTGACACAGGCCTGATGGATTTAAAATGCCCTAGCTGCATTAACTGCCTAGCTGCATCTGCTTCTACGTGCACATTGGCATCCACCGCCAACTAGCTCCTTTGCTGCAGCTGGGGCACTTTAAAATTGCCCATTGCTGTTACCGCCGGCATTGAAATTGCTTGGGTGTAATTTCCATGGTAAGGCTTTCTTTGAACCTCACTCCAAGAACAGATGAACTTTGTTTGAACATGCAGGCCCAGAATTCCCATTAAACTAGAGAAACACATTTTCAGTTTTAAGTTGAGTGCATGAGCATTAAGTGTCTATTTGTTAGAAATAAGTACGTGTTATATTCATAAAATTGTATTTAATTCAGTGTCCTGGAATACACAGTATACAGTTTATTACAAACATACAGGTGCTATATACCAGCCTTATGAGAAAGTTTTCACCAGGTGCTCCACTTACAGTAGTTAATACCATTGTGTTCCCCAATCCACTAAAGCTGAGAAAGCCTGTGCTGGAGGGCCTCAGATCTAAAAAAATCTGGCAATTCCTATGTTCCTGTGCAAAATGACAGGTAAAGATAAGCCAGAAGCCTTTAATTTTAGAATGTCCTGACTTTTGAGTGCTTGATTTCTAATCCTTAATGTTAGTTTTTGTTTTTTATTCCTGTGTCTTTGTTTAAAAAGAATAGAAACAGATTGGGTGTGGACATAAAAATGAAAGGAGGAGGACTCTTGTTAATTATACAAAGGTTGTGTCCAGATATAACTACAATTTAAATAAGTTCTAAACACAGAAAACCACAACTAATGTGTCTTTAAACTGATGGATCTTTCACAGAGGAACTTTTTTAAAAACATTGATTACTGAAATGGTCTTAACTGTATATTCTCAGGGACAAAATATGACAAGTACAAATTCTAAATGCTCATAGTGCTAAAAATAATACCAAGACCATTTTTCCTCCTCTTTAGTAAGCTGTAAAACCCCCCCAGTTTTCATCTAACTCTTATTAATATCAGCAAGAGTCTTCCCAGTAAATCTAACGGTGGCTGGATCAGCCATTTTGAGTTATGTGAGAGTATCAGATTTTTCACATCTTAGCTCAAAGCTGGTGGAAACAATTTTGCTCACACTTTCCACCAAAAATATAAAATAATCTTTGCATTGGGACCAAATGTGAAGTGCTAGATTCGGCCGTAGACTCAGTGCAATTTTAGTTGCCTTACCACTATCCTACAGACCTAGTATGGCTTCATTTGCTTGTTTGGCTCTTCTGACCCCAGTAGCATGGTATCTTCTGATTGGCGGAGATGATAGACTAACGAGTAACCTTGGAGACATTTCAGTTTCTCCATATACAGCACGTAACAAGACAAAATACACAACATGTTTGCTTGCAGCAGCACGTAGATAATGGTGATGAGAACAACAATTTATCCTTGAACATCAGAGGGTACACTTTTTCATTGCCACGGGGCATATTTTTACATTGCTTCTCCTATCACCAGATGTTGTTTTGATGACCCCAATTATCATGGTGAGAATAGAATGTAGTCAAGGGTAAGAATCCAATTTAGTTAATTAGCATATATGATGATGAGCAACAAGGTAAGTAAGCGAAAGCTGTTTATGGAGGGATATAAGAAGTCACCATATAGACAAAAGGACACACTCCATTGACACCCAATTGCACGGGAGGTACTGCCAGTGAGACCAGAGGCCACTAACACCATGGGAGGGGCCACTGAAGAAAACTGTTCCCATATACAGCCTTCCGAATGACTGCTTAGCCCTCCAGGCTTAGTAAGTATGATCATTGTAGTTAATTTTAGGCTTTGTATGTAACCAATATATCTATAGAAGACCTTGCACGTTAAACCTTATCGATCTGTAGATCAAGCATACCTTGTCTCACTGGTCACTAAATGTCCAAGATCTACAAATTCTAGTCTTGCCTCTGTTGTAGTAAATGCAGATTAAATCCACAGCTGTTAGACATTCATGTAACTGAAATCAGAATCCAGGCAATGATGTTTTGGTCAAAGAGGAATTTGGCTGGGAATGTTATGAGCTACCAGAAAAGGGAATGGAAAGTTCCTCTTGTAGCTCACTCCCTGTTGGTAATATGTAGTATTATAGATAAGGTGTGACCAAGCTGTGTCGCATGAGCCACATGCAGCTCTCAAAAGAAAGTGTGGCTTGCAGAAGAGCATGGTGGGGAGAAGCGGCAGCATGTTTGGGGACACAGCAGGGAAGCAGCAGCATGTTCTTGTAGGCCCTAATGCAGTTTACTCATTGTTAAAATCGTTTTTTACAAGTCCTTTTAAACATGATGCTGAATAATAATAAAAAAAAATCTGAAGAAGAAAATAGATTTTTAAAACAATGTTAAAAGTGAATGTTTAATTTTTGGCACATCTTACTGCTGTGAAGCATTGTATTCCACAATGAAGTTTGTGAAATTGAAACATTGTGAAATACTTAGAGATCAGCACCTGAGAGAGCTTTTACATACTGCATTGACAAGTTACTGCCCAGATTTTTAAAAAAAATGGGCCACTTGCCTACAGTCTTCTACAGCGAGCAACAGCTAAGTTTTTACTATATAGGCCTAGTTTTCATGGTAACCTTAAGGTATTATTAGACTCTGACATTAGTAGGATCAATATTTGCCCTCTTTTTATGATAAAATTAAAGTGTGCAATGAATTTTAAATTTGGTAATTTTGGAGTAGGTAAAAGTATATGGCTATATGCCTCAGTGCAGCTCTCAAAGGTTTAATAGTCAACTTTTGTGGCTCTTGAGTTCCATAAATTTGGCCACCCCTGCATAAAACTATTGAGTTCTCATCTCATTTTCAGAAGACCTTTTGAATGCTCAGATTTCAGCTTTTCTTTTGTTAATGAAAGTTGGAGTTTGACTGTGGCCATTGTTGTACCTAACACATGCTTTTAGTATATTCTTTTAGCATTTACATTGCAGTTGTACTTGTCAACCTCATTCGGTTCAGGGCTCCATTGTCCCTAGCACTATACAATTATGTAGTAAATGACAGGTTATGCCCTCGAGAGCTCTGTCTAACATGGAAAAGATAGCAGGTAGGTAAGATAAATGTTATCTTGGGAAGACATAAGGGTCTCAAATAAACAGTGGAATATTGTAGCACTTGAGCAGCTGTGTGTACAGTTATTAGCCAATTAACAGCATTATACTGAACTTGCTAATTGCATAGCCATAATCTAGCTAATACCATTATAACATTGTCTGTTCTTGATGTGAAAGTCTAAACTGAGGTCAGTTTCACGTTTCACCAACATCCACACACGTCCTTTGTTTTTCTACTCTGTAGCATCTGTGGTTCTTTTAGTTTTATCCTCCATTAGCAGCCTTCTCAGTCACGAGACCCTTCCCTATGATCTCAACCCATTGGTAGCATAGATAAACACTATATTTTAAGGGAAATATTTATGCATATAACAAAGAGGGCTAGCCAGAAGACAAGAATTCTGTTTAATTTAAAATATTGGGATTTCAGCATTTATTACCATCCTGCATTAGAAACTAATCATAAAATCATAGAATCTTAGAAGAGAACTCAGAAGGTCATTTTGTCCAACCCCCTACTCAAAGTAGGACCAATCCCAAGTAAATCATCCCAGCCAGATCTTAAAAATCTCTAAGGATGGAGATTCCACCACCTCCCTAGGTAACCCATTCCAATGCTTCACAACCCACCAAGTGAAAAAAATATTTTCCTACTATCCAACCGAAACCTCTCCCACTGCATCTTGAGTCCATTGTTCTTTTTGTATCACTGAGAACAGCCTAGCTCCATGCTTCCTGGAACTACCCCACTCTCCTCAGGTCCTTGAAGTCTGCTTTCAAATCCTCCTCATTCTTTTCTTCTGCAAAATAATAAGCCCAGTTCCTTCAGTCTCTCCTCATATGTCATGTGCCTGAGCCTCCTAATCATTTTTCTTGCCCTCTTCTGGACTTTCTTCAATAGTGGACAAATGTTTAATGGAAAAACAAAGAGTCAGAGCACCCCAGAATAGCCAATATCCCAATGGCTAGTGCATTCAGTCAAGATATGGAAATGGAGGCTTACATCATTGCTCTGAATCAAGTCAGCTAGAGGAAGGACTTGAACCTGGATCTCCCATTTCCAAGGTTAGGGGTTCTCAGCCACTGTCTTGGGATACAGCACTGTGTTGTAGAGATCCAGGAAGATAGCTGGGTTTGTCCTGAGGATGGTGGACTGGCTTGTCCTGTAGGGTCACAGCATACCATCTAGTGTGTCGTGATCAGAAAAGGTTGAGAACTACTGTCCTAGGTGACTCATCTGACCAGTAGACTATTGGCTATTCTGGGACAAATTGAAGCTAGGTTGTCTCCAATTTCCTGGACAAGTTCCTAGCCAGCTCTAATAACATATCTGTTAAATTAACTGAAATGCTTTATGAACCTACCCCATGGGAATAACTGTGCTGCCCTTTGCTTATTATGGGGCTATTCTACTCTGTCTGCAGCATGAATGGCATGTTTACCTCTGTCTTACATCCATAGCTGTTCATGCCTGACACAGAAGCATGTCGAATACTGGAGAGAGAAAGATACCTTGAATTCAGCTATGCCAGTCTTTGGTAATTAAACTGTAATCTGCACTGTAGGAATGACATTTTACACTCAAAGAGGAGCTTTATCTTTAACACTCAATAGCTATGGAGTGCTGGGTGCTGAGCACTCTTAAAATCAGACCTCTTACTTGGCTGCCTAAATATGGACTTACGAGACTAGTTTTGAGTGCTGCTTTTTTTTTTTTTTTTGGACAAGCTTGGCCAAGGCTCAAATTCTGATTCAGCATAGTAACAGCACTTGAGCCAATGGTTTTTCACTTTCATAAGCCTGAACTAACCTGACACCTGCTCGTATCTAGCTACCACTGATTCAGTTGAGCATCCATGTGTTAAAAGGCCAGCAGGCAGATGAACTGCAGGCCCTGCATGAATACCAATGAAATGTGTCCTCAGGCTCAGTATGAATGCCTCTTGGTAAACTGTCTCCTCGGCTTCTGTGACTCTTTCTCTAGATCAGATGCACTGCTTTTCCTGAGCACTCCCCAGTTCAGATTTCAACTGATTTTGTGGCCTGTGCCCTAGAGCTCTCTCTTAGTGCTTCTAGGTTCATGAGACTGGTATTGCAAAAGCCTCTCCTGGCTCTCTTCTCCATGTTCTGCTGCTCTCTGTGGTACTGTCTGCTGCGACTGATGGCTGTCTTTCTGCTTTTCATTGTCTTTGGTGAGAGGAATCATGAGGCTTCGTTGCCCCTTTCTTCACTTATGCATTCTCTGTCGACGTGCTGGGACTCTGCATAAGAAAAGCAGCAGCTACTCCCATGGAAAGGTGTATGGAACACTTCCCAGTGATGCCTTATGTGCTGACAATCCCAACTTTCTCCTCCAAGCCATGGATCAGGAAAGAGGTAGATACTCAGATCCCTGTTGGCAAAGCTAGAAAGTGCGGATTCTTCCACCCTAGAAACAGAAATGTCCTCACCCTTTGCATGACCTCTTTTCACCTCAATAGATCACCGCCAGTAGGGCTCTCACCTACCAGGCCAAAAGAACCGCCTTTACTGCTCTTGTGAGATTTGCAGAGTCTAGGGATGCTATTAATTAGGGGACAGAAATACAGCAGCTAGTCCCCATTGGGTCTTTTGCACATCTCTCCCCAGGTTAATAACATCTTATGTTCATGGTCCTTTGTGATCTGCTATCAGGGACCAGGAAGGACTCTTACTGCTCCATATGCAGTCCTGGCAAATTGTCCGGTTACACAATGGACAACTTTCCACCTTCTCAAAGCCACAGGCATGAACCTTTTCTGGAAGTCAGGTGTTGGATTGGCTCTAGCAATGGTCTGATTGAAAAGAACAGGAAATCTTTCTATGTTGCAGGTTCCCCTTAGTGGCAGCTACTTCCCAACCTTGGTGTTTTGGTGGAGACTCTTCCTAAAGCCTTTCGGGAGGCAGGAGTTCACCAGAGGTCACGCCAACGCTGGTATCAGTATAAATCTCTTATCAGCATTAGCCACCTTCATCACAAACCACCAGTGCCAGCCTCAGCCTCTGTCCCCCACCAAGAGCATTTCCCTCCCTTTGGGCCCCAGCTGTTACTTACCTGCAGCAGAGTGCAGGCTTGTGGGGGCTTGTTCCTTGGACCTGTCCCACAGTTTGGTTGTTGGACTCTCAGCCTGCTGTGCTCCAGTAGAAGTGTGTGCCTTGCAGCTGCCTCCACAGTCTCTTCTCTGCTGATTGCAGAAGAGATTGGCACTGGGAAGCAGGGGTTGGATTTCCTTCCAGCTGTCCAGCCCAATGGCTTTCAGCCTTTCCAGCCTAGGATGGCCCTTTCAGGCATCCAGTTTGTGGTGAGTACCCCAAATTTCATTGCACATAAAAAGGGATTGCTTACAAAATCAGCCACGAAAATATAAAAGTGTCACAGTCCATTAGACTAAAAAACATCTGACCTTCTCACTTCTACTACCTAATTACAAAAAAACCCAACTGCAATATAAACAATGTGCTCCATTTCAGTGTAGAGAACAGTACAGAGAAGTCATTGCCTGTAAGAAATGTTGGTTTGTATTGACTTCATTAGTACTTTTCATGTAGCCTGTTGTAAAACTAGGCATCCATCTCAATGGGCTTTTGGTCCCTTAGAAGAGCTCTGTGTATCTAAAGGAGCACATGTATCCCTGGCTGAGAACCACTGGTCTATCTGACCAGAGGTCAGAAGATGAAGAGACAAGCTTCTTTTACTTGCTCATCTCCTCAGACATCACAGCTAAAGGGGTAGGTCCCATTTTCACAGCGCAGCTGTTGGTTTGTTGAGTGGGGCTCCTCACACTGTTCCTATTAAATCCATCTTAACATTTCACCTGCTAAGTGGAATAGCTGATGAACATCTGCCCCTCGTTTGTGTGGACTCTGGGAAGATCAATGGACATGATATCCACCGACAGATCTGCTAAAGCGAATAGTTATGTTCTGCCCATCAGCCTGGCCAGCACTAGCTCATGAAAAAAAGACACAAACTCCATCTCTTATCAATCTTTCCTGAATACAGTCTATTCAGATGTTGTCAGTGAGGTGCATGTGTGCTCTCCCCTTATGCTGTCCCAGCCCTGCTCAGATAGTTGGTTCAGCAGATCTCAGTGGTACAGGCCAGAAAGAACGATTGCAGGCCCAGTTCAGTAACAAAGGCACTCAGCCAGATTTACTACCCTTAAAAAGTCCTCGTTCCCTGGCTCCGTGGTCACAAGCACGCTAATGCATGAATTAAAGTGAGGAACTGCAGCATTTATAGGCTGAGACAAACACTCATGCCATCTTACATGTTTCATTACTTCTGCTTGTTACCTCCCCTTTATCACGCTACAGGAGCAACATCTCTGTTCGTTATTTCTAGCAGACCCTCTTATCTGATGTTAGACAAAGATGTCCTTGGATTAATCTTTTTTAAAATGTTCTCTTACATACAGAGTATGTCTTGCTTCTTAGGAGTCCTCGTGTTTTAGCCACACTTGCAATATGTTTTCCAAGGTCATACAGTGAACTTATAAACAAATGCTTACTATGTAACTTCGGTTCACAGCCTGTGGATCAGGTTTCAGGTTTTTCACAAGGCCCAGGACTCTAGGCCAATGGTTGTCAAACTTAGGGTCTGGACCCAGTAGTGGGTGGCAGACCCTGAAATACTGGGTCATGGCACCCCTTGCTGCCACTGCCAACATACAGGAATGCAGTACTGAAAGATGTAATTGTTGGGTTTTGGGCATAAATGATTTTTTTCAGCTGGGTCCCAGGGAAAAAAGTTTGAAAACCACTGCTCTAGGCTCTTTCTTTCTCCTACGCTGGATACAAAGGCTCAGCCATGTTAGTCTAGTTCAGTAAAACAAACAAACATGGAGTCCTGTGACACTTAAAGACTAACAAATTTATATTTTGCATGAGCTTTTGTGGGAGAAAATCCCACTTTGTCAAACACTTCAATTTAGTCAGCCCATGCAATTTGCTGCAACAATATGAAAGATTGATCATAGAATCATAGAATCATAGGGTTGGAAGGGACCCCACGAGGTCATCTAGTCCAACCCCCTGCCAAAAAAAGCAGGACCACTCCCATTAGATCATCCCAGTCAGTGTTTTGTCCAGCTGGGACTTGAACACCTCCAGAGATGGAGATTCCACCACCTCCCTAGGCAGCTTATTCCAATGCTTCACCACTCGCCTAGTAAGGAAGTTTCTCCTAATATCCAGCCTGGACCGCCCCAGCTGTAACTTGAAGCCATTGCTTCTCGTTCTGCCCTCTGTTACTACCGAGAACAGTCGAGCTCCCTCCTCCTTGGAGCACCCCTTCAAGTAGTTGAAGGTTGCTATCAAATCCCCCCTCAGTCTTCTCTTCTGCAGGCTAAATAAGCTTATTTCCTTCAGTCTTTCTTCATAGGGCTTGTGCTCCAGCCCTTTGATCATTTTGGTTGCCCTCCTCTGGACTCTCTCTAATTTGTCCCTGTCCTTTTTGTAGTGGGGAGTCCAAAACTGGACACAGTATTCCAGATGCCTTTTACCACATTAGTTAGGTCTCCTTAAATGTCACAGCCTTACAAATATTTCTGACTGGGCATGGGGAACCCTCTTTGGGCCAATGCATGGAATGGCGTTACACCAGAGATGATTACGACCCACTATTTTCACCTCTGAAATTTGCTATTATGTCTCATGTGGTGAAAGCTGCTTCCTGGTTCTCTGCCTGATGGTATTACAAGCTGAAATAAAACTCGGCCTATGGATCTGTGTATTTTAACAAAGCTGACTTGAGTTCTTTATAAAAATGTGGAATGTTATGCCTTTATAACACAAATTAAAAAAAAAATCTGTGTGATCTGTAGATAATTGCCATGAGGAACTTGTTAATTCCATTTCCTTTATACCTTAGCAAGCACAAGCCAGAGAAAAGCAAACTGCGCAATATATGAAACTATCTTCCCTGATTTCATTGCTTTTCAATGATCCCTTCACTAAATTAATTTTTAATCTCAGGTCCTCTTGTGTCCATTGGAGGAATAATATGTTAAATGTAAAACTCTCAAATTCCACAAGCACAGTGACTAAAGGACAAATTTTACTAGAGGCTCCTCAAAGTCTCATGTCTGCTTTGCTCTAATCATTTGTCATAGCTTCATTCTGGCTTCCATCACCCTCTGTGCATAAAATCAAGCCATTCCTAAGCTCAGAGAGGGATAGAAAATGTTGGCCTGTCTTGTGATTGTTTCAAAATGTTTTCTGGTCTTGAATTGGGGCAAGAAATCAAACTTAAAAACCTTATGAACCCAGAATTATTTTGGGGTTAATCAACTGAAATAGTTTGTTTCTATGTTGACCTTTTCCCATCTTTAATGGTTTTTGTTTTAATTCTTCCTAATTATTTAAAATGTTGAGACCAAATTTCATTTTAAACTGGAAAACCCAATTTCTTTTCGCTTCAGAAATAATTACTGTGAATCATAAACTTATAAAAGATTGATAGGATATCGGGGGGGTCATCTAGTCCAAACCCCAGCTCTAAGAGGACCAGCTCCAACTAAATCATCCCAGACAGGGCTTTGTAAACGTCAAAAACTTTTTCTGGAAATTATTTTTCAAGTTGGGAAAGTCAATGACCTGAGCACCATTTCATAAACAACTTTGATTTGGGTGAACTGGCATTTTTTCAATGTAAAAATTATTTGTCAGAAAAGTTTGTATCTGTGCTCATTAATGTTGGAAGCCTTGTGTTCTACAGAATTCTCCAGCATCATACCATGTCCTGAAGGAAGGAGACCAAGGCTTAGTGCCTGCTTAAAGGTTATTTTGCCTCACCTTCTTTAAATTTCACCCTGCAATATGTCAGCCTGAATAATCCAATTAAGGCCGCACTATTGTCCTAACAGTGCCAGGGGAGCAGTAGTCTCCAAAGTTTGTACTATGACTGGGTAAAGGCCTGAGCAAATGCCGTACAACCATTCTTAGAGAGACTATGCCACTATTAACTCTCTGGGGGTACGTCTACACTGAAAAGTCTTTTCAAAATAAGGAGACTTTTTTACCTGTCCATGAAGGCATTTTGTTGTTTTCATAGAATCCTAGGGTTGGAAGGGACCGCATAGGTCATCTAGTCCAACCCCCTCCCAGAGGCAGGGCCACTCCCACTAAGCCATCCCAGTCATAGTTTTGTCCAGCCGGGCCTTAAACACCTCCAAAGATGGAGACTCCACCACCTCCCTTGGCAGCTCATTCCAAGGCTTCACCACACTCCTAGTAAAAAAAGTTTTTTCTAATATCCAGCCTAGACCTCCCTAACCGCAACTTGAGACCATGAAGCACTATTTCGAAATAACTAATCTGCTTTTATTTTGAAAGAGCAATTCTTTTGAAATAGTTATTTAAAAAAAAGCCGTTCCCAGCCATGGAATTTGCTTGATTAGAAATAATGTCCCTTTTCTCTATTTTGAAATAGAGAGTCTAGTGAAGGCTTTCTATTTTAAAATAATAATTCCTACCTTATTTTTAAATAGTATTCACTAGACTCTTATTTCAAAATGATAAATTCAAATAATGCTAAATAAATTTGAAATAGTTATTTCAAAATAACTATTTCAAAGTATCTTTGGCAACGTAGACATAGCCAGAGCAGTAGATGAGTGGGGAGAGAGTAGAGGATCACTACTGGCAGTTCAGAGTAGTAAACCTATTTTACCTAAGGGTGTTGTCTTGATCAATAGTATAGTTAGGTAATATTGATGAATGATTGAGACTCAGAGCGGTGTTGCTAGGTAAGTGTTCAAGAGGTTAACTACAAGGACAATTAAAACTCTTATTTAAGGTTGGTTGAAAGCTTTTCTTTTAAAAGTGGTTTTAATGAGAAATTATATTTTGTCAAAACTGCAAATTTTGGTACAAAACTCAAATTGTCCTACAAACATTTTTAACAGGTAATGACATAAATATAATTGAAGATTTTCTTTTCTTTTCTTTTCAAAACCTTGACATTTTTCATGGGAAAATTCAAGAAAATGGGGTATTTTTCATAGAGATTTAAAGAAAAAAAGCTGTTTTTCAGGCATTCTAGTCTGACTGTGATATTTGTGGACATGGAGCCAGCAGTTTTTGAACATAACTCAGCAGTGGCTTAAATGACCCACTCCCACCCCTATGGCCCACAAGAATCAAAGACTGCCACTAGACCAGTGAGAAAAGAACACAGTGTCCTCCTACTGCCACGTACCTTGTCATTTATAGCCTTATTCTACTACAGCCCTGGGTTTTGTTCCTCAAATGACTGGGTGCTCAACTCCTGTGATAGACATCAATACAGCTTTATGTGAAGCATCCTAAAATGGATTTGCTTTTGCATTTTAAAGGGGGTTTATTGCAAGACAAGAGGACAGAATGTCTGGATCCCATTAGTAATCAGTGTGTGTTTGTGCTTGGGAAGGTAGGAGGGGGGGCTGGGACAGACTAGAAGCCATTACTGTTGTGCTATATTACTGTTTGTTTATAATTTGCAATACGAATTGGAAAAAAAATAGCATGTTTGGCGTGTTGTCTCTGCTCTATAGGCATATTGTAAAATGTGCAGGAGTGGCTTATTTATAGATTATGATCTGGTGTCATCTGAGGATGAGAAAATGTTTTAAATTAGGAGAAGTATGCACTCAGGAAGTGGCAGTTCAATGCTAGGCCAACAGTAAAGATATATTTAGAGGGGAACTTCTAAGATATCTTCATTTATATTTTTCTTCTATTATGTCACTATTTCTGTGGTGGCGAATTCCAATATGGAGGTTATATTTTGTGGCCAAGATGGTTGCACTTGTTTAACAATCAATAAAACTCCACTGAAAGGCTTTTTTTTCTATCTGTCTACCTGTCTATCTATCTATCTGAAAGGTGCTGTTAAAATATATAAGCAAAAAGCTGTTTTGTGTCATTCACTATTATGGATAAGCAAAAGAATTCTGGAAAAGGAAAGGATTTGGAAAATAAATGGGAATTAAATACTTTAAAATGTTGCATTTTTTCAAGTGCATTTGGGACAATATCTAGCTCTAAATGCAACAAAACAAAGTGCACTAAAGGTTTGTGTGAAGATCTGGAAGCTATGTCTATATACAGGTAATGAATTCTGGTTGAAGTTATGAAGTCGTTGCTCTGAAATTCTTGGATCATGAAATGCCTCCATGTGGAAGCATAATTCACCTTTTGATGACAGGGAGTGTAGTATGTCTTTCCCGGACCAGAACAATAGTGGGTTGTTAGACCTTTTAATGACAGCCTAGTCAAGCGGAAACCGTAGGGGGTAATGTCTATGCCAGGGATTGTTTGAGTGGAGAAGATAACCCTCCAACTTTGTCTGTAGGGATGAGGAGTGGAAAATTTCCAAAGAAAGAACAAAGAATTCAGGTTTGGTAGTTGAGACTTAAGAAACAAACAGGGACAGGAAGCTTTGTGCTGAAGAGAGGAAAAGGTGGGCAGACTTTCACAGGAGGGGAGGCAGTTCAACCGTGGAACTAGTTGAGGTCAGAGAACACTAGCTGGGCAAAAAAGGGTCCATGATTCTGAAGAGAAGCCATGAGATGCAACTGAAGGATCCTGTACACCTCAGAGGACTTTGCCCCGAGAACTTTGCAGGGAGCACTGAGGCAGGGAAGCAAACATCACCGTGTTTGTTATTGTATCTAGATCTACCTCTTGCGCTCATTCTGGAAAGTGAAGAGCAATGGTGTTTGAGAATCCCATGCAGTCTCTCTGTGCATTGGCCTTCACTGCCGTGTGCCTCTGAAGAGCCCAGAGCCTTCACTGAGATTCTGGAGAACAAGTTAGACCTTCTGGGGAGGTGTGGGATTGACGGCACCGTTTTAGCAACTGAAATGGTGGTTTGCTACTTCCAACAGTGATGTCAGACAGCAGGTCCACATTTGTAGTTCATACCCATAGGATCATGCCTATGCCCAGTGCCTAACCTAGCTGAGCCCTAGCCAGCAGAGGGCATGTAGGATTCAGCATTTGGGGCCCTCACCAGAGCCATCCTTAGGGTAGGGTGAGAGGGGCAGCCGCCCAGGGCCCTGCGCTTTGGGGGGCCCTGCGGGGCCAGCTGGAGGGAGGATTGGGCCCAGTGAGGCAGGATAGGGCACAGCACCACGTGGGGCATAAAGCCTGCAGGATTGGGCCTGTGCTGCAGCTGGAGCGGGGAGAGGAAACAGCAGCATGGCCCTGCCCACCCGACCATGTGCGCTGCTTTTGGCTTTGTGCCGGAGCAGCAGGGAGGTGGCGGGAGGCAACACGGGGCCCATATCGCTACCCCCTGGCCACACTGCCTCCCACCCTCTCTCCGCTGCTCAGGCACAGAGCCGAAAGCAGCACACATAGTGTTGGTGGTGGTGGGGGGTGACTGGCAGCACTGAATTGGGCTGCCGCTTTTCTCCAGCCCACTCAGCATGGGACGGTTGATGCAGGGGCTTCCCCTCCCCTGGGCCGGCTGGCCCTGCCCCCCAATGCCGGAGGGGGTTAGTGGGGGTCCCACAGAGGGTGATGTGCCTGGGGCCCTGCACCCTCTTAAAAACGGCCATTCCTCTCACAGCAGACTGGTGAAAGTCTAACAGGGTGACCTCAACCCCATCTGTGCCCGCCTCACTAACAGCTTTATTTCTTTATCTGCCTGACAAGGGGATATTGCTGCCCATGGAGCCCAGGCTACATGCAGGATCCATATGCTGTGTGCCATTGGCAGTAGCAAGATGGAGCAATGCTTATAGCTCCATGGTCCCGTCAGCATGACTGAGGGGCCATGGAGTCTAGCTTGACTTTGCAGTGGAGCAGGATCCTCCATGAGGCTGGCTCCTGCGGCAGGGCTTCCCCCAGGCGTGTACCTTGCCTCACCTGATTCCCGGCAGCCTATACCCCGTCTTAGGGCTGAAGAGCGATACTATATCTGGAGGGCCACGCTAGAAGATGTTGGGGGGGTTGCATATGATCTGGATTTGGGTGGGTGGGTGCTGAGGTTAGCGACTGCAGCAGGTTTGTCTTCATGGGCATTGATCATAGGAAACATTTCTGGGGGTGCCCTGCTTTGAGCCCCAATGTGAGATTTCTGTCTCCAAATAAACATACTGACGATCATCCATGAGGAGCCAAGTATCCTTGTTAAACACACCAGAACTTTGTTTTTATTTAATTTCCATTGTCTCTTTCAACTCGATCCACTTTCTTTACAAGTTCTGTGGTCCAGAAACCTGATAGCAAGTGTATTCCTGCGCTTTGAGTCAATTATAGAGCAACCCAGGTTTATCTCTTACATATGAAATCTCAGCAAGTGCTCTTGTAACAATCAATTGCTATTTAATTACAATAGAGTAGCTGCTCAATTAAATATAAATTAAATGCTCATTCAAGACTATTAAAATGTTATCAGGCTATCAAATACGAACTGCAGTATACAAAGCACGGACTACTTTGCTGCTGAGTTTCCCTTGGTGTGCTACAGTCCTGAGGAGAAAAGCTGACCTAGACAATATACTTTTTTCCCCTCCCTGAAACTGATTATTTTAATGAATTGTAAGTAATCCAAAGTGACTTTCATTTGTGTCTCGTAGCTTAACCATAATGGTTTTATAACAAAGGAACCATAAGAATTTTTGAGAGTGCAGCACCTTAAAGAACTAGCTCATCTTATTGAACTGTCAGAAGAGTTCTGGGGTCAGACAGAGGCTTCAGAAATACAACTGATCTCACATGCTGCATTTAAATCCCTTGGTCATACTATATGGTGCCACAGTTCTTTTAATGACCATGAATGCATCTGGGAGACCTATTGTAGAATTGCAGTTGAATACAACATGCATCTTTAGCAGCCCCAGCTCCATCTTCCCTGTGTAGGTTACCACAGCTCACTTAGAATCATAGAATCATAGGGTTGGAAGGGACCCCACAAGGTCATCTAGTCCAACCCCCTGCCGAAAAAAGCAGGACCACTCCCATTAGATCATCCCAGTCAGTGTTTTGTCCAGCTGGGACTTGAACACCTCCAGAGATGGAGATTCCACCACCTCCCTAGGCAACTTATTCCAATGCTTCACCACTCGCCTAGTAAGGAAGTTTTTCCTAATATCCAGCCTGGACCGCCCCAGCTGTAACTTGAAGCCATTGCTTCTCGTTCTGCCCTCTGTTACTACCGAGAACAGTCGAGCTCCCTCCTCCTTGGAGCAACCCTTCAAGTAGTTGAAGGTTGCTATCAAATCCCCCCTCAGTCTTCTCTTCTGCAGGCTAAATAAGCCTAGTTCCTTCAGTCTTTCTTCATAGGGCTTGTGCTCCAGCCCTTTGATCATTTTGGTTGCCCTCCTCTGGACTCTCTCTAATTTGTCCATGTCCTTTTTGTAGTGGGGAGCCCAAAACTGGACACAGTATTCCAGATGTGGCCTCACTAGTGCAGAATAGAGGGGAATGATCACATCCCTCGATCTGTTGGTTGCTGATCACTTGTTGGTTGCCACTTGCTCCCTTTCAGGGGAGGCATCCCACAGCTAAATAGCATCAGTAAATCTCCTCCCAGGTTTAGGGCAAGAGATGGAAAGGGAAATTGGGCCAACAGCAAAAGCTGCACAAAATGATCAGTACATGTAGAGCTTCCCTAGGACTAGAACATATCTATTCCAAATTAGTGGGCTGACTGAGGTTGCCAAAGCTTATAGGAAAGGGGCAGAGGGAAGGCCAATGTTAAACAGGTCAAATCCAGAAGGTCTTCATCAAATTTTACGTGATCCTTACTTGGGCAAAATGCCTTGGCTTCAGAAACTGGAAAAGGGTATCTGGGTTTGGCCCATAGAAGAGTTGACCAACAGACTAATGAAAAGCAACTGTTTCTACAGTTCCCCTGACTTCCTACCATAGCCTGATATGCAAAACACCAGTCATGTTATAGGTGTGGTACAGAGCTGTGTGCCCAAGGTTCAGTTCCTAAGTTGTGTCAGCATCTTTTGACACAGTCACTGCAGGAAAAAGGATAAGATGTATGGGAAGGTGGTTTAATTAGGCTGCCATTTTACCAATTCAACACAACTGGGAATCCCACAAGGTAGGGCATCCATTTAATAATCTGTGCCAGCTGGCTAGCTACCATTCCCAAACCATTAACCTGGTATAGGTGTCCCATGCTAGTCAGGGATGTAGGTAGCCCAACGTCCAAAAGATTAACATGAGCATGGCCAGCCACTGTTGAACCTGAGGATGGAGAGAATGGTTTTCAGGCTCCTGGACACCAGGAACGGACTGACGGAGAGTTGTGGAGCTGAGTGAGCTCAGGTGACACACTGTCCCAATTTGGCCAAGGAGGGGCACTTTTTCATGGATGGTTCTCCTCAAACCTGGCCACAGCACTGCTCATCATTTCCTCTCAGGCATGCTGAGGGTACTGGGAAAAGGGGTTGGAGCACACCTCCCTCCCCTATCTTTTTTGGGGGATGCCTCCCCTCAGTTTGGCCCCAGTTTTAGTTTACCGGAGAACCAGAAGCCATAGTAAATGAGTCCCCATATTGGATCCTGGCAAGCCCACCCCTTCCCTAGCCTTCTGCTGAGGCCAAGGATGGCAGGGAGATCCTCTTTCCTTAAAAATTGGCTGTGATATTTTAAGTGGGAATGGTGTTCTTCCATTTTTTCAAAAGAAAACCATGTTTAAGTTAAAGGTCTTTGGTAGGATGTGGAAGGTATTTGAGTGACTCATCTACCACCCGAAAGATGAACCTTTATTTTTCAGCATAAGACACTGTTTCTGATACATTGTAATCATTCATCAGTCTGCCCTGTAAGGCACCACACACAGTCTTGTCCGTGCTTTTTTAGAAGACTGGTGTTCATTTAGGTTTCCCTTGACATAGTTTCCATCTTCATTTAGCTGCCTCCTTGATAAGGTGCCATGTCAAAAAAAAAAAAAAAAAAAAAAGGATAATCTTGTTTCCTAATTTTGATTAGGGCAATTAGCAGTTAAGCCCCAGTCTTAAAAATATTTCTACATATGCTAACCTTAAGTGTGTGAATTTGTGTTATTTGATTGAGATTGTTCATAGAAGCATGGAAAAGTAGAATGGGAAGGGATCTCAACAGGTCATCTAGTCCAGACCTCTGAACTGCAGCAGGACTAAGAATTGTCTATACAATCCCTGAAAAGTGTGTGTTTGTTATTAAAAACCTCCAGTGAGTGACAGACGTGCCACAAACATCTGTAAGTGATTTGCTCCAGAGCTTAACTACATTTACAGTTTGGAAGCTTTCCCAAATGTCTAAACTAAATCTCCATAGCTGAAGCAGAAGCAAATTGCTTCTTGCCCTGTCCTTGGTGGTTCAATCTTCTATCTAGACCCCCTCAGTCTTCTTCAAACTAAACAAGTTCATTTTTATTTTTTTTTTTCCTTGTAGGTCATGTTTTCCAGATTTCTTTTTTTTTTTTTTTTTTTTTTGATGTTCTCCTCTGGCCTTTTCCTAGTTGTCTACATCTTTCTGGAAATGACACAATGCTCCAATTAATTATCTTATCACTGCTGAATAGAGTGGAATTGTTCCTTGGGGGTGTCTGGCTTACAGTGCTCCTGCTAATATATTGCAGAATGTTTGCTTTTTCGGGTAACAGTCATATGCTGTTGACTAATATTTAGCTTGTGATACACAATAACTCCTAGGTCATTTCCTGCAGTACTCCTTCCTAGGCAGCCATTTCTCACTTTGGATGTGTCCAATATGATAGTTCCTAACTAAGTGAAATACTTTGCATTTGTCCTACTGATTATCATCCTGTTGAATTCAGACTGTTTCTACTGAAAGTTAAGCAGCCACATAAGTGTTTGCAGAACAGGAGCTTTGGGGCAAATGACACATTAGAGATTAACTAATGTTAAGTTCCATTTTAATTAAGCTGTATTTGCACTAAAGGTGTACTTGATTAGAGCAGAAACTGCTAATCAGCTGTCAGAGCTGTAACTAGAATATCTGGCGCCCGGGCAAGCAGCCCCGAAGGTGTGTCCTCACCTAATCTGTTCTGGGCTCGATCCGTCCTGGCAGCGGGCAGCCAGATCAGGCCCCAGGACCCTGGCTGGGTAGGTCAGGTGCCTTCCCTCCCAGCCGGCCGATCACAGCTATGGCTGGGCAGGGGGCTTCCTTTTCCCCCACCGTGGCCAGAGAGCTGGGCATGGGCTTCCCTGTCCCGGCTGCGGCCAGAGAGCTGCGCAGGAGGGGTCCTTTTCCCCTGCTATGGCCAAAGAGCCTGGCAGGGATGCAGCCAGGACTGGTCGGGGGTGCCCTGGCCACTCTGAGCCGAGCAGCAGGGTTAGGCCACCCCGTCCCAGCCGCGCTGAGCCAAGTGGCAGGGAAAGCACCCCCCACTGCCCGGCTCATCATGGCTAGAGCCTGGCCTGGCAGGGAGTGCATTTCCCAGCTCCTAGAGGAATGAGCCTTTAAGACACATTCCTCTTCTGGGCCAGGATGGGTCTAGCATGGTACCCTCTTTAATTGGCACCTGGGGCTTTGCCCCTTTCATCCCACTGTAGTTACAGCCCTGTCAGCTGTTTGCATAACAGCAACATATAAGCAGGAAAAGAAACAAAGGAAATACATCCTAGCCATTAAATAGAAGGGTTTTAAAAAAGAGAATTATTTCTGGATTTTGATCTGGTCTAGCATGTTGGCATTGGGGATGCAAGTCAGAAGACAGAGCTTCTGTTCTGGATGTTGCTTTCTTGTTGTGTAAACCCTGGCTTGTGTCCAATTGCCTCTGTTTCCCCCTTGTCTATACACCTGCAAGCTCTTCAGGGCAGGGACTCTCTCTCATGTGTTTGAATATTTGTACAAGATCTAGAAAAATATGCCCCTCTGTAAGCTGAGATCTCGATACACCACAATGGTTTTCTTGTAGCCAGCAGACTTTTTTCATTATTATTAGTATTATTATCTTTTACCCTTTACAGTGAAGAAAAACATAGACTGTGGGCTCTCTATCCTTTTTTTGCACAGTGAGACAAATATTGCTCCCTTCACACAGCAGTCAAAGGATGGGAAAACACATTAGGTGGAATAGGAAGAGTATTTAGTGGGTGACTATGTTGCTACATCAAAACGTGTGTGTGTGTGTGCGCGCGCACGCGCGCATAAAAAATCCTACTAACTGGAAGGGATCATGAAAGGTTATCAAGTCCATTCACCTGTGCTCATGGCAGGACCAAGAACCCTCTTAAGGCATCCCTGATGGGTGCTTGTGTATCCTGTTCTTAGAAACTTCCAGTAATGGAGACTTCACAACCTTCCTAGGCAACTTATTCCACTGGTGAATCACCCTGACTGTTAGGGTTTTTTCCCTAAAGTCCAACCTAAACCTCCCTTGATTTAATTTAAGCCCATTGCTTCTTGCCTTGTCTTTGGCAGTCAAAGGAGAATCCTTCCTCCTCATAACAGCCTTTAGGTACTTGAAAACTGTTATCATGCACCCTCTCAGTCTCCTCTTTTCTGGACTAAACAAACCCAATCTTCCCCCCCAAGTGTAGCCTAGCCTTTGATGTAACCTATGATGGGCTTGCACGCATGCATTCGTTTGTATATTATTTTTGTATCATCTTTATAAGTTTAAGAAATCCTGCTATTAGAATTATAGAGGTATTTATACTTAGCATAAATTCATAACTTAGCATAATTTTAATGTTGATTGTTGAAATGCAAGATACTTTACAGGCCTGTATAAAAAATTATACAGCTTGTATAAACAGCTAAAGGGCATAGGCATATGTTGGAAACTTAAGATAATATTAGATTACAAGCTAGACAGGTGGGTCTGTTTGTTCATCATTGTTCAAGTGGCGCATAGATCCGAGAGGCTATATTTTGATCATGACACCCAGGTCAGTAGAGAGAAAGAGAACTCATGATCTTCCAGTTTGGAGCCCTTGATATTTGGTAGAACATCACAAACCCCACTAAAAAACAAGGAGTCTTGTGGCACTTAAAGACTAACAGATTTATTTATCGCATGAGCTTTTGTGGGAGAATATCCCACTTCATCAGATGCTTTGAAGAGGGAGAACTGACAGAATTGGATGAAAATAAATGCAGGGGAGTGTAAGACATGGAATCAGGCCAGACTGCAACAGCAAATCAGAGCATGCAGTATGACCTGATCCCATGTCTTGCACTCCCCTGCATTTATTTTCATCCAATTCTGTAAGTTCTCCCTCTTCAAAGTGTCTGACAAAGTGGGATATTCTCCCACGAAAGCTCATGCGATAAATAAATCTGTTAGTCTTGAAGTGCCACACGACTCCTTGCTTTTTTTGTTTTACTAGATTAACATGGCTGCCCCTTTGAAACCCCACAAAGTTATCCATAAATAATAATGAAACATTCGAAGTTTGGACATATGTCAATCATGCATCAATTATACATCAGCCGTATGCACAAACCCCTTGACCAATGACATAGATGTACCCCTACAATTTCTGGGGTGACCTTCCCAAATTTGGGTGATAGTGGTGGATCTAACTTGCCTTATGTTAAGGAGGGTATAAAAGCCCAAACCCTGTTACTAAGAGCTGTTTCTAGCTTTATCAGCTTTAGCTTTCAGATTCTAGCTCTGAGCTTCTGCAGCTCTCAGCTAGGCTTTTCTGTAGTACACAGACCAACTTTATTTTACTTCTTTTTTAGCTAGTTAGTTTAAATTACTTTTCTAAGCTTAGAGATATCAGAGAAGGTTATTAAACTCTTTCCTGAGCACCCTTCCTGTCATGTCAAGGTCTCAGATATAAAAACCAAGGAGTCCTGCAGCACTTAAAGACTAGATGTCTCTCTTGACCAAGCTGGGAAACCAGAGTGTAAGTATCAATTATAGGGTTTTAAATATCAAATTTAGTAAACTTATAAGATTCTTATATGTATTAAACTGAAGTTAATTATAATTTGGTTAGATATATATTCACTTAATTAACCTTTTCTTAATGCTGTGCTTCCCATTTATGCTTTTAGGAATAAAAGAATTTTATAAAGTTACCATAAATTTTGTATGATTTTCTGTACCAAACATCCATGGAGGCCTTTTCTTTTAAATATCTCTGTAGTCAAATTAAGGCAAGAAACCTAAAATCTCTAATCAAACTCATGAAGACTAATTGACAATCTTAAATTAATTTCAAACTTAAGGATTTGGTGCACAAGTCAAGAGTTCTAGGTCTTTATCATTCTTGTTGCTCTTCACGGGACTTTCTCCAATTTGTCTACATCTTTCCTGCAGTGAGGTGTCCAGAACTGAACATAGTACTCCATCTGAAGCCTAATCAGCATTGAGTAGAGTGGAATAACTACTTCTCATGTCAAGAAGTGAAAGGAAATCTGTGAATAAATCAGTAAAAGTCCAGAGGAGAGCAACAAAAAATAATTAAAAGTCTACAAATATGACATAGGAGGAAAAATAAATAAAAAATTGGTTTGTTTATTCTGGAGAAGAGAAGACTGAGAGGGGACAAAACAGTTTTCAAATACAGAAAAACTTGCTACAAAGAAGAGGGTGAACTATTGTTCTCGTTAGCTTCTGGGGCAGAAGAAGAAACAGTGGGTATAAATAGCAGAAGAAAGCTGTAGGCTGGGCATTAGGAAACCCTTCCTCACTCTCAGGTTAGTTACAGACAGGAATAAATTCCTTGGGTAGGGGGGTCGTGGGATCTCTGCTACTGGAGGTTTTTAAGAACAAGTTGGGGTGGTGGGGGGAACCCTGTCAGGAGCTGTCTGTAGTTGCTATGAGGTCCTGCGTTGAATGCAAGGTATGGACTAGATCTTAGCGTACACATGTGGTGCCTCAGGCAAGCAATCAGGATGCATCACTGAATTTGGTTTGCAGGTTGGATCATTAACTTCTCAGGCCCGGGTCAGGTACTTATGAGGAGCATGACAGCAATCCTGATCCATGTACCCACCTGCACAATCCCCCCGCCCTCCCACCATTGGACTAAACGCACTCCTGGGGTCCCCTCCAGTCCTACACTTCCATGATTCTAAGTAAAGAGTTATCTGCTATCCCTGTTCTTTAAGAATATAATCATGCTCACGGCTTTCACAGAGCAACTTGACAAAACAATCAATCTGTCAATACTGAAAGACATTAAATGCTTGTGGTATGCCAAAGCATCTAACAGGGTTGTAATTTGGGTAATTAGCAAATCTAGGTATGCTAAACTGGTAGTTTTCATGTGTGAAATCCAACAAATGCACACAGCTTTGAACAGGAGGGGAGTGGGAATGTGTGCATTCATTCCTACCTACATCAGTTTGATGAGTTTCTTTGGTTTTCTGAGGGCCAGCTTCTCATCCCTAACTCTGTGAGTAAAGAAGCATTCAGCATGAATAGCCCCATAAGAAGAAACTGAAATTCAGCATGAGTAATGGTTTCAGAATCTGACCTAAAGGAAACTAAAATTTTCTTTAATTCCCTGTTACCCAAACCCTTCAAAATCCTCCCTGATTTGGAGCATTTTTGCACAAATTTAATTAGTAGCTATTGGGGGGAAGGTGATTTCGGTTTATGAACTGTTCTAATTGCCTGGTCTTCTGCTGAAACAGATGTTCTAGTCCATAGATGTTCCATAAACTGCAATGATCGTTCCAATTGGGCTGTCACAGTTCAGGCAACTGCACCTGTCATTCTTCCTCATAGTCCAGCAAGGACACCCATGCTCAGGCTACTGGCTCCAGCTGTCACCTGTCTTTGGTGCAAGCTTGTGTCTTTCTCTCTTTCCTGATCAGAGTATTTCCAGGGTGCACAGTTCCCTGCCTATACTGTGACTTCCCCAGCAAAGTCAGCGTGCTGAAGCAGGCTTGCCTTGCTTTGCTCCTCAAAGGCCATAAACAGTGGAATTGTCCACTCGTATACGTTACGGCACAACTCTTTCTAAGCAAGTACATTTATTTCTTAGCTAAAAGCATCACAGAAAACACCTATAAAGGAACCTACATGAATCCTAATAAGCTTACTAGTGATCAGTCCTTCACAGTTATTCTGTGGTCACAAATAAATAATAGCTTGGCCCTGACCTAGAAATTTATTTGTTAATAAATAAATAAATGTGTTAGTCTTTAAATGCCACAGGACTCTTTGTTTTCCCTAGGAATCTGTGAGCATCCACTTTCTTCAGCTGGGGTCTCAGTTCTTGACCTTGCATCAGCAGACAACAGGTACAGCTTCACAATGCCAGTGGGTATTTGCATTCTCCCCTTCCTCAGTATTTCTAGGCAGCCTACTCAACTAAATATTCAACTTTTGTTTTAAAAGAGTTCTTTGATGCTCATAACACTTCCCAGGGTTTACATTACTCTTGTCTCCCTTTTAAAGAGGTTTCATGGAATCCCACAATAACAAATAACCATTTGCACTTGTAGTACAAAAATCTCCTAAGATACTTAATACAATAAGATTTGTCTAGGATATTGTAGGAAATCACCATACTTGTCATGGGTGCCTCCTTGGAATAAGAGTGAGTGATTCTGGGATGCTTGTTGACAAAAATTTAAAAAATCCTATTTCTAGCTGGCAGTTTTCACATAGCTCTAGTCATAAATCATGTTCCTTGAAACGTTGCTATCTATATATGACTAAAACCAAAATGTAACAGGCATTCTTCCACAAAGCGTGAACTTGACTGAGGCCAAAAGTAAGAATTAGAGTAGTTTGACTGTTCAGCGGGGACAAGGTCAATCCGTGAATGAACTATGCTCAATATTTTTGCCCATGCTTATCATAGAAGATTATGAATGAAAGACTCTTAAGATGTAGTCCAACCCTGCACTCAAAGCAGAACCAAATCCCAACTAAATCATTCCAGCCAGAGCTTCATCAAAATGGAGATTTGACCATCTCCCTAGGTAACCTATTTCCATATTTTACCACTTGCCTAGTTATTTTTTTCCCTAATTTCCAACCTCAATCTTCCCCACTGCAATTTGAGTCCATTCCTCTTTGTTCTGTCATCTGCTACCACTGATGACCACCTACCTCCATCCTACAGGTAGTTGAAGACGGCTATCAAATCCCCCTTTACTCTTTTCTTCTGCAAACTATGTGGGGACCTCAGTGAGAGCAGAGTTTTGAAACACTGGCTGGTCAAGCTGTATTAGATCTATCACATCTCAGTAAAAAACATGCTTCAGAACAGTTCTGTTCTTAAAATGAACTGAAAAAGTCTGTGCAAATGAGTTCAGTATGTTGTACAGAATATCCATTTCAGACCTATTTTGTCTGTCCTTTGTAATGACAGAATCAACCTCCTTTCCATAGGAGTTCTCTGAACTATAATCAGTTACTTATTCTAGATTAAAAACCAAAACAAAAGATCCTTCCCAGTGCTCTTTGACCTTAGTACAGTAAGTGCACTGTCTGGTGCTCAGGGTCTCCTGTGATGGGCAGCCGTAAGAAAAGATAGATGGATCTACTCTGCATCTAGTATATGCGCACAAAGGCTGAAATGTTCATCAGTGCATAGGGGATCTTGAAGTTATTAAAATTAATGGGAATTGGGTGTCATTGAAGATCTCATCTAAAAGGTACAGAATCTGAAAAGGTCCAGGCCAGTCACCTGAAATGTCCTCAAGTCAGACTGGATGAAGAGTGGGAGATTGCCAAGATCTTTCCAAACAAACAAACAAGCTTCAGTTGAGCATGCTATTCTATTCTCCACTGTTGTCTTTTAACCTTATCAAAAGTACCTCCCCCCCAAAGACTGCTGTGTAATCTAATTTGTCTTCCATATGAACGCTTCAGGCATGTTACAATGATTATTTTTCTTGGGTTCTTCCGGTCCAGTGCACATCCATCTAGATTTTCTTTTCTGCTATAGTTTTGATACAAAAAAAACAAAAGTGGAGTTTCTTTTCATGGCAGTGCTTACAAACCTTTTGAGAAATATTCAGAGGGGATAAAGGAGATAAGTAAGTGAAGCAAAAAGCTTGATTGAAACAGAATTGGTTTCCGACAACTGACAGCTACTGGCAGGAAGAAAGGAGGAAAAGGATCTTCCTTGGACAAAATCTATTCACATACCCATTATTCATTTTTCCGCACTGATGCATAGAGATGGGGAAAAAAAACAATGTTAAGTAATCCAGTCCTCCTCTTTCCCATTGTGCTTCTGTACCCTGCAGTGCAATCTGATTTGAAATAAACAATGGATTTTGCTACAGATTATTAGAAGATGTTCCTGATATTCAGCCTACATTTGCTCTCACTTAATTGTATCCCACTGCTACTAATCATAGTCCCTTGTCACAGTCTAATTTTCTCCAGCCTTTCCGCTTACACTGTTCAGATATTTGTCAATGCAAATATTTACAGTGCTTCCACTCTAGTCTCAGTCTCTGCCAATGCTCGAATGATGCATGCAGTTTTGTAGCCATGAGAGTCCTGTGTATTAGAGAGGCAAGACTGGTGAGGTAATATCTTTACTGAACCAACATCTGTTGGAGAAAGCAACGTGCTCTCAAGCCATATCAAGCTCTTTAAATCTGGGAAAGTTTCATGTCTTGTTACAGCAAAATCCAAGATAAAAATGATAATTTAGTATGAGACGTCCACACGTATTCCAAGGTGAAATGGACATAAGACAAAAAGGAGATGTTAGTGAGTTACAGATTGTAGTAATAAGCCATAAACCCAGTGTTTTTATAAAGACCATGAGTTTAGTGTCAAGCCAAGTTATGAATTCATGCTCCCAGGCTCATCTTTTGAAACTGTTGTATAGTGTTCCTTTGAGGATGGGGTCTGCTAGCGCAGTTATAGCGTGATTGCTTTGTGAAAAGTGTTTACCCACAGGTGATGTGGTGCTGTGTCTTTTATCATTTTCCTGTGAGAGTCCATCTGAGGTGGTGAATGTCTGGTTTCACCTTTCTAGTTTTCACTGGGACAGCTACTTCAGCTGAATGCCCTAAATTTCTCTCTCTCCAACAGTAGCTGATATTTTTTCCAATGTGCTAATGCAATGTTTTGTATGCAGAGGTCTTCCAAGGGGTGCATGAACACATCCAGAGATTTGCCAGTTTCACAACAGGCTAAATAATAAGCATTCGTAAAGTCAACACAGGATAAAATGAGGCAAAATGAGAAAGTAAGCAATTTCTCAGTAATTGTGTGCTGGGCACGTTTGTATTTTAAGTCTGATATTGTAAGCAAGTCTTTTTAAGTGAGGTGAAACTTGTGGTACACAAGACAAATGAGACTCTTGACCAGGATATAGTAGTTGGGGAAGGTTAAGAGCCTCTATCCCAATGAATCTTTGCAGCCTCCTGGTGACTTCAGAACTCCCTCCACATTTGTCAGTAGCTCTCTGATATTGTGGTATTGAGAAATGAAGAGGGTGTTCTAGGTGGAAGTACAACACAATTTGGGTTTCACTGATCTTTCTCTAGTCCTTCCACTGAAGGTATTTATACTAATACCTGTGCAGCAACTGGAGAGGGCTATTTTCTTCTAGTTCTGTGGCATGAAGTTGCTTCATATGAAGCCCAAAATTTCCCTGGATGTATACTGCCATACTGCACAGCAAACATACTAATTTGTTGCCCACTGCCCCTCCTTAGTCTACCTCAGCACTCCTGCTTCTAGATTTCCCCATACGGTAGAATATGCTTCATTTAATCCTCCCCTCACCTCTTGTGTATTAAAACAACAAGCAGTTGTGTGGCACTTTAAGACTAACAGATTTATTTTTGCATGAGCTTTCGTGGGAGAAGATCCCACTTCCTCAGATGCTTCAAAGATGGGTGAACTTACAGAAAGGAATGAAACTAAATGCAAGGGGGTGTAAAACATAGGATCAGGTCATAAAGTAACAGCAAATCAGAGCAGTTTACAGGCTCAAACCATGGGAAGCCTGAAGTCAAATTACCCTTTGTAATGGGAAAAGAACCCATAATCTCGATTGAGTCCTGCTTTTACAGAATTTAGCTTGCATATTAATTTGAGTTCAGCTGTTTCTCTTTGAAGTCTTGATGTCCCAGGTACATCTCTAACGACAGTCGTTAACAAATCCGTCATCGAGTGATTAGGAAGATGGAAGTGCTCAGCAACTGGTTTCTTTGTTCTTTGATTTCTGATATCAGCTCTGTGCTCATTCAGTCTCTTACGGAGTGATCGTCCTGTTTGTCCAATATATAAGGTGTCGGGGCATTTCTTGCACATGATGGCATAGACCACATTAGTAGATGAGCAGGTAAATGAGCCTTTGATGGAGTAGCAGGCTTGATTAGGACCTATGATGGTGTCTGTTGTGTAGATATGCGGGCAGACTTGGCAGCATGGTTTTTTGCAAGGATAGTCTTAAAGTGCCACACAACGTCTTGTGTATTAGCCTGTATTACTTAGGTTGGATCGCATGTTCCTTTTTTTGTCCATGTTCCTAGAGTCACTGGGAGAATTAGACTTGCTTCTCTGTCCTAACTGGCTGATGCAAATCATATCCTACAGGCAGTTTCCACCAGACTCGGATAATTTCTGTTCATTGATGCACTTTTTGCTTTCCATTAATGTTTAGTCCACATGAAAGTGTTGCTTGAAGTGGCAGCCAAGGAGTCTGGTGGCACTTTTAAAGACTAACAAATTTGTTTATCACATGAGCTTTCATGGGAGAAAATCCAAATCAAGGTGTCAAAGTGTAACTGCAGAACTGGAATTCATATGCAGATTTAATACCATGAACTCAGGGCTGAACAGAGACTATGGGTTCTTTTCCTATTATAACAGGTAATTTTGCTTTTCTTTCCCCCCACTTCCCTTCCTCTAACTCTGTGCTATTTGTTGTACTCAACTGTTTGAATTTAAACGACTGCTTTGATTTGCTATAGCAGTCTGACCTGATCCTATGACTTATGCTCTCCTACATTATTTTGCTCCCATTCTGTAAGTTCCCCCATCTTCAAGCATCTGACAAGGTGGAAAGCTCATTTGATAAATACATTTGTTAGGCTTTTAAAAAAGTGCCACTGGACTCTTTTTCTGTGTTTTATCCATTTGTCAGGTAGTGACACAGTGTCTGCTGCCCCACTAAACACCATTTCTAATATTGATTTCTTTCGTGTAAGTTGATAATTCTATCAAATAAATAAATAAAAGCAGTTCTGGCTGGCAAGATATACAGGATATCTTTTATGATAATCCCTGGCATTGGTAAAAAACAACAAGGAGTTGTGTGGCACTTTAAGACTAACAGATTTATTTTTTGCATGAGCTTTTGTAGGAGAAGATCCCACTTCCTCAGATGCTTTGATGATGGGTGAACTTGAAGCATCTGACGAAGTGGGATCTTCTCCCACGAAAGCTCATGCAAAAAATAAATCTGTTAGTCTTAAAGTGCCACACAACTCCTGGCATTGATGCCTCTCTGTAGTGTTGAACAATGCAAGCGTCCCAGTCAATCAAAATGTGGAGAAATTGCATCCCACATCTGATAATGGGCTGAAGGTGTATGTACATATCTACAACTAACTAGACAAAATTCTTGGGATTAATTTGCCTTCTTATCTTTGCTGCCACCCAGAGGAAGAGAGGAGGATAGGACACTCACTCCATCTTCTATTCAACCATGTAAGAACTGCTTAGATTGTGATCTGTTTGTAGTGGCTAGTGCTTTCAACCAGCACTGAAGTCTGGCGGGATTGACCGGTGGACCATGGCTCTACGTGGCCCTGGAATTCATGCTTGGCCAGTGGCTATATTTAAGTATGTTTTCTGTAGGATGATTGCTGCTGGAGGGAATTGTTATTAGAAAGTGGAAATAGTTTGTCATAGTGGATATCATTTGGCGAAGCTGCCCCAGGGCTACACAAGTAACTTCTGTTGGTTTAATTATATCATTCAGATGTGTGAGCTAATCCAGGTCTGAGTGATGTAGTTACACTGACCTTACCGCATATGAAGGCATCACTATGTTGACTGCAGGGTCTTCCACCAACGTAGCTACTCACCTTTCATGGAAGGGGATTAATTACACTGATAACAGAAGCACTCCCATTGGTCTAGTAGCATCTTCTCTTACAGTGGTTAATGATGAGCCTGGTCATGTTCTATAGGAGATGACAGTAGGAAGCAGATGAATCATGCTTTCTTGATGTTTGTGGTTTGTGTTATGGTTGGAAGTTTCATGGGGAGGCGAGGAGGTTTTTATGATGTAGGTGGTGCATACAATCTGTATTGAAGCCCCTGCTGAGAGATCATCAGATCTTCCATTTCTTGCTTTCACACCATGAACCCATTTCACCTCAAGCAAAAAGTGGACACATTCATCTATGAGCACTGCACAGCCCTCCCCCTGACATTACTTAGATGAAAAAATAAGCCCTATTCAGCATCATTATAGTCTGCTTTCTAGAGATTTATTTTTCTCTTAGTGCAGTTAGATATTATAACTAATGACTTCAAGTAAAAATTTATTGGAAAGATGCTGCCTTCATGTCAAGTTGGATGGAGTAAATGCCAATGAAATGTGGTTCCTCATAATGGATTCATCTTCTGACATTGAGCACATCAGTGTATCCTTGACAACAGAGCTCTAGAATAACAGCAAAACAAATGTACTTGTTAGGTTGGCTGAAAATTAACTGGACCAAATCTGGATTGATCACTTCTTCTCCAAAGAGTTCAGCCAAGTAATGCATCCCCAGCTGCCCTCCTTCCTGCAGTGTTCTCATCTTAGCCTCTTAATATATATTGGAAATAATCTTTAGTGTGCTGAACCAGATGAGACCAAACCCAGAGCAAACTACAATGTAAAAAAAAAAAAAAAAGTGACACAGTAAGTCATCCAATCAGCTTGTCCGCGCAACACGTCCTTTGAAGGAATGGATGTATGGATATGAATATTTCTATCCATGGCCGTTAGATACTACTCTGAAGTTAACTGATTCGTTAGTGGTGCATTCCACTGCTAGCTCTGAACTCAAGAGATCTATGATTTCCATGTTTGAAGGGAATCATCCGTGTTATTAAGTCTTTATAGCTGCAGATGATTGGTACAGCTCCAGGCCTTAAGTCAGAGGGTTTTAGTCCCTATTTGGGGCCCATAGGTGCCATCCCAATATAAATAATAACGTGGGGAAAATACAAAGGTAGGTACAAAGGTACAAATTCAAGGTTCAGTAGCACAACACAGGCATTTAAAGGGAGGTACTGTTCCCTACTGATTTTCTGCTGCATGCACAAGTTTCCTTCTTATAGACTCACCTTTGCTATTGTTGCTCTTATAGTGCAAGTCTGTGGCAATAAGGGTGCATAGCTCCCCCCTTCCCAGCTGTGGAGAGAGGGATGTGGCACAAAGGAGAGCTCATGATTTGTTCTGTTCTGCTTTCTCCTTCTCTCTCCATCTATTCCTTTCCCTTTCTTTCCCGTTCATGATGCACTCTCCTCCTCCTTGTATTCTAAAGAGGTGTAAAAAAAAAACAAAAAACCTAGGTAAGCTCATGGAGGATAGGTCCATCAATGGCTATTCACCAGGACAGGCCAGGACTGCTGTTTGCCAGAAGCTGGAAATAGCTGCTAGGGTGGATCACTTGATGATTGCCCATTCTGTTGATTCCCTCCGATGCACCTGGCATTGGCCACTGATGGAAGGTAAGATATTGGGATAGACCAACCATTGGTCTGACTTAGCATGGCCATTCTTATGTTCTCTGGTTTGAAATCAGTGAAGACATGGGAAAGTGTATGTAGCATACCTCTTCGGCTTTCCCCCACTCATAAACCCTTTTCTGTCTACAACACTTGTGCTCACTTTATTTATGGTGATGAAACACTTTTCTCACAAATTAAGCTATGCCTAGGGGCCCTGGCTTCTCATCCTTGCTTGCCCTAAAGCAGTCTGAACACAGGGCTCCGTCCCTCCTGCCCAGCCATGCCTCTGCTTCCATTTTCCAGGCCTCTTATGGTCCAGCTCCAGGGAGTCAGGTGCTCCATCAGGCAGGTTCTCCCTGGCCTTAATCCATCCCATAACTAAAATGATGAAAGTCCTGTGGCACCTAAAAAACTAACAGATTTCTTTGGGCATAAGCCTTCATGGGCTCCAATGCACTTCTGCATTTAACAAAGTGGGTCGGAGCCCTCAAAAGCTTATCCTCAAAGAAATCCATTAGTCTTTAAGGTGCCATGGGACTCTCATTGTTTTTGCTGTACACAGATTAACACAGCTACGCCTCCAGAAATTTTCATCCAATGACTGAGATGCACTTCTCCCTCTCTGGGCTTGCTCCACAGCTCAGACTGCTGGGAAACAGGTGGCAGCATTCCTGAGGCTTAAGCACCTCTATTCCACTACAGCGTATGTGAGACAGAGATGATAATGAGCTTGGATGGGGTTCTGCCACAGAGGGAAGGGGGCTGGGGAACTGGTGAGGTGGATGGGGAGATAGTGAGGCTAAAGTGGGATGCAGAGGAAATATGAACAGAAGCATCATTCCAAGTTTTCAAACTGGAAATCAGTAAGACGTCGGTTGTGCATACAGACTTCATTGCAATTAATTTCAGTGTCACCTCAGTAGTTCATGGTAATGAAATACTAATGTTGTGGCCACAGGAACATTGCATTTCACACTAACTTTTACCTGAGCTCTGAGAAAGACATGGTCGTATCATGCACCATTTCTTGAGGAGCTTCATAGAATCATAGACTATTAGGGCTGGAAGGGACCTCATGAGGTCATCTAATACAATCCCCTGCTAAAAGCAGGACCACTCCCACTAAATCATCCTAGCCAGTGTTTTATCCAACTGGGTCTTAAAAGTTTCCAGAGATGGATATTCCACCACCTCCCTACGCAATCCATTCCAGTGCTTTGCCACCATCCTAATGAAAAGGTTTTTCCTAATATCCAACCTAGACCTTCCCAGCTGCAGATTTAAATGATCGCTCCTTGTTCTGTCCTTTGTCACCACTGAGAACAGTCTAGCTTCACCCTCTTTGGAGGACCCCGTCAAGTAGTTGAAGGTTTCCATCAGTCCCTCACCCCCAGTCTGCAGACTAAGTAAGCCTAGTTCCATTAGTTTCTCCTTATGTCATGTGCCCCAACCCCCTAATCATTATTGTTGCTCTCTGCTGGACTCTCTCTAATTTGTCCACATCTTTTTTGTAGTGAAAAGCCCAAAACTGGACACGATATTCCAGATGCGGCCTCACCATTTCCAAATAGAGGGGACTAATTACATCCCTCAATCTATTGGTGATGATAAATCTCATTCCTCTCTACTGTAGCAATAAACCTTTGCTCAGGGGCTATACCTTTGTGCATTAGGTGTCCAGCATCATTTTCAGAAAGTTGTTGGCAACTGATTGTCCCTTTGTGCCAGCTGTGGGACATAAGCAGGGGCAAATTTAGGGGCAGGTGACAACCTGAGGTGCCAGGCTCAGAGGGTGCAGTTTTTGTTTTAGCAACAAAAGGGAAAATAGAGTGTTTGAAGTAAAATGTTTCAGATATCCTGGATGTGGATGCATTTTTCACTAATCTCTGTGAAAGTTCGGGAAGTTTGTAGAATCTTACAGAACCCTCCAGAAATTAACAGAGCTACATTTTCTTCCTAGAATATTGTCAGCGGGGGTTAAAGTGGGCCAGACGTCTTCACTCACAAATTCGAGGGGGCAGTGTTATGGGGCACCTAAAAATGGGGCTGAAAACACATTCTGCCCTGACTTGGCCCAGGAGCTGCAGCCAGGCTGGGGAGGGGAGTTTTCAAAGCTCCCCCCCACGCAGGCTCAAATGCGTGCTCAGAGCAGGGGAGGCCTGCCCAGGGAGCAGCTCTGGCCAGGTACCGGGGGAAGACGAGGGTTTGGAGGGCTGGGTCAGGAAGGGGTTGGGGTACTGGGGGCCAGGGGATCGGGAAGCCAGTGAGCGGGTCAGGGAAGAGGGTCACAGGGGTGCAAGTGTGGCCCTCTTGTGAGGCCCCTACAAATCTCCAGGCTCATAAGCTAGGGGCTAATGGCCCAGCTTCTGCTCTGACCATCAGGCTGCCAGCCCTGAGCATGGCACGAACTCGAGCAGACTCTTGCACAGGGGTGGAAGCAAAGGCCTGCAGGTCCTTCTCTCCAGCCTTGCCCCGTTGGCAGCTTTTCCTCACCAGCCGCTTCCCACCCACTTCGTTAACATGGGAGCTGCCAGGCGCCTTGTAAAGTATGGGAGGGTCCTAGTCTCACCACCTCATTCATCTCCTTCCTGCCCTAGGGTTGGAAAGAAAAAAATCCCTGTTCGCTGCCTGGCTTCACAGGTGGCTAGGTTTGAAAGTGCGGCAGTTGCAGGAGGTGGCTTCCAGCCCTCGGCTTCCCAACTGGGAGTGATCAAGGCACCTCAAGGCAAAGGCACGTGTAGGGGCACGGGGCAATTTTACATGGGGCCACTGAGAATATCACACGCCAAGGGGAAAGGTGCAGAGCTGAGTGTGGCGCTGGCCAAGCTGAGTTTGGGGGAGGGAGGCGGTGGCTGGGTGCAGAGTGGTTGTGTTGGAGGGACCCGCACCTCCAAGAAGCGCCTCCTGCTCGGCTGTGGGTGGAGGGGGAAACACCCCCCAGAATGCCACGGTTGGGTGGGAGCAGCCACGGTGCCCCCAGCTTGGCTAGAGGTCAGTTTCCTGTGTGGTCTAGTGGGCCAGCAGTTTCCCTGAGCCCATCTGGTCAATTTTCTTCAGTTTCTCCCACTAGCTAACCTCAGCTTTTCCCCTTAATCACCCCCAGTTGAGTTTCTCCCCCTAGCTAGGTTCAGTTTCTTCCCTTAGCTAGTTGTTCTAGACAGAGGCTAAAAATGTGAATTATTTAAAATGTGTCTCATTGCACAGTGTTTATTTGCTCTGTATGTACATTCCACAGACTTACTCACTTTCTATAGGAAGCCACTGCAAATTTCTTCCTAAAATGTCTAATAAAATGGATCTTGAAAACTGCTTCCACTTTACGGATGACCAACTACAACACATATTTCTTAGTAGTTTAGATTTTGTCTTTTTATTATCCTGATCTATCTATCTATCTATCTATCTATCTATCTTTAAATCTGGGTTTTATTTACTAAATTGAGCAAGGTACACAGTGCCCCACTGAGAACAATTTATATTGTGGACGGTAAGACAAGATGATCATAGAATCAGAGAACTGGTAGGGACCATGAGAGATCACTGAGTCCAGTCCTCTGCATTCATGCCAGGACCAAGTAACATCTAGGGAAGGCAGAGGGGGCAGCGTGCGAGTCCAGGATGGGGGTAGGGAAGTGGCCAAGGTGCAGTGTGAGGCATGGATTGAGGTTAGAGAAGTGCAGAGGGGTGGACGGGGCAGCATATGAGGTCAGGTCAGGTCCAGTATTTTTATGGAGTAATAACCAATGCATGTGGTATGGAGAGGTGGTTGCAAATGCCTACCTGGGCTGGGGCCTGAACATGCATGAAGGGGGACTATATGATATGGGAAAGGGGCTCAGAGATTAGGAGGGTTCTGGGACCCATCAAATTAGACTTTAACCACTGGTAGTCAGCCATAACCTCAAAACTAAGGCTTATTAAACCATATCTTCTATAGATGATGGCTGATAAATAATTGACATTGCTTGCTATTTTATTGCTCGAAAATGTGTTTTGCCAATTTTTCTATCTATCCAGTGCTGTGATTCAGTTTGTGAGAGCAAAGGTGATAAATACAATCTTTTGAACTAAAGGACTAGGGTAACAGTCTAAGGCCATCACCTGCTGTAACACCATTTAATACTGGTCTGCCCACTGTTAGAGAACAGTACTATTTCCTGATATTAGTATATTTCAGTTATTCTTAGAATTAAAAAAAGTTTCTATGAACTTAGAGGAAATGACTTATTTTATTTGTTTATGTATGGCATGAATAAATACAGATTTAGAAAGCCTAGAATGTGAATTTATCATCTTATATGACAGGAAGAAATCAAGCATGCAAATTGTGTAACAAAGTCATGAAATGAGTTACAAAAGCAATAAAAATAAGGTGTTCAAGTGTTTACAAAATGGAGGGTGGGGCACCATTTGGTCTAGGACCTACCCTAGATAAAGGGATCTCTAGAAAACCCAACAATAGTGCAGTAAAGAAAGATTCCAGTTTAGCTCATGTGATGGAAGAGCATTCTGTGTTCACCTTTGATTGTATTCTACCTTTAACACAAAGTGGAACTGAAACCACTTTATTAGTCCTTGCTTTTGTATATTAGGGCCATAATAATTGGTTTGGTGGTTAGGTTTTTTCTCAGTGAATTTTTACTGGAATCACTGAGAAGCTTCCTGATTAAGGACCACAGCATACAGCAAACTAATTACATGTTAAGAGATTGGCATCTGTAAAGTGTGTTCCAACATCAACTAATTAATCAGTCATCTATGATTTCCATGTGTTGATCATGTCAATTGATGGTCTTTCAAAAGAGAGATTAACCCAGGATATGGAAGACAGATTGTTCTAAACTCCAAACTATGTTTAAAGGTACTCATAGCTAGGATTTTGTCATGTCCCATTGTAGGAAGGCCAGGCAAAGAGTTTATTATGGGGTAGAATTTAATCACCATGCTGGGCTGTTTGTATCTAGATCCCTATATCTTCTCCAAAACCTTGTAGTGCAGATACAAGTCCTATGCAAGTGAAGAAGCAGCCATGTGGGCTAATAGTCCCTAGGAATCCCATTAGGTCTCAACAGGACTGTTTCCACAAATGAAAATAAGACCATCTTAAAAACCAAGAGACTGTAATGGTTACAGGATTATCGCTGGAGTGGGGTTAGAAATATCATTTGTGGTTTGAGTCAATGAGAAAGAAGACTACACATGACTTGCTCATAGCCACCACAGTGCTTTAAAGGCAGAGGCAGAATTAAGAAGGTGAATGGGCCGGGCTGCTGTTCTGATATGTATCTGCGATCTCTGTGGCAGAAAGCTAAGGTATGCTTTTATGCAGAAGGGGTAGAGTCTGACTTTTCGGACAGAAGCTTGGCCACTGAGAGCCAGGATATTTTTTCTTTTACTCTTTCTGGCCAGACTGAGCCTGAGGATGGACAGCTGCAAGAGTTTACCTTTAATTGAGGGAAAAATGTACTTGAATTTCAATTGGGAAGCTGATGGTTGAAATTTCAATGCATTCTCAAGGCAGAAAGTGAACAAAGAAGTTTTTTCAAAGCAAAGTGAGCAAAGAAGTTCTTTCAGAGCATCGGCACCTTGAAGCCAGAGATACTGTGATTCAGCTCAGTTCTACGAATACTAACAAACAAGGAGACAAAGCTGTAATTGAGATCAGTTTTAAATAAACATCATGAAGATACAGGAACTTAAACCAGCCTTAGCAAGTAACTGATTTATGAAATAGCTTGGAGGAAGCTAGCAGATAATACTAGTAAATGCTTCATGGAAAGGAATAATTTAATTTCAGCCAGGCTAGAATCATTATCATAGCACAGCTGGTTTGCTTTACTGTAAGCACTATTGGTACTGATAAAAATCTATTGGTTACATGTCTGACTCCGTAAATTCATCAGTGTAAATTCACAGAAGTTGGTCCAATAAAAGACATTACCTCATCCACCTTGTCTCTTTTATATCCTGGGACCAACAGGGCTACATCAACACTAAGTTTATCCAGGCTGTTGAAAGGATTGAGTTATGTTGTCAATTAGCTTTAAAGGACTACTAATTAAAGTTTAGGGATCCCTTTTGGATCAGAAGGGAATCAGTGCCACCAGATAGATCCTTTGAGTGGCCTGCACTATGGGTTACTCTATAAATCATTTGTTCTTCATTTGGAAATGGTCTAAGAAATACTAGAATCCAATCCAATTCAGTTCCCACTGGACTCCCTAAGAATCTCCCTATTAATTGCAATGGGATTTACCTGAGTTACTTACAGTGGATCAAATAACTACTTGTGGTATCTGATCCATAGATAGGAACCAGTTAGGGACTACTGGACTAGATCACCCAATAGCCTTTCTTTCCTGCTAGCAATGAAGTGAAAAATCCTCTGTAGGATTCAGAGACCCAGTTCTGTTAGTATCTGGCCAATACAGTTTTTCAGCCCTTTTTGAAAACTACCTTCAGAAGGACTAGTGCTCACCAGTAATGCAGCTACCAAATACCCTCTCCAATCTTGATCCTGAAGTGGGTGCTCTGTAGAACGGTAGCCTGCCTTGACAGCTCATCAGTCAAGAGCTGAAAGCAAACCACACTCCAGGAACGCATTCGACACACTCTAAAATGCCAATTCATTCCCAAGTTTCTAGACCTGGAATAAGGCGTGAAGACAAAGAACCAAAATGTTGTCTGCAAAGGGTCATTCTCAAGGATTACAGAGTGAGGGTTTTGAAATGCTGGTTTAAAATGTTTTTCAGAGAAACATTTGCTAAGCAGACCACTGAAAGGTGAAGAAGAAAATCCTCCATGTCCTCTTGAAAGCGATGAGTGATAGGCTGTGCAGCCATACTACAAAGAGAGTCCCTAAACTTTACACTTACAGGGCATGATCCTCCACTGTCTCATCCTTTGCAGATTGTAGATGAAACCCGTTGTTCTGCCGTGGAAGAAAGACCCATCAAGTAAAAGGTCATAAACGGGAGGATATCATCCCTTCTAGACAAGTGTGATGCAAAGGAGCTGTCATCAAGTGCTCAGCAGAGAATTCCCCTGCCAGAGGTAGTCTCACTTTTGGTGTCCCTATCTGCAGGACACTAGCTGCGAGTCCATGAATTATTTTTTTCAGAACAAACAAGGAGTCTTGTGGCTCTTTTAAAGACTAAACCATGTATTTATCACATGAGCTTTTGTGCAAGAAAATCCTGCTTCATCGGATGCTTTGAAGATGGGGAACTCTGAATGGGATATAAATATATGCAGGGAAGTGTCAGGATCAGGTCACATCGTGACAGTAAATCCAGCCCCTTGTGATGAAAACTGGACTCAGAAGGGGATGTTGTCAGTGACAGTTTTTTCATTGTTGAGTGACTGCTCAATGCCTGCCCCCACCGTCTCACAGTGCTGTTACCACATATCAGAAAGCTGTGATCTCACTCATACCAACTCACTGTGCAAACCATGGAAACAACTTTAAATATTCATGATCTAACATGCTCTAATGCTTCCCATGAGAGTTACAATTTATGAAACCTCTAAGCAGTGGGTTTGCCACGAGGCATTCTCTGAGAAGACACAGAAGAAAAGGAAGGCAGAAAAGGAATGGAGGGGAGGTAAACAGGGCCTCAGACACGGACAAAAAATGCTGTTGATCTGTCAGTGACCATATTAGCTTTCAGGAGGTTGGTTGGTATGGAGAACATTGCAGCAGCTGTTCGTAACTGTGGGTCGGATTCTGTCTTCCCTTATTCAGTGTGGCAGGTGGAGAATACAAGATATGAGGTTCATGGTTGACTTTCTGTAGAGTTGGGTAGGTTTGATTTCACTTCCTGGGAAAAATTAAAAGTATTTTGTCTTTGTTCTTTGTATACCTCATTATCAGTCCTGTCTGTGTACACAGCTATCTAAGGGTCATTGTATTGCTGCTAGTCATTGTGGTGTCTGAATGCCTTACATGTAAAAGAGATCAGAAAATGAAAAATCTCAGGTGGACTTAATGTCCCTTCCACAGTCCAAGATCGTATCAAAAGAAGTGAGATTAAGAGAGAATCAGGGAGAGTACACATGTGTCGAAAGGCAGGCTCAGAGACCAGCATCAGGATAGTGTTCTTGTGACTGATGAGCCACACACCAATGGTTAATTACATCTATGTACAATTAGCTTTCATTGCTTGTGTGAATGCTTTTTAAATCAGCAACTGCAAAATCTATCTTTATCGAGGAACAGAATTATAAAATGCCTCTGGCAAGTCATGATGAAGTGATGCCTAAGAAATATTACAAGTGTATGGGACTGGGACTGTGGGGATCTGGGTTCAAATCCTGGTACTGCTGGTGACCACTGGCAATGTCATGTCACCTCTGTGCCTCAGTTTCACCACCTGAAAATGGGGGTAATGATAGTGCCCTCCTTTGAAAGACACTTTGAAATCTAATGATGGTAGGTGCTAGGTGACTTCAGGATTACCAGTAAGGGAATTACTAGCAACTTTCTTTTTCAAAAAATGCAGTAACTAACCAACTAATAATAAAAGAGTTACTAGCATTGATGGTTTTTTAAAAATAAAACTTTATTAACAGTCAATCAAATCGTAACAGATTTTAGGCACAAGGAATTGACTGGTTCAGATCCAAGGTCCTTCTAGCTCTCTATACTGTCTCCAACACTGGCCACCACCAATTGCATCTAAGGAAGGCAATCTGCCCAATAACAGTCTTACCCTAATCCCTAACAGTCAGAGGTGAGTTTAAACCTCAAAACGTAACTCCCTCCCAAAGCCTTTATTTATATTATTCCCTATTACATCACTGCAAATGCTGTTAACTGTATAAACATCCAATCCTTCTGTTAATATTGCTAAATTCTATACCTCAACCACATCCTGTGGCAATGAGTTCCACCATCTACATGTTTTGCCAATGAGCATAAATGTGGTAACATTTCCCTGTTCAGTGGGGTTTCTCTGGCACCAGTGAGAATTTTGCCTCCCGACAGGAGAACGACTAAGGTCCCCCTTCCACTGTGTTCATTGATGTAAGCTAATCCACGCTCTGAGTTAGGGGTATGCTCCCCATCTTGTGCTAGCTCAAGCAGAGGGAGCTGGAGCATAAATCACAGCATGCCACGGTAGCATGAGCAGTGGAGTGCCGGCATAGCTCAGCCCGACTGCATACCTACCTGTGGGGTTCAGGCAGTTTTGTACTTCACACAGCTCATGCCACTGCCCACTGTACCAAAGCTCAACTACTCTTTATAGTCTGACTTGCTCTCACTGAGCCAGCGCAGGTAAATGTATGCAAGCTGGGAATCATGCTCTAGCTTGCTTTGCTGATACAGCTTTGGTGTCTTATCCAAACTCAGTTGAAGGCAAAGGAACTCTTCCTTTTGCCATCACTGGGCGTTGGATGAAGGTCTCAGTTCAGTAAGCAGAACAGATTTCAGAATCAGGGCCACAAAAGTGAGCTATGATAGTCTGACCTGGGCCATGCTATCCCTCTTTGTATTGCTCTAGCACCCAAAAGCCCCAAGCAGGGATCCCATTAGAGTAGGCTTTGCATATGCACTGAATAAGAAGCAATTCATCCACTAACAAATTTATTCTCTGAATAGGGACCCGAATGAATTCTTACTCTCGCTGTCTTTGACTCAGACACAGAGTGATTCTGTACATTGCCCAAAAATGCAGAGGAAATCTATGGATGTGTCAGTAATGGATCCCAATGCTGAGTTCCAGTCGGTTGCTTTGACACAGGACCATCTTCCTGTCTGTATCAGCAAAGGCAATAAAAACTCACACTTGAGATTTTGAGCAATCATCTCCCCTCCATCTGGGCCTCTCACACAGACAGACTGATGAAAGAAAACTGAGCTATGCGTTCCTATGGAGAGCTTAGTGGACTATTGGCTTTGCTGTTTGTTTAATTATTAGCATGATTGTGAGTTTTGGAAAATGTGATAATGGCTTGGTTAGTTTAAAATGCATCAAATGTTCCTGGAACTTGCTAACTGATTATTGCAAAAATAATCATGATGGTGCATTACACTGAAGTGTTTGTTTTATGCTAATTGTTGTGACCTTTTTCAGCTGTATTTGATGAGATTACTATAAATAATTAAATGACCCTTGAGGGGGAAAAAGTTAGGCAGCAAAAGAAGCTACAGTACAGTAAATGCAACAATTCCCATTGCCTTCCTTCATTTTGAATTAAAAATTCAAGTTTGCTTAAAGTATTTTCTTCTTATGTAGCTGAGATGATCTGTGTATACGAAGGACTGGTGGCACCATCTACAATTATGATTGCTAGACACATACCATTGTGAGACGCTGTTTTCTGTTGTTTCCATCTTGTATAAACTTTAATCATTTGGTCTGGAATTGTCCATGCTGAGTGTCTACCATAGGCTAAATTTTTCTTCAAAAATTTGAGCCAGAATTGATCAGCTGCTTCTCAAAATGGGGCTACAAATATTACATTGTTTACCCTACGTTAAAATCTTGTGATGACCTTTTCCTTTAAAAAAAAAAAATCTAAAATGCCTTTGGTTTGGAGCATGAAAAAGAAATTTGATCAGGAGGCTTTTGTGTCAGTCATGTGCTGTTCATCCGTGATAATTTCCAAAGGGATAGCCGTGTTAGTCTACTCCCTTAAAAGAAAAAAACAAGGAGTCATGTGGCACTTTAAAAACTAACAGATAGACCAAGTAATAGTCGTCATGCTCCACGGAGATGTGAGCTAACAAACTAAATCACAGGACTCTACCTTCACAGAGCATGCTCCATCCGCTCATTGCTCCTAAGGCTTCATCCATACAGGCTGAGAGTGTCCCAGCTCAAGGCTACAAGGTGTCAGAAGGATTTTCCCTATCATGGCTGTACTGGGAGGGGGTAGGGCAAACACCAGAATGGAAAGTAGGGAGCCTGCTCTGTGCTACCTACCCATCAACTAGCATTTGAGCATGGTGGAAGAAGCTGGCTGATTTGACTGAAAAAGGGGCTAAAGAGAGAGAAACTGGAGACTGGGACCGGGAATGGAATGGGAGCCACAAGGGATAGGGACCTGGCAATGACTGAGCAAGGAGACTTTATTGACAGCTAGTGAACGAAAGCAAGGAGGACTGGGAACAAGTTGAAGGAAGTGAGACTGGATCTCAGGTTGGTCTTGGACCAAGGGGGTTGGGGGCAAAGGAGACAGATCTGACCAGCATCTGGAATGCAGACTGAGAACTGGGATTGTCTTGGCAAAGAGACTGGGACAGGAAGCAGGGCTGGAGGGAGAGCGTAAGACTGGGTGAGGCACCCATATAGGGACTGGGAGCCGCTAGAGGCATGGAGGGAAAGATGGCTGGGACAAGCATTTGGGCTGCTTTGCATGACTCCAGCAGAACAAAACAAGTCAAAATGCATTTCAATAGCCACTTAATGATTGTGCCCATGGATTTTAATCCCCAGTTCTATACTACCAACTTAAAAAATTACTTGGACAAGTTAGACGTCTTCAATTCACCAGGGCCTGATGGTATGTATAGAAGAAAGCAAAAGGTTAAAAGAGAGAGAATGTGTAGAAATGCCTAGGTGTTAGCTCAAGGCCTAATGAAGTAATCCAACAGTGGGTCTGAACGGAATACACAGTGAGCCTGAACTGAAGTTAAGGACATGAAACAAATTGTGAAGTTCAGCTTCTTGGCATTGTCAAGAAACAAGCTGAAATTGTAATAAGTATGAAAAATGGAAAAGTGCTTGAAAGGTATTGAGTTGGTCTAAGGCCAATGAATAATGCCAAAGAGATAGGTCGGTATTATATAAGTACAGTTTTGGTTACAGTATGACACCTTGATGGATAGAGATGTCCATTGAATTCAGAGCACCAATGCTGCCAGCAAATCTGTTGATATGGACTGTTTGTCATAGTGCTACATTGCAATAAAGCCTAACCATGCACCTTCGTTTCCACAATGATCTGTGGTTGTGGGTTGGTTTCCTTGATTATGTGTGTTGCCTCAGTTTACCTCTTGCACACAGCTATGCCTACACTCCAAATCACTGAGCCAACTGACTTCTCTCTAGAGTTCTGAGCCAGGGGTAACCCTGAGGGAGCACACATTCAGAAACTCACGCACGCATTCACACGCAGCCAAACTGATGTCAGTGCTGGACACAGACCAACACTGATAAGAACAAATCTTACCTGACGTGCCTGACCACACACCCGGCGTACCACCATATGCACCCTAGAGTTCTCAAGGAGCTGACTCAGGATATATTTGAGCCATTATCTACTATCTCTGAAAAATCATGGAAGACGAGTGAGATCCCAGAGGACTAGAAAAGGGCAAATACAGTGCCCATCTACAAGAAAGAAAATAAGATCAATACAGGGAATTATAGTACAGTCAGTTTAACCTCTGTACCAGGAAAAATAATGGACCAGATAATTAAGGACTCGATTTGCAAACATCTAGAAGAGAATAAGGTGTTTAGGACTAGTCAGCGTGGATTTATCAAGAACAAATCATGTAAACCAACTTGATAGCTTTCTATGATGAGTCTTATGGATAGATGGGAAGTGGCGCATGTGGTGTATCTAGACTTTAGTAAGTCATTTGATAAAGTCTCACATCACATTCTTATTAATAAACTGGGAAGGAACAAACTAGATGGAGCTACTATAAGATGGGTGAAAAACTGGTTGGATAACTGCTCCCAGAGAGTAGTCATCAATAGTTCATATTCAGGCTGGAAGGACATAATGAGCAGGGTGCTGGATGGATCTCTTCTGGGTCCAGTTTTGTCCAACATTTTATCATTGACTTGGATGATGTCCTAGAGAGCAAACTTATAAAGTTTGCAGATGATACCAAGCTGGGAGGGGTTGCGAGTGCTTTGAAGGATAGGATCACAATTCAAAATGATTTGGACAAACTTGTGAAATGGTGTGAGATAAATGGAATGAAATTCACTAAAGATAAGTGCCAAGTACTCCACTTAGGGTTGAACAACCCATTGTACACATAGGGTATGTCTACACTATGGGCACATCTACACGGCTCTTTTATTTCAAAATAACACTCATTATTTCAAAATAAAAAAAAAATTAGGTCTACATGACGTTTCCTTATTTCGAAAGGACGGACCTTGTTCTTTTGAAATAAGGATCGTCATGTCGAAAAAGTAAAACCTGCCCCCCCTCGAAACGACCGTTATTTCGAAAGGGATATTTTGAAATAACGCCATTAGACCTGTTGTTCCGAAACAACACCATTGTTTTGAAACAACTGTTCAAAACAGCGGTCCAATTGGCGTTATTTCAAAATATCCCTTTCGAAATAACAGCCATTGCAATTCCGCGGTTTTCCTTATTTCGAAACGGACCCTTTCAAAATAAGGGTTTTATTTCGAAATAAGCCCTTTCAAAAGGACTGATTTCAAAATAAAACTGTGTGTGTAGACGTGCCCTATGTGTTTAAGTTGACTTAAGGGCCCTTAAGTTGACTTAAACAGAGCCCTGTCTACACTGCAGGGCAATAAAGTCGACTTTAGGGTCCAGTTAAGTCAACTTTACCGTTAAGTCTACTTTATTAAGCTGACTTAAGGCAATGTGGACTAATGAATTTGACTTAATAAAGTCAACTTAGGTCAGTGGGACCATTAATTTGACTTTATTAAGTTGAATTAAGCCAGGACACCCATTTGAAGTCGACTTTATAAAGTTGACTTAATGTAGCGTGTATGCACTAAGTTGACTTAATAAGGTCTACTTAATAAAGTCAACTTTGCTTTTATAGTGTAGACATACCCATAGAAAATGGGTAATGACTGCCTAGGAAGGAGTACTGCAGAAAGGGATCTGGGTGTAATAGAGGATCACAAGCTAAATATGAGTCAGCAGTCTAATTGAGTTGCAAAAAAAGCAAATGCCATTCTGGGGTGTATTAACAGGAGTATTGTGAGTAAGACACGAGAAGTGATTCTTCCACTCTATTCTGCACTGATTAGGCTTCAACTTGAGAGAGGATATGATATCAGTTTTCAAATACTTAAAAGATTATTATGAGGAAGGAAAAAAATTATACTCCTTAATCACAGATGATAGGACAAGAAACAATGAGCTTACATTACATCAAGGGAGGTTCAGTCTAGACATTAGGAAAAAAATTCTTAACTGTCAGGGTGATTAAACACTGGAATAAGTTGCCTCAGCAGGTTATTAAGAGCAGGTTAGACAAACACTTGTCATGGATGGTTTAATGGGGTTACTCGGTCCTTCCATGAATGCAGGGAACTGGACTCGATGACTTGTCACAGTCCCCTCCAATTTCTATGATTCTACCAGCTTCTGCAAGGAGACAAGGTGAGGAGGCTGGCTATGGCAGTGGCCCTAGATGGAATGACCCTGCAATGTGCTGTCCTGGCTGCTCAAACCGCCCCTGGAAAGCAGTCGCTACCAGGTGGAAGTTAGAGCTGCCTTGTGTTTCCTCTAGCTCATGACAAATGCTGGTCCCACTGCTGGAGGATGACATGAGAACATTATAATACCACTTTTGCACCATCCCCTTGGGAGGGAAATTCAGTAAGAGACAAGGATCAGAGCGTCAGCCTTTTGGTAACTGCACAAGCACAAAAGAGTACTTCTCAGCCATATCCATAGCAGCAGAAAAATGTTGTTAAGGATGCAACAATGACATTATCATGTGTCTGTAACTCCTTGGGACAAAGAACCAAACCGAACAAGCAGGTCCTTAGTGCTTTGGAGTACAGGGTCATCTCAGAAATGCTCAAATGGCTTGACCCAATCCACAATGGACTCTGGAGACATTTCTTTGGTTTTAAAGATAGATGGCTCAGATCCTTGATTTTTATTTCATTTCAGAAAATAAAGTCAATTTAAAATTCCTGAAGCTAGGAATCTTCCTGCAAAAGAAATGGTTTTCTTTTTCTTTCTTTCTTCCTTTCTTTCCAGCAGTTAATTTGAGGGCCCCCACAACCTTCCTAATCTCTGGGCCCCCTTCCTGTATTCTCCAGGCCCCTTTCTTGCATGCATGGGACCAGTTTTTCTGGAATCTGGGTCCTTGATCTCTGGCCCATCAGATTTGTGGGCTCTGGAACTGTGTTCTGGGGTGCCCCAGCTTACTTTAACCTCTGTTTCTTTCAGAGTGTAGTCAGGAGCCTTCGCCAACAGAAATGAGCATCCATCAGCAGGCCTGTTCCTTTTTGTGATGAACACAAGTGCAGATGTCATTCCTGATTTCAAGAAAATGTGCTGATCTTTGTACTAGCCAAACTTTTGGGTGACAAATTGATGAGCAATAATTCATAACCTCATGGTGACAATACTTAACTACAAAAAGATTTCCCTCTTCCCTGTTTAGCTGGCAATGTCTTTACAATGGTAGTCTGTCTTATCTCCTGTCTGTAAAATGCCTAGCACATTTTGAGTGCTGTGTAAATGTTGATATAGAAACTGACAGTAAGGCTATGATAGACTGAAAATGAGTGAATGAGGGCAGATGACAGCTAGCTCAGAAAGGACGCATGAATAACGGGTAGAATGTCCTTAATCTCACGGATCTAACCCCTAAAACCCAAAAAGAAGTACCTGGGTCAGTACAGAATCCTGAACAGAGATTTAAATAGATTCAGTATTAGAGACTAGGTGGGTGAGATAATACATTTTATTAGACGAAGGCTGTGTTCACACAAGGCTTTTAAATTGAAACAACCACTGTTGTTTCGATTTAAAAATAGTCATGTCCAAATGACGTTTCCTTATTTCGAAATAAGGAGGTGCCATATTTTGAAATAAGGAAAATCATTTTGATACAATAAAACCTAGTTTGGTATCGAAATGAGGGTCATTTTGAAACTGTGGTTTGGAAATAACCCCATCTGGCTCTGTTATATCACTATGCCCCACATATCGATATAACAGGTGACCTTCCTCCCAGGGTGCATGGCCCGGGAGGGAGGGGAGGTGCAGGGGGTTCAAGGGGGCTGGGGTCCAGGAGCAGGCTCCCATAGCTTACTGGGGGTGCTGGCAGCTAGTGGGGGATGCCTGCGGGTGCCAAGCCCGCTTGCCCCCACAGCCCTGGCCCCACAGCTGCTTGGGGGCGGCGAGTGCTGAGCCCACTGCCCGCCAGCAGCCACGAAGCCAGGACTGTGGGGGTGAGCAGGCTCTGGCACCCACCACCCACGAGCAGCTGCGGTGCCAGGGCTATGGGGGTGAATGGACGCACCAGCAGCAGGCGAGGCAGAGTAGGGGCATCCCTGCCCTGAGGGCTTTTTCCCCTGCCTGGTTCTCCAGGTGACAGCCACGCAGGGGATTGGCTGGCAACGTGGCCCTGCCAGGGGGCCATGTTGCCACATCTCCCAGGGTGCCCCTCTCCTCAATCAAAATAGCAAGTCCTGTGTCCAGACTTCCTATTTCGATTTGGTGCTTTTCGTTAATTTGATTTAGGTTAAATCAAATTAAGGATTTTATTTTGAATTAGCTTATTTTGAAATAAGCAGCTACGTGTGAACATAGCCCAACATTTTGGTAAAAAAAAGAACAGATAAAAGGTCTAATAAAAGGTACTACCTTGCACATCTTGTCTTTCTAGTATCCTGGGACCAGCACAATTACACTGTAGACTCAGTGCATGGCAGTTTTCACCTCTATGCATTCAAGCACATTAATGAACTAGGACACTTTCCAAGATGATGCAAGTTTATGTAACAAATTTAGTGAGTTTACTGAAGAGAATTAAAGGGCATTAAACTTACAAGGTGGAAACTATGGCTTAGAACTGAGTCTTCAAAGTGAAGTGTCTAATTGAATAGTAACTCTGTGCTCACAGAACAAGATCTGCATCTCTTTAATGTTCTTTCTTACTACAACCTTGACATTTTAAGTTGGCCACTGGATGTAAACTTACATTGATTTCTTCCTTTTTTTTAAAGCAAACTTTGAAAAGTAAGTAAGATACATTTTAAAGAAAGATGTGTGGTCAGAAATGTGAATGGTTGTTTTAAGTTATTTGGTAAAATCAATAGAAATCTATGATTTTTCTGTTTTATTTAATAAAAATAAGCAAAAACCTTTATCACTCAGTTTCATTGCTTCTGAGCTCTGTGCTTCTCAGAAACAAAATAATAGTTATACTTTTAGGAAGGCAGAAGTCACACCTGAGTCATTGAGCAGGGTGTCCAGCTCCAGTTTTTTAAAAATCATAATAATCACAGGAAGTGTCAGTTTTTCAGACACTTGATGAAATCAGTTGGAATTAGCTGTGTTACAGGTAAGATCACATACACACACAACATGAAGTTAAAAGAATTTTATTAAGGTTGAAAAGTAAAGCAGTAAAAGCTAGCAAATGTCAGAATGAAAACTACCTGCACAATCTTAATTCAGCCCTCTTGAGCATATTCATTATGATGCATCTTTTAATTACATGACATATTGTAATCTTCATACCTGAATTTCATTCTTGATTCCCAGTCTCTCCCAATCCCCACTCCCTCTTGTGAACTTTCCGTCCAAACAGTCAAAGTTCTCCTTCCCCTTCTAATCTGATCTGTTTTTTGGTTTCATTGCCACTTCCTGATTCATCGCTACTTAGGACAGAAAAAATCCATGCATTGCTACTGGCTGAGAACCGATCCGCTAAGCAGTAGTGCTGTAGAAAAGGACCTTGGGGTTATGGTGGATGGGAAGCTGGATATGAGTCAGCAGTGTACTCATGCTGCCAAAAAGGCTAATGGCATATTGGGCTGTATCAGTAGGAGCGCTGCTAGATCGAGGGATGTGATTATTCCCCTCTATTTGGCACAGGCGAGGCTGCACCTGGAATACTGTGTCCAGTTTTGGGCTCCCCATGACAAAAAAGATGTGGACAAATTAGAAAGAGTCCAGCAAAGGGCAATGAAAATGATTAGTGGGCTGGGGCACCTGATTTATGAGGACAGACTGAAGGAACTAAATTTATTTAGCCTGCAGAAGAGAAGACTGAGGGGGGATTTGATAGCAACCTTCAACTACTTGAAGGGGTGCTTCAGAGAGGAGGGAGCTAGGCTGTTCTCAGTAGTAACAGAGGCCAGAAGAAGCAGCAGTGGTTTCAAATTGCATCTGGGGAGGTTGAGATTGGATATTAGGAAAAACTTTCTCACTAGGAGAGTGGTGAAACATTGAAATATGTTGTCTAGGGAGGTGGTGGAATCTCCATCTTTGGAGATGTTTAAGGTCCGGTGAGACAAAACCCTGGCTGGGATGATTTAGTGAGAGTGGTCCTGCTTTTAGCAGGAAGTTGTGCTAGATGACCTCATGAGGTCCCATCTAACCCTATGATTCATGTCTTCACATACCTGATCAGTTGATTCAAAATATGAATCTGATGGTGGTGAATTTGCCCCATCAGTGAAGGCCTGCCCCATGTCTTTCACCATGACCCTTTCCTTTGATCTCAGTCTCATCACTGTGCCTTCCTTGAATCCCCATCCCAGTCTTTTTGTCCATCCTGTCCAGGATCTCCCATTGGTGTTTTAATAATCCTGACCCATGTCATGGAAATGGAAGAGAAAATAAATGCCTGTGCCACATTTATAATACTGTGCAGACCAAATTAACAGCAACATTTTAAAAGAAAAAAAATGCCAAGAAGATAGCCTTTGGGTGGGGAGGGGCTAGTTGTTCTTTTTAACCTCATGAGTGTATCTGCATCTTGTTGCACTGTGACCCTGACAGATTATTGGAAAAAAGTGATTGGTATAAATACCGGTACTCTAAAGTTTCTTTGCATGAGTTTGACTAGTGCCCTTCGAAAAGTAAACTTTCATGTGGCAAATTCATAGACTCAAAATCACAAGGATCCACTGTGATTATCTAGTCTGACCTCTGATGTAACATAAATCATAGAACTTCCCCACAGTAATTCCTGTTTCTGAAAGAAACATCCAATCTTGCTTTATATCTCGTCTAGCATGATCCTTGGTAAATTGCTCCTCATTGTTAAAAATTGCAGGCTTTTCTCCCACTCTGAATTTGCCTAGCTTCAACTTCACAGAGGGGTAGAGGGAGCAGTTTATATGGGCAGTTAATTTACAGTTCACTGCACAATGAGGCTAGTGATATTTCTAGTCTGAGTGGCAGGATTGTAAATGAAACATGAGTGAGACTGAATTACTGTAGAGCTGAAAAGGAGTCACAGACTTTGCTAAGCACATCAGAGAGCTGTTATGAAAAGAAAAGATAAGCTACACAGAATGAGTAGTAAAAATACGTTTCTGCATGGAGCAGAACTTTTAGGTATATTGCTCATATTTAAAGCCTGCTAAAGTTCAAAGCAACCTAGCCATCTCTTTCATCACCATTCCCACCATGCAGTTATCCTTTGCGGCTTGATTCCAGAACTGCATAGTTTCCTTCTGAGTGTCACTTTAACCATGTGTCTAATTTATCCCCTCCCCACACACTGATCTCAGTTAGACTTAACAATACAAAATCAGAAGCTCCTTTTCTCTGAACTAAAATAATGGTTTGGAATTATTTAGCTTCCTTGTATTCTTCCTGTGTGGTGAATATGTGTAGCAAATTTAGCTGAAAAATATTCCCCTGTCATACTAAAGGACGCCGTGACCATTAAAAGTTCTGTGAATGACAGTTTAAACTAATTTTTTGTTAATGCACATTAAAACAGTTTAAAGCAAGTTTCACTCAGTTTGCTATGAAATCTATTCATCTTATTCCTATTTTACTAATACTTTGACAACAACTTGTATGCTAATAGCCATTTTCTATCCTATGTAGATGATTTTCATAGGGGTATCTATAGTTTTTCTCCTGATATTTTTGCTGTGGAGTTAGTCAAAGTCTTCAGCCAAGAAAATTCCATGAAAATCTAAGAGCTCAGGAACAACTGCCGATTTTGCTCTGTTCCCCAGAATCTCAGGCTTCCACACACAAACCTATCTCCCGTGTTGGTGAAGATGGCCCTTTCAGAAAAGTAACAAGTGGCATCTTTTTGAGTTCACAACCACGAGTTGCATTAAGAGATGTATGAGCTAGCACCAAGTGAAAGGTCTATGGCCCAGACTCTAAAGCAAGAAAAGCTCTCTGCTTCATCTGTTGATGAACAATGGGAAGGATGGCTATCCAGCTGCTTCATCTGCATAAATGTGCTACCCAGATTTCTTCCAGTGACACTCTGGAACTCACTATAATGGTACCTTCTGGGGACCTGATTGTATAACTGTGACCCTCTCCTATTTTCCATTTGTTGTCCGTCAGAACTAGCTGATCTCTGTGTTTTCTTTTTGCCCTTCCCCACTGGATAGGGGCAGGACCTTTTTAATATACTGACTGGACCCCCTTCAGGGATTCATCATGTTCACAGGGACCACAATGTGACTCCAGCTCTGTGGCTTAGGTACACATCAGGGTGGGTGAGTTAGGAGTGGAAGTGAGCTGAACTAGGGAAAAGGCTTCCCAATGTACAGTGAGAGCTCAGTCCATGGGTTTTAAGCCCATGATTCCCTTCTGGTAAAGACGTTGTCTTGCTGGAAAGTTTCTTTTCTGCAGTTGCAGAGGACAGTAGCAGAGCTAAATGAACCTTTTCTCTGTCTCTAGGTCAGGCTGCTCCCTCCCCGAGGGACTGATGAACCCTGATCCATCAGTGTACCATCAAACAGCCTGTCCAAATCCCATGCAGAAGCTTCCCTTTTTGTCTCAGCAGGAATTTCTAGTCCATTCTGCCCCAGCTCCAAGCATGCTGGGAATGGCATCGGGTCTCTAGTTGCCACTATGGATGTTGTGACCTACCAGAGGCTCAGTCTGGAGTTCCAGAAACTGGCAATGCCAAGCAAGCGGTTACATAATTAAATATTTGTTCAGCTAGGAAGAAGCAGAGTAGCTAGCTTGATAGCTTCCTCCAGAACCTCATGTTGAAAGTGTGGCTGCAAGTCCCCCTGACCCACTTTATTTACAATCTGCACCCACTTTATTTACACAAAGTCATGTGATCTCCTGGCCACCCTGCTCCTGGCATTGGCCAAGCAGGCCCTATATTGGTTTAGAAGCAAGGGTTAGGACGTGGGTGGGGGAGTCCCTGAAACCACAACTGAAGGGATGAATTTTGTGCACTCATTCATTCACATCTCCAGGTGGAGTTCCTCTGGACAGCATCCATTAGCTCCTTGGATGGCTTCCAGGTGCATTCAGTCCTGTTTGGTGTTCTCAGTTCAATATCCCCTTCTGGAGACCTGATTGTATATCTGTGACCCTCACACCCTCTCCTGTTTTCCATTTGTTGTCCATCAGAGCTAGCTGATCTCTGTGTTTTCTTTTCGCCCTTCCCCACTGGATAGGGGCAGGACCTTTTTAATATACTGGCTGGATCTCCTTCAGGGATTCATCATGTTCACAGGGACCACAATGCGACTCCAGCTCTGTGGTTTAGATACACATCAGGGTGAGTGAGAACCATCTGCCACAGGGGTTAAAGTAGGCCAGAACATGGCGGAATGCCATCCCGGGGCCCACTATTTTAGGGTCTCAGCATTCCGGGGCCCCTAAAAATAGAATGTGGACCCAGAATGCTGCATTCTGGGACCCACCATTGAACAACAGCAGGCCCCGGAACGCAGCGTTCCAGTGCCATGTTCCATTTTTAGGGGACCGAACGCTGGGCCCTTAAAATTCGCAAGCACCGGAGTGGCATTCTGCCGCATTCTGGCATGCAGAGGAGGTGGCGGGGCCAAGGGCATTCCTGGGCAGGGCCAAACCCCTCCTTTTCCAGGCCCCACCCCAACCTGGGGCCTGCAGTGGTGCTGCGCCCATGGCCTACCGCTCCCATCCCCCAGCCCCACAGCTGCCACCAGTAAGTGCGGAGTGGCCTGGCTCACACTGTGGGGTATTGGGGCAGGGTATGGGGTGCTGCCAAGTGTGGGGGGCAGGAGTTGGGTTCCTGTGCAGGAGGGGCCCCACCAGTGCAGGAGTGTTCCGGGGCTCCCCAAATTATACTTTAATCCCTGATCTGCCAGTCCCCCTGCTCAAAAATGTTTTGAATGGCTTTGCTTTTATTTGGATTCTCTTTTTTGTTAATAAAGTAAGTCCAAAGCAAAGGAACTAAAAATGAACTATGTTTTGGGGCTTTAATTTTACTTTCCCCAGCTTGTGTTTTGCTTACACGTAGATCAACCAGAAATTCTCTTGACCATGGCATGCATCTATAGGTGAAATTAGCTCTTGGAACTTGATATGAGCAAACAAAACAGAGAGGCTGGGGTTTCAAAGGGAATTTGGTGTCCAGTTTCCATTGATTTTCAAAAGGAAAATATCAGTAAACTCCTTTAAATCCATTTAAAAAACTTTCTTTCTTTCTTTCTTTCTTTCTTTCTTTCTTTCTTTCTTTCTTTCTTTCTTTCTTTCTTTCTTTCCCTATTATTTTGATTTTCCCCTGTTTCCTAGGACCTAAATGACATAGTATTCCCTGACACATACGGATTATTTCTGGACATCAAATTTCAGGTCAGTGACTTTGGTAAATAAGATGGAAGAAGTTCGTAAAAATGTATGTGTGTGAGGAAATGATTTCCTTTGCAAATATAATGAAACACAAATAGATCTGTTTTCTCTTCAAACTTTCTACTATTTTTGTTTCCAGAATGGTTTGATCTTTATTTTCTTCCAAAAGACTGAAGAATTATGCTTTGAGGGTTAATGTAAAAAGACCAAGGAGAATTAGAAACAATCTGATCATCTTGGAATGAAGTCAGTCTTCAAACTAAAGGTCATATGTTGGCATTCTCTTGTCAAAACCAGAAGTGAATAGAAGTTCTGAGCATGGCTTGATGGCAAGAAATCTTAGTGACTGCTTCAGCAAAGGAACAATTAAGTCCTGCTTTCACACAATCGTTGGTCCTCAAGAAAAGCACTGGGCATCGATGGTGCTCAAGAAAATCAATGAGACATCAAGACTTTAAAGACAAACAGCCGAAATTCAACTAATATGCCAATTAGATTGTGTGAAAGCAGGACTTGATCGTGACTACGGACTCTTTTCACATTATAACACATAATTTGACTTCACCCTCCCCTATGTGCTGTTTCCTAGAGTTTGAATCCTTACAAATGCTCTGATTTGCTGTTGCAGTATGACCTGATCCCATGTCTTACACTCCTTGCATTTATTTTCATCCTATTCTGTAAATTCCTCCTCTTCAAAGCATCTGGCAAAGTGGGATTTTCTTCCATGAAAGCTCATGCAATAAATAAATATGTTAGTCTTTAAGTGCCACAAGTCTCCTTGCTTTTTTTGTCCATCCAGCTAACCCTAGAGAAATTGTCTGCCACCCAGCTAAGCTTTGAAGTGCTGAGGAATCAGTTTGGGCCTAAGTACTTTTTGTTGTTGTTGTTTAACATCTCGGTCTAGAGAATCTTAATAATGCTAATTATGATCCAAATATTTCTCAAGTATGTAAAATGATGAAACAGTCAGTTGTGGCCCCACCTCCATAAATACATATGGTTATGTCCATAAATAAACTAAACTTCCCCCATTGTAAAAATCTCAGTGCTGAGAACAGAACAAATTGAAATACCAGATTCACATAAATTCACTGGCCTAAAGTAATTTGATTTTGATTAATATATTTTAAGACTAAACAGGGTTATTCCAAACATTATGCCCTGTATAGTGTTTTAGGGTTAAAAAATAATTAAAAAAAAAGTCATGAAGGAAAGCAGAATACCTCATTTACAGGTGTATGTGATTCTAGACACCAGTTCTTTCACTAGTGATGTCTACAATGCAGTAATCATCCTCATTCTTCTTTATAGGTGTGAGATGTGGGTGACATATCAAAGCCATCTTTAGTGTCTAGAGAGGTATCAATAGCACTGAATTAGGAAAATTCTCGGTATCAAATTGGAAACCTGTTGCACCACTGTCAGCATTGTATGTACAGCTAACACCGCCAGTGTTGAGGCAAAGATTACAAAACATCAACTTCACTGGTGAGTCAGGGATATCACCGGTGGGGTCCCTTGTGGCATGTAGGAGCTTAGATAGGTTAATGTCCTTTTTCCTCTGTAGAGAAGCAAAGAGTGTGTTGTAGGTGGCCTGTCTTGCTTTTGTAAAGATCAGTGATGTGGAAGTTTATGTGAAAGTTTGGCTTTCCATGAGGATCTCCAATGTTAGGAGGTCCTTCTTGATCTTCTACTGTTTTCTGTAAAGGATGCTGATCCAGTGGTTTCATAGTTTTTTTGAGAGTGTGTGACACAATCTCTCACCATAGTCTGTGTAGTATGTTGATTGTAATGGATTTTTAATTTTCAGTCCATTTGGTATGATGTCCATTTGTTTGCATTGGAGAGGAAGATGATGTCTTTCTACCCTTGATTCATCTAACAGTCTTGTCAATCTATCCAGCTATGCACTGAAGAGTCTGTCTTGTCTCAGGGACTCTCTGCCCTACCACCTTCATACACATGATACAGTTCTGCAGTGACCTGGAGGCCTACTTCTGCCATCTCCAACTCAAGGAATATTCCAGCACACCAGTGAACAACACACTAACCCACAGACACCTTCCTTCAAATATAACAAGAAAAAAAATTCTGCATGGACCAATGTTCCCTCTAAGGTTTGACGGCTTGTGTGCAAAATTTTGAACCCGTGTGCAAAACTTTTTCTGAATAAAATTTTTGTGCAACTCCACGTGATGGAAATTATTGAAAAATATAGAACAATGAAAAATTAATGTTATTTAAATTGTTTTTATTAATAATTTGAATTTATTCTATGCTTATGTGACATTTTGTCTCATCAGTTCTTCAGTCCTGTTTGTCTGCCTTTGTCAGTTTTCCAAAATGAATAAGCACATAAAAAAGTTAAAGTGAAAGCAATTAACTTGCCTCTCATTTTTCATTTTGCACAGCAGCACATTTTACAATTTTAAAAAAATGGTCCTAAATTGTTCCTAGCCAGTTCAAATGTGACCCTTTATTTGTTTTACTTACTTGGTCACTATTAGTAATCTTGATCACAGTATACTTTATCTTCCTTCATTTTATTAGTGTTTGATATATATATATATTATTTCCCCCCCCCCAACGTAACCCTTCCCTAAGGAGCAACAGGCCAAAAGATAAAAAACCCAACCCAGGGCTTGACCCTGTGATCACAAATCTGTTGTTCTACCAACTGAGCTACAGGCATTCTATATAGAAAAACTTCTGGGCATAAAGGATAACTGTGTACTCCACTGCCCCTTGGGGCGGCCCCCCAACTGCTCTTTATTCCGTGTGTGCATCTGTGCAGCAAACTCTTAACATCTGGACAATCACCTATTTTTGGAATGCCTGAGGGAGGAAGGACATGAAGGTAAAAAGGAGCCCTTGGATAACTAGCAACTCCCCCAGCCAATCCTCAGTGGGGCTTCAGGCCTGCCCCCCTGCCCATCTTCAGCTGCTCTCCCAACCTGCCCCCTCCCCCAGTTGATCCTTGGCCATGGTTAAGGCCTGTCCCCCCCACACCCCATCCAATCCTCAACCGCTTTGCCAGACCAGGGTTACCGGGTACCAAAGCATAGAAAGGAAGATAGGGAAGTACAAAAAGGAGGATGTTGGAGGACACATACACATCTGGGGCTCCACCTGGGCCCCCTTCATCCACCCAGCCAATGCCTCCCCCCCAAATGCTTGCCCCATTGATCACCCGACTCCAGGGAAATCTGTCTAGCCCCTAGTTACAGCGTGAGATTAATTGCAAGAACAGAGGCTCAAGAATATCAAATGAATGGCTTAAGTATTTTTCCTCTTCACATTAAAGTAACCGTAAAGCCAACCACTTTAAGGAGTCACAAAACTAAGTATTTAATGCTTATATCAAGGTGCAAGGAGAATCACACTGCAGAACTCCTATCCAGACTGATGTTTTTACATTGTGAGTTGCAAACGGAAGCACACCTCCAATAAATTTAATGTAGTAATTATGGACAAGGTTAAAATCAGTTTTAACACAGTAAGTTCCTCCACAGAATTCAATCATTGTTTGACACACAGAGGGATGGGCCCTTGACTACATGAAGTCTAACAGAATTTGAGGTGTTGGCTTCTAAAGGAAAAGTAATCTCTGTCAGCAGTATTCTCCCCATGACTTGAAATTAGGGGTGTGGTGCAGGGGGATGTCTGGGAGGGTATAGGAGGTGCTCAGTCATTTGCTCTAACACTGTTACTAGCCGACAACTGGGGGACACAGGTGGAGTGTACAGAAATCCCTGTCTAGCCTCAGTTTTGAGCCTCACTGTGTAGTATTTAAAAAAAAAATCACAGACATGCTCTTTAGATTATATACACACAGGAAAGGAGAAATCAGAAAAAATAAGAGCTGCAGGTTTTTATGTGCAGATCTGCCTGAAACATAACCTTTTACCTAAAATGCAAATTTCTGGAAACATCATATCCTACTATGTCTGCCATAAACCACAGATGGATATATATCTATTTTATGACAGTTAACATTTTGTTTGCTTTTATGTGAAATACACATCAAATGGGGGGTGGGGGGGGGCAGAGTAGATGTTTGTTACTATCAAATGCTCCGCCCAAGAGGACAGCACCTATTCTTGAATGCAATGATCAGTTTTTTCCTAAATATGCCAAAATAAAAATAAGCATAGAGTATATAGGCAAAAGCAAGCTGCTTGTTTTCTATGATTTGATAAACTAACAAAGGGACAAATATTGCAATCCTTACTCCATCAAATTTCCCACTGACTTCATTTAAACTATAGGATCAGGCCCAGCCCAGCAGCTACTTTAGAATAGCTAATACTTGCACATCTGTGTATCTTACTAAAATTTAAGGACACATCTATAGTGGACTAATCTCTTCTTGGAAAGGAGAAACAAACTGAAAAAAAAAATCACACTGGGAAAAGGAAAATCTTACAGATTCAAACCTCCTCACAATCAAAAGTGAACTTTGTTGGACCTGTAAACAAAAAATTTGTTGTCAAAAGCCAAGATTCATTAGCAGGAATAAATATCTGGCTTAGCCCAGCCAGTAGGGAAACAACCGTCCCCAGAATCTTTAAGCCAAGCAGGGAGCAAAGCAGGAAGCAAAGAAGGAGTCCCAGGTTTCTCTTTGCGCACTTCTGAGACCCCAGCAAGGTGAAGAAAAGCCCCAACCCCTGCAAAAAATAAGATTAAACCTCCCCCAAAATCAGGTGCAGGGAAAGGGGAGAGGACCTGAGCTGGAGGCTGGAAAGAAGCCGGGGGTGAGAAGCCGAAGCAAGAAAGCAAAGTGAAACCACTTCCAGCCCTGCAGCTGGACTGCCTGGAGCAGGGAGCAGGGCAGGACAAAGAGGAGGAGTCTTAAAGAGATACAGACTCCTGGTTTTCTCTGCTGACCCTGAGCCTGACCAGCCCCCAGCCGATCTTCAGGGGCTCTGCTGGCCCCTGCCCAGGCCTGGCTCACCCACCCCAGCTGCTCTGCTGGCCTGGCCCCGCTCCCCACTTTGACAGCCTGGGCCTGCCCGCCCCGCCCCCTCCTCCCCCAGCGGCTCAGCTGCTCCGCTCCCAGGCCGCCCCGCCCCCACTCCCCTGGCTGAGCCTCAGCCGCTCTGCCGGCCTCGCCCTCCCCTGCGCGGGGACTGGAAACCCCTGCGCGGGGAGGGGGGTCTAACCTGCGCGGCCGCGCTGCCGCGCACCTTAGAGGGAACAGTGGCATGGACTCCTCCCGATGGTCAAAACAACAGACTGGACTTTTAGGTAGAGTGTTTCCACCAATGCACACAAGCTGAGATTATACACAAGCAGCAACACTTACCCCATAACTCACCTGTGTAAAACTCAATGCCATCCACATCCTCAAAAACAACTCTGACATCATAATCAAAGAGGCTGACAGGGGAGGTGCTGTAGTCATCATGAATAGGTTAGACTACAAATGGGAAGCAGCCAGAAAACTCTCTAGTCCAGTAAAAAAACAACAAGGAGTTGTATGGCACTTTAAGACTAACAGATTTATTTTTTGCATGAGCTTTCGTGGGAGAAGATCCCACTTCCTCAGATGCTTCGAAGATGGGTGAACTTACAGAAAGGAATGAAACTAAATGCAAGGGGGT